>JAEAOA010000598.1:840000-1015000 GCA_016746295.1 Potamilus streckersoni | reverse complement strand
AAGGGTTATGTCCCTTGTTAAAGTCATCATCATTATTATTATTATTATTATTATTATTATTATTATTATTATTATTATTATTATTATTATTATTATTATTATTATTATTTTCACTGTTAACAAGGGAATAAGATGATTACTTTTGAATTTTTATTTAGTTTAACCACTTAGAGGACAGAATATCGCTCAAGTTGGCACGCTTGGCAACTTCAGGCTCAAGCATTCTCATTATCAGCTCTTCACAGTCCTTATCAGCCTTCATATCGGGAAAGCTAATCATTTTTTGGACCTGGCCGAGGAGAATTTGGCTTAAGTTGCTCTCCTGAAACGGAAGAGTACCGTAAACCAGACCATAAAGGATAACACCAAGACTCCAGACATCGGCCTTGAATGCATTGTAGGCCTCGCCTTTAAGAATCTCGGGGGCAGTGTATACAGCACTACCGCAAAATGTATTGCTCAGTTCATTCTTGTTCACTGTCTTACTGAATCCAAAGTCAGTGACCTTAACATTGCCCTCAGAATCAAGCAGGATATTTTCCAGCTTGAGATCTCTGTGGGCCATGTTCTGCCTGTGCATATATTCAACGGCCTCAACGATCTGCTTAAAGATCTTCTGGGCCTGTTCTTTGCTCAGTGGTCCCTCCTCGGTAATTTTGTCTAGGAGGTCACCACCTTGAGCAAGTTCCATGACTATGTAAACGCTATTTTTGCTCTCCATAACTTCGAAAACATTGATGATGTTCTCGTGCTTTAGCTTGGAAGCGGCTTCCAATTCTCTTGGAAGAAATTTTTCCAAATATTCATTATTTTTATCTTTTTTGCTAATAATCTTAACAGCCACATTAATATTGCCAATGGTAGAAATAAAAATTTTACCATAGGCACCTTCGCCAATCATTGGACCTAACATATTATAGATACACATGATTAATTATATTAGTTAATTTGAAATGTGATGAAATCTATTCTTATCAAGCTTTATATATGACCATTTTCAAAACGAGGCTGGATGACTACATTATTCAGTAGGAAAGAAAGGATCATATGCATACAACTAAATGTTTTAAGAATGTTAACAATTACATAAATTTATAAAGCTAGAATTTAATATCTTATAAATATAAATTGTCCAATCAAAATTTTAAGAAAACAGATTAGAAAGGTACAAGACACGAGCAATCTGCCAGCCTGACTTACCTAAAATTGGTATGTTCCAGGGTCATGCCCTAGTGTCATCATTTAACCTTTGATCGTTTGATAAGGTCAAGGTCAAATAATGACCTGACCTAGGTCACAAGGTTACACACTCTTAAGGTTAGGTCACCAGAAATAACTCAAGGGAAATCACTCTAATAATAATAATAATAATAATAATAATAATAATAATAATAATAATAATAATAATAATAATAATAATTATAATAATAATAATAATAATAATAATAATAATAATAATAATAATAATAATAATTAAAATAATGGATATTATTAACAAAAAAGCATATGAATACAATAATAAAATGGGAGAGAACAAATAACAATAACAAGGGAGAAGACTCGAAAAACTATTGTTGCATTATTGCTGATTTTTTTTATTTTTGTATTCATATAATATAATAATAATAATAATAATAATAATAATAATAATAATAATAATAATAATAATAATAAAAATAATAGTACACTAGGTATGCAAATAAAAATCGATCATAATTTGTAGTATCATTATTATTTATTATTATTACTATTATTATTATTATTATTATTATTATTATTATTATTATTATAAGGGGAGAGAACTAATAATAATAACAAGGGAGATCACTCGAATGATAGATAGTACATTTTTTTTTACCTAAGCAGAATGTACCTTCTATTATTCGAGTGATCTCCCTTGTTTTTATTATTTGTTCTCTCCCATTTTATTATTGTATTCATATGCTATAACATGGGACATAACCCTTAAAGGAATAATACAAACAAATAGAACAATATTTTGTCAAGGTTAAAATAATAATAATAATAATAATAATAATAATAATAATAATAATAATAATAATAATAATAATATTAATAATAATAATTATAATAATAATAATAATAATAATAATAATAATAATAATAATAATAATAATAATAATAATAATAATAATAATAATGGATATTATTAACAAAAAAGCATATGAATACAATAATAAAATGGGAGAGAACAAAAAACAATAACAAGGGAGAAGACTCGAAAAAACGACTGATGCATTATTGCTTATTTTTTTATTTTTGTATTCATATTATGAACTATTTTTATTTGTATACCTACTGCAGCATTATTATTATTATTATTATTATTATTATTATTATTATTATTATTATTATTATTATTATTATTATTATTATACAATATATTGTCAACGAAAAGAGCAGTATCCGGAGACGGAATAATATAAATATAGTTTTATATAACAATAAAAAAAATAATAAAAGCCAGCTGTAAAATCCAGATCACCAAGATCAACAATAAACAAAAAGTAACTAAAAGACTATGACAAGGCGTACGCTTCACTCAAATTGCAGATATAAATTTGGGGTTGGGATGCATAAACCTCTTCTTCTATGAACTACCATTGACTTCTCTGGTGAAGTGGATAATATTTTTATGCTTTGTTTTAATATAGGTATCTCAAAATATGGACCTTCTTGACCTCACTTGTGAATTTGATTTTTTAAAAATATTATTAATTATAATATTATAGATAAATAATATAATATAACACTGATTGCGGAGTTAAATTTGTACATAAAAACTGGCCCCTGATTCCTTAAATATAAATTTAAAAATAAAAAATAACCCGTGGACGTGAAAAATACCAGTATAAATTTGGGGTTGTGTGCATAAACTTCTTTTGTTATGAACTTTCATCGACTTTTCATGCTTTGTATTAATATAGTTATCCAAAAGTATGGATATTGTTGACCTCACTTGTGTATTAGATGTGTATAAGACATGTCCCTTGCAATCTAATGGCATCGAACGTATGCTGATATCAGTCATAATATAACCATGACTTTTTACCAAACAAGAATTGACAGAGTGGCTGAGAACGCATCGAACTATTTTTTTTATTCGTAGTTTTTCGGTTAATCAAACAGTTAATCAATCGTAGAAATAGTCGAGGCATAGTTCGCAGAGAAATTATCGGTGAACAAAATGCATATTTCTGTAAATTACTGAGCGGAAGTAAATTTACGGCACTTTGCACAATCGACTTTAGGATCTCATCCTTACGCTCACTTGATTGGCATACGCGTATGAATTTGAAGAGTACCGGAATAGTCCCAAACACTTTTCTCTACTTATTTTCGTGATATGTTAGGGTCAATCTATATAGCACTCATGGTACTAATTCAGTTCCCATAGCAAACCTACGCAAGCACCATAATATTAAAAATTAAATAACTTTAAATTTCTGAGTGCTTATGATCATATCTATATCAGTATATATGAAACCTGGATGACAGCTACTTTGTAGAGAAAAGCATATGATCCATGGCGATTTCTGGATCTACATGTGTTTGAAACATGCGCTTTCAATTACGCACCAAAAAGTCAGATACTAATTTCAATCATGAGTGTTCCAAGCTCAAGACTGTTAAAGGACTGAAATTACATCAAGAAAGCAATGTCTATTTTTCAGTTACAACAAGATAAACTCTTAAAAGATTCTTTTTTTACTACAAAAAAAAAAACCCTTTCATTATAAACCAATCCTGGCCACACATACCCATATATACTTTATTTGATATGGGCTGGTTACTGTTTATCCTTACGATTAGTACCGTGTGTCCAGTTACAACAAGATAAACTCTCAAAAGATTCTTTTTTTACTACAAAAAAAACCCTTTCATTATAAACCAATCCTGGCCACACATACCCATATATACTTTATTTGATATGGGCTGGTTACTGTTTATCCTTACGATTAGTACCGTGTGTCCAGTACCGGATTTACCATTGTGTTTAGGTGTGCTAAAGCACAAAGCCCTTGATGGTCAGGGAACCCAACTTCTTGGGGAAAAATTATGATGAATTTTTCATTGAAAGGTGCCTCATAACTTTATTAGCACAGGGCCTCATTTATCTTATATCCGACACTGCGTCAGTTTTTAGGCACAAATTTATTTCCGCAATCGCCGTCCTAGTGTATAAAAAAATCATAAAAATAAAATACACAAGTGAGGATTAAACAGTCCATATTTATGCACCCCAACCCCAAATGAATATCTGCAATTTTCACGTCCAAAGGTCATTTTTGAGACCATGTGATGCTCACAGTGGAAACACAAGTCCTTTTCCTAACTGAAGATTATGCTAAACAGTGTGTACTAAACAGGCTCATGCAATTGAAAATTGGTGTCATCCAAGCTGTTGTTAAAAAAAAAAAAATAATAATAGATATTCCACTTGGAATCAGGACACAATTAATAATTCCGGTAGTCCCAGTCTAGTTTTAGATCATTTTTTCCTGTCTCCGTTTGGTGGTGATACTAGAGTTAGATTTTGGCATTCTTGGTAAGGATTTAAAGGCAATTGTTTATTCTTTAGAACGTGAGCTTATGGTGTGGTTGTCTGTGTGTATTTCGGCGAGTAATAAGTAATAAGTAATGAGTAATAAGTCCATGGTGATGATTCGGAAGAGAAATCTGTGTTCCGTTGCATGGTGTTTTGTTTACAATTCTTCCTCTAAAAAATAAAAAAAAAATAAAATAAAAAAATAAAAATAAAAAAAAAATAATGCAGGTCAAACTTTGACAAGAAATTCACCATAAAGTCATCTTGAAGGTATTTTAGATTAACATATGAATTGTATTGATTGTCACACGGTGGAAAGTTCAGTGCTGAGAAAAAAAAAAATGTAGAGACTATATAGTAAAATTAATTGTGTTCTATAGCCACTTGCTCCTAACACACGTTTACTGCTATGTGAGGCTAGCTCTTCTTCTTAGCCGACTATTAGTATTTCACTACCTACATACTGCAGTGTACGTGCCTGATATTAATTTAAAGAGCAACCCAAGCCCGAAACACCTAGTTCACAAATATATCCATATCGTTAATTAGTAAACAATAAGAGGTGAAAAAGTAACACCATAGCCATAAGTTAAGAAATGTGTTGGAGCCAATTTACGAAACTGACCAAGAAACCTAAGTTAGACAACCTGGTGGAAAGGGAGATTATCCATCCATAGATACCAAAATCAAAAGCTTTCCGAAAGCTACTACGGAGTTTTAGATGACGTTTACACAGAAATGTGATACGTTAAACTCACATTGCAACACCAAAAACATACTGTTTGGCTTAGACAGGTTTACGTGAGTAAAGATTTAGCTCCCGCCATCAAGATATTTCGGTAAATTATCATCGAAATGTCACAACAGGGGGCCGCTCTTCAAAGTTATAACAACGAATTGGTAAAATGTAAGTTTTAGTCCTGAAAAGATCCCACACTTGAATAATATGGTCAGATCAGTTTGACTACTGTACTGTATGTATCACGATTTCAAAGTAGTGAAGATGCCCTGTAATTCTTAATTTATTGCATCTTATTGGAAGTGTTCTCGTGAAAAATTAACTCTTCAACATATTGCACATTCACCTGAAGAGTTTTATTTGTGCATTGGATAATTTCTACCTAGCGAAATTATATCTATAGCTGTTTGAGGAGGTCGATTTCAGATTCACACTTTTACAGTGTGCCTCTAAATTCGTCTCATTTCGATATTCATTCATGACGCACCAAGTAATATGCGGCAAACTCGATATTAACGTACAAGGACATTTTTGGATAAGCACAACTTAAAGATCTGGTGCAGTATAAACTGGATTGAAAGTTGTACTCTTGTAACCTGAGGGTTTTTTTTTTGTTCCTGTTACCCGATTTGTCATATTTGGACATTTAAGTTGGGGTGTAGGGTCTAGGTCATTTGCCTATCAAAAACTTGGGATTTGCTAACACCTTGTTGTGTTAACATAGGGTAGCCAATTACTAGCCAGCTTTACAAACTTGAACAACTTTCATTAAGATATACCTGAATTAAATTGATAGGAATATGATTTCTTTACTTAGAAATTGTGAGTATAACATTTGTTATGTCTTTAATCTGCTTTCAGATGAGATGAAACTAGTGTGATGAAATTTAATCTGGAGGGCAGTTTGCATTCCATGTAAAATTACTAAAAGAGCTACATACACATAGAAGTGACATATGTCAATATGTTGTGTGTCGTACATTCAAAAATTAAATGACCACCCTCCATTTTTTCACAAACATGGCATAAGCAAATTTTTTTTTAACCACTAGTCTAGGACAAGTGGTTTTAGAAAATTCACTAGTCCCACCTTTCTCTTCACTAGTCCCACTTCACTAGTACGCCTGGAGTGCATGATTGGCCAAATAAAGGTAGATACTGTGATTAAAGCATGAAAATAAGGACTATCCAAACTTTTTTAAAAAGCACTTGTCTCAGACTAGCAACTTGGAAAATTTTACTTGCCCGACTTCAAAAATAACTAGTCTGGGACGTCAGGCTATGGAATTTGCTCATAGGCTGTGGAATTTGCTCAGCCCTGACAAAGTAAAACTCCATCAGCCATGAGTTCTAAATTTAGCTTTTGATTGCTTTGCTTCCTAAATCACCTTAAAAATGAATCACACTTGAACACTTTTCCAAAAACTGAATTTATCATGCTTTCCATTTTATATAGGGGGTAAAATCCAATGTCAAAAAAACATTACCATTGTTCACAAACTTGTAAATGGTCTATAATACAGATAGCTTAACATTCTCATTCAAGGCCATGATATATAAGAACTTGTGGTAAAGTTTTATTGGCAACAAGGAAATTAGGACAAACAGTATGATCTGAAAGACATATGCATTTTCTGTTGTGTACATAGTGCAGGGGTTATGTCAAATGGGTTTAGAAATCTTTTCAATTGCAATTTTATAAAGATCTTTCAGAAAATAAAAGGAAAGAAAATTCTTGATTATGGGTAATTTTCTGAATCTGTTGTTCTCTTTTGAAGTCATATTGCCTCAATACACTGAATATGAACATGATAGTTTTGAAACATGCACCAAAGATGTACTTAATAGGTTATAAACATGCACCAAATATGTTTATTGTATCAATAGGAGTCACACTATTTTCTACTTGAAAATGAAGTATTGCTTAAAACCAATGTTAAATGCAAATATGCATCCTGGGAAATAGATGGCATAATTCACATACATACATACATACATACATACATACATACATACATACATACATACATACATACATACATACATACATACATACATACATACATACATACATACATACATACATACATACATACATACATACATACATACATACATACATACATACATACATACATACATACATACATACATACATACATACATACATACATACATACATACATACATACATACATACATACATACATACATACATACATACATACATACATACATACATACATACATACATACATACATACATACATACATACATACATACATACATACATACATACATACATACATACATACATACATACATACATACATACATACATACATACATACATACATACATACATACATACATACATACATACATACATACATACATACATACATACATACATACATACATACATACATACATACATACATACATACATACATACATACATACATACATACATACATACATACATACATACATACATACATACATACATACATACATACATACATACATACATACATACATACATACATACATACATACATACATACATACATACATACATACATACATACATACAAGGGGCCCCGAGTGGCCGAGTGGTCTAAAGCGCTGTCGGTTACGGATCACTGCCATCTCACCTCTGTCTGCATGGGTTCGAGTCTAGGATTCGGCGAATGTGGATATGTGAGAAAGCTTGCCAGTAGCTTCTCGTGGGTCGGTGGTTCTTTCCGGTGATTTCCCGGTTTCTTCCTCCACCATTAATACTGGCCGCCATGAATAGCCTACCGTGTGCTGAAAAATGGCGTTAAGCACAACAACTACAACTACATACATACATACATACATGCATATACATACATACATACATACCGGTGGCCTAGTGGTTAGAGCGTCTGCCTCGGATGCGGGAGGTTGTGGGTTCGATCCCTGGTTGAGTCATATCAAAGACTTACAAAAATGGTACTAACAGCTGCCTCGCTTGACACTCAGCATTAAGAGGTTAGAGTTAGGACTGGTCGGCCTGGTGTCAGAATAATGTGACTGGGTGGGACATCATGCCACATGTCTGTGGCACAATGCCCCAGTGCTAGACATCACTATAAACTGCCACACTGCAGACATTGTAGCGCTATGACTGAAAAATTGTTAAAGCTACGTTAAAAATCATACTCACATAACATCACATACATATATACATACATACACACACACACACACACACACACACACACACACACACACACACACACATACATACATACATACATACATACATACATACATACATACATACATACATACATACCTATAGAAGTCACTTCTCCCTAAAATTCAAGTGTAGCTTGAGCCCTGCACAAGTTGTTGTGTGAGCATTAAGTAATACATGAAATGGTGCTATATACCTGACCTATTTACCTTTATATTGTCTATGTTTAAACTGTCCAAAGTATAGTTTTACATCCAATCATTACTAGTCAAGATTTTAACTGGCATATACTTTAGTGTTTGTTGTTGGGTTTTTTTCAGTTCTGTTTTCAAAGATGACTAAAAATTGTATTTTTCAAAACATGAGTGTGTCAGGAGTTTTGGGAGTACAAATTGTGTTTTTAGGATGACACTTCATGTTATGGCTAGTCAACATTTTGAAAATAAAAATATTTCCACATTTCATTTTCAGGTTTAAATTTTCTCATGTATGTCTATATTAGATATTTTGGACAAGCCAGACAGGTATTGCACTCAGAATACAGGCAGTGTCCAATCTGAAATTATAGGAGCCCCAGGTGTCTAGCTAACATTTTTAAATCATTGACCAAGCAGAGAGCACAGATCTATGAGGGAGTCAGGTGATATCAGCAAAAACATTTTTGGTATATGCTGAATACTTGATGAATCTGGTTTTCTCCATATTGCTACAATACTGACAAGTTTCCTCTAGTTTTCATGATAAATATGTTGAGAATTAAATGTGCATGACATTTATTTACAAACATTGCATGGCTTTTATTTAATTTAAAAATTCTATGTGCAGCAACTTTATACAATAGATTATCTAAATTATCAGGGTCCCCTCAACCACATTTTATGATTGACCTGTAAACATTAATCTTGAAGCCATGGTACCAGTAAATGCATTTTTTAAAACTTTGTTCTTACTAGTGATTGGGGCTTCAGAATTGAACAGTAAACCTTTATGTGCTGTATCCTCTTATCAATTGTAAATACCCACTAATTAACATGTGACCTCTACCTGTTTGAACTAATACATTTTACAGCAAAATTAATTGTGAAGGAGCAAATGATGTTATTTTTATAGTAAATTCAGAAAAGTATTCCATGGTCAACTGATTGCATGACAGTTAATTTCACAACAATACCATGTGTGCGTGTTGGTTGCTTTTTTTTTTTTAAACAACCCTTCCACCTCACCCGATTGTCTCATAATTTGAACAAAATTACACCCTAATGAATCAGGCTTAAGACAGAAACATTCATGTCAGACTGCCTTGATCTTGCTAACTGATAAATGGCTTTAGGCACTTGATCGAGGTAGAATAATAGGATCTGTATTTGTAGATTTCAGGAAAACTTACCACCGTCTGTTGGTTTACTTCATATTTAAGTGTGAGAACGTGACATGTTTATATAAATTATATTCTGTCTGAACTGGGAACAATTAGATATGAAGTACCACAAGGTTCAATTCTTGTTCCATGACATTGTCAAACATCCAAAACAAATACATTTTTTGTACATTATGCCATAAACAAACTGGATAACTGGTGCACATGCAGTGGCATGTGGTCAAATATTGCCACATGTAAAATTAAAATATTACTTATCTCAACACGGAAAAAAAGAACAAATCTTGATAGTGATAAACTGTATTTGACATGGAAGGTTACAAATTTGCAGTCTTGAACAGAACATATCAAGCATATTGTTATAAATTTTATTAAAGTTTATGGCTTCTCAGTAGTATAAAACATTTTCTCCCAGAAAGACACAGAAAACTATTTGATAAGTTACATACAACCCTATTTAGATTACTGTATTGGGTTATTCAAATGATAAAAATATAGCGAAGCAAGCACATCTTCAAAATAGCATTTGGGCTAATATCAATCCAAACACAAAGCAAGGAAAATTTTGCAGATAAGTTAAAAATATGACCTATTAAAGACCAAATCTGGTTGCATAAAGTCAAATTAATAGTTCTCCTGAATATTTACAATCACTATTCTAGTATAGGCTACCTGATAATACTCCCCACCTGCAATCTATGTCTACCAAACACAAACAGTATAAAAGTCCCCAACAAAATCAGGAATTATTCAAAAAATGTTTCCAATACTCTGGAATATTGCTTTGGAATAGTATTCCAATTGAGATTAGAAGTGCCCACTCTTGTTTCCTTCTTCCAGACCCAATATATCCAGTGGTTTTAGAGATGTAGTTAAAATGAGATTGAAAATAGCTGTATTTGTATTCATGGATGCCTCTGGACATCATGAAATATATTACTTAATTGTTTTGTCACTAATTGCTTACTGCATGTATATTGGCTATGTAGGTTCAGTATATATGGGCAAGTATCCATTTGGTGAAAGGAAAGAAAGTAAATATATTGTGTCTATACATGTAAATGTTACTATGTATAGGTATGTATGTGTGTGTATATGTGTGCATTTGTATATAAATAAGTTCCTTTGTATGAGGGCCTCACTGTAAATTAGTTCTTCAGCTAATTGTGTTACCCTCTTTAAATAAGTCATTATTATTATTATTATTATTATTATTATTATTATTATTATTATTATTATTAGTAGTAGTAGTAGTAGTAGTAGTAGTAGTAGTAGTAATAGTATTTTTGTAAATATCACATTTTCCCACCACTCAGCAGCTAGTCAAAGACTTTTGAACTTGCCACCAAGCTTTTACATCAAAAGAACATGATGCTTTGTGTGTCTGTGATTTGGATTTTTAACATAGCTCTAAAAAAATTTCAGTCACATCACTACAGTGTCTGCAGTGTGACAGTTTATAGTGATGTCTAGCTTTGGGACATCATGCCACAGACATGTAGCATGATGTCCCACCCAGTCTCATTATCCTGACACTAAGTTAACCAGTCATAACACTAACCTCTTAATGCTGAGAGCCTAGTGAGTAAGCTGTGATAACCCACGACCTCCAGCATTTGCGGCGGATGCTCTAACCACTATGCCACTGGAGCATTTAATGACAAATAAGGATTGGATTTTAATTTTTAAGTTTGTAGTTTGTGTTTTATTTCAGGCATAAATGACTTGTGTCAAAAGAGGGATGAACTTCATCGGCAGATTAAAGAAGAAGAGGAAGAGAAACAAAAACTCCAGAATGATATTCGAATCTTAACTGAGAGAATGGCCAAAGTCAATGAGAGTCTCAGCAAGAAAATGGCAGCCAGGAATGAATTTGACAAAACGATTGCAGAAACAGAGGGGGCATATATGAAGGTATAAGACATTATGTAACTTTGATTGGTTTTACCCTTAGTCTTTCCTTTTTTCTGAACGTTTCTGATAGTGTCACAGTTGAAAATTTTTATATAATTATTTTGCATTGAACTCATTTTCCCTGACACAGTTGTACATTTATGAGATCTGATGTGTATGGTGTTCTTGGAGAGTACAACCCAGCACTAACAAAACTAGGTCATAGTAACATAATTTTTTACTTTTTATGTCACCAGGGTGTGTAGCTAAGATGATAATATTGACCACAAGTAGGATACTGTGACCTACTTCCACTAGGAACTTGTAAAGGTTTTTTGATTATATCACAACAGACTGGGGAAGGCATAACATTCTGTGGAATTCCTGTGTATGAATCCAGTTCCTTTTTAAATGTTCTTGAACATTTGTAGCTGGTCACTATTCAGTTTAATACAGTGAGAAGTAAATAATGGAATTCAAGTACATTCTTATAGATTAAATGAAATGGTCTTGTTTAACATGAGTTATTTTCTTTTTTTTTCTGTAAATGTAATCAAGTCACATTCTTCTATTAATTTCATCTTTCCCTTAATTTTTGTTTATGACCAAGCATTAAATAAATGTTTAAATCATTTAATATTGCATGACACAGTAATAAATAGGTACCCTACATTAAATAGAATGTGTACATAAATAAATGTAGAAATTTGAATGAATGAGACAGTGATCCCATTCCATATAACAGTAATGAGGCCATGCAATAGGGGTCATACTGAGTTATCCTCCATCCTTCTGTCTTTCTGTCACAACTTCAGGAAGTCTTGTGTTAAAATCATTCCAAGCTTTGTATTCCATGAACACATTTGTGATATTGTGTTTATAAATAGAAAAATAGCTACCTCAACAGTAGGCTGTTTGATTGGTTTATTTATAACCAGAGTTTTAATTATAAACATCCAGAAAAGCATGCTAGCTAGGTTAAACCTAACTAGAGGCATCTTGAAAAGACTTCACAAACTACCAATGCAAATTTTTTTATGAAGACACTTTTAAAACCATCTAACACATGCAAATTTCAAACGTATCCTTATGTATGCTTCTTCTTAACAAATAGACAAATATGAGTAAAGTTATTAGCTCACCATTTAGCTCCCTTGCATTATGGGATTGTTTTTTTCCCTCCTCTATTTAAAAAAGATAATAACTGGCATTCAGATATCACCTGTGGTTTGCATTATTTGTTTTGCCTTTTTTCTGATTGTGCTTTGGAACATTCTAAATATTGAGTTAAGTTGAATATAGAAGAGATGCATGAAGAAAATCGACTCACAACATCATAAATCAGCTTGCAGTATTATTTTGCTAACTGGTCTAAATGATAATGGAATGATGACAAAAATAATAACATAGAACATCTTTCCAATTTGATGAATTACTTCATCACTCAACTTAACAATATTCTCTGCTGACAACCTTAGATTTTTGGTCTCCAGCTGACAACAAACAGAAAATAAATCTGAATGCTGTAGTTATGGAAGAAGTATTGAATGAAGAAAGAAATAAATTATAGTGTTGTAAATGTAGACTACTTGTAATGCAAAGACACATACAATATTTGTTTTAAAAGGACAAAAAGTTTTCTTTTTTTTTTTTCTTAAGTGAGTTAAGTTCTTTCCTTCTTTCCTTCATGTTCTATCATCTATTCAAATATTTTAATTTGTTTAAAGCTAAAACTGAAAGCAATTTGTTTTTAAATACTGCTAATCTAAACTTGATGCTTGTATTTGTCATTATCAAACTCATTTTTGCTTATCATTCCACTGTGTCCTGATGCCAATTCAAACAAATATTTCACTCATGTGTGTGTTTGTGTGACAGACAGACAGACAGACAGGGGGAGAGAGAGGCAATAAGAACAGCCATATAGAATAAAAGAAACTGGAGGGGAACGAGCCTATTGCTGCTGTTCATTTGCTGGATATTGAATGTTGTATACCTGTTTTTTATATTATAACTTAAAATGAATAATTGTATTTTATATGTGCTTGTGGATTGTCAGAATCTAGCCAGACAGTCTACCATAGCTGCTGCATTGTTTCCAATCAAAGTATAAACAAAGAGTTTGATTGCAGGCCTCACTAATGGTGGAAAAGTCTTGATAACTGTTGACTCAGTATTGTTGTTGTACAGTTTAATACTATTTTTCAGCACAAGATAGGCTATACATGGCAGCTATTATAAATGGTGGAGGAAGCATATGACAGTTTATTACAAGGGTTTGGACATACAAGCTAAATAAAGATAAAATGCTATGGTGTATAACTGTATATTTATAATGCGCTATAGATAATTTCCAAGTCATTTAATATAAAATTTCAAAATTTCAGGGAAATAAATGCAATAATATGGCATGATTTTCTAAAACGAAATCCAGAGCCATTTCTGATTATATTGACCACTGAATATACAAGAACTTAAGAGATGAATGCCATGTAATTATAAAGTGATGAGATATTGTTGAGTTCTAATTGGGTATGCTGAAGTAATAATGATAGTGATAAGGTTATGGGTAGGGAAACATCAAATTTTTGAACAAATACATTTGAATTAATCTGTCCTTCTGTAAATTATTTTTTATTCATACCATCTATTCTGGAGTCCTGTTTGATCAATAAGAAACCAGTACCTGCTCACTCATTGTCTTGATATATGTATCAAAACTAATAGCCTATGTTGGTAAAGTAATACAACTATTATGTGGAATGAGTGCCCCACATAGTGTATAGTTTACAGCTAATGTACTCTCTTACTTGAAAAATTTATAGAAATGATCAAAATTTTTGATCAGTCATCATTGTAAGGAATTAATTTTTCTCTGCAGATTGTCAATAATATAAATGAAGTTTTTGCTCTGAATTATGCATAATCAAAACGGCTTTTGTTGGCAACAAATTTAGTTCTTGTCTATACACACAATCATGATTTGGCTGTTATTAATGTACAAAGTGTGTTCACTACAATTTTTATGAAAATATGATCAAATATTTTGGAGCAAGTATAGGAATAATATGACATTAGATCAGCGCTACATGCACAACATATCTTAAATGAGAATGAAAATAGGCATTAGAGATAATCAACCAAACTTAATGGAAATATATCAATTATGCATTATTTGAGTTTTATCAATCTTATCTTTGACTGTTTATGCACACTGTTCATACAAACAATTAAGAATATATATATTTTTTGGCAGCGTGATAGGAATTTATTTTAACCAAGATATTTCTCGTCCAAGAATGTAGGTTCCACAGCAGAAAAGAAAACCATAGGCAGTTTAATTGTTAATTACCTTTTTTAAAAGCTGTTTTGGATAAAATTCAAATACATATTAAATGAAGAGAGAGAAGAGCATACAAGTATATATACAAGTTTTGTCTGGATTTGAGGATGGGTAAAAAAAATTATTCTTAAAGTTCCAACCCCTTTATGTGAAACAGAATGTGGAACTATAGTTCATGTACCATCACACTTGCCAGAAAATCATGATCTCTCCTTTTATTTCTTCAGTACTTCTGTTTTCAAGTAAACAGTGTCATGTTTGATCTTATAGCAGTATTTGAACCGCTCCGGTGGCCTAGTGGTTAGAACATCAAACTTAGATGCAGGAGTTCGTGGGTTCGAACCCTGGCCGAGTCATAACAAAGACATTAAAAAATGGTATTAATAGCTGCAGCTGCCTCACTTGGCGCTCCACACTAAAAGGTTAGTGTTAGGACTATTTGGCCTGGTGTCAGGATAATGTGACTGGGTGGGACATCATGCCACATGTCTGCGGCATGATGCCCCAGTGCTAGACATCACTATAAACTGTCACACTGTAGACATCATAATGATACGACTGAAAAAAGGAAAAAGATCTAAAAAATCTAAATCACACACACACACACACACACAATGCAGTATTTGGAACATCTTGGAGTTTTTTGCAGTGACAAAAATGTACTTGTACTTGATTATAAGGATATACTTAAACTTAATCCAAATGTGCAGAGGCTACCTGATCACTCTTCATGTTGTTATATGCTGAGAACATACATTACGAAGGTCCAATTGTGATAGTGAAAAGTCAAGCATGTAATGTTAAACAATGTTACTGAAAGGATATTAGAAATCCAAACAAGTACCACTTCATGACATGATGTCACTAGTAACATTACAATGTACCAAATCATCTCATAACGATTTATATAAATAAGAAGGGTCTTGGTTGTAATAGCCTTTCAGCCAAAAGAAAACTGTATAATTTTTTAATTTAACCTAAAGGAAATGACCATGACCCACATGATAAGACTATTAGTGCAGACCATACATTCAGATTCTTGTTATGATTGCAGAAAAACTGGTGTGTTAAAATTCCTGCTAATGGGAGAACTGGGAGGGCTTCTAACATGTAAAGTTTAGACTCAGTGATGTTTATTTTGGGGTGAACAAAGGAGGACTACTCACCATTATCAGAAGTATATCACACTAACCATATTATGAAAGAAATATTGTATCATTAGCTGGCAGAAAAACGTAAACTGATGTGGCAAACAGACATAAATTACAGCTCTACTTAAAGAAATATATTTTTATTATAAGAAGGCACAAGTAGAGATACAAAAACCATCAGTTGCCCTTCAAGAATTATATAATTCTATGCAATCTTTATATCTTAACAGATCCTTGAAAGCTCACAGACATTGCTGAATGTTTTGAAGAGAGAATCACAGACTTTGCGAGAAAAATCTCAGACTCAAGGCTCAGTTTCACAGAGGACTATGACACAGTCATGACGGCAAGGAATTTTGAACCTGGACAGATGGATACGATCATTTTTACAGCCTTGAATGATGTCTTTTCATTTGATATCATAAAATTGTATGACTACGATCATACATTGATTATTTAAGTATACATCAAATTTCAAATAATGATTAGTGATACTGGCAAAAAATAATCCATCTGTAAGCTCCATCTGTGATGGCAGTAGCTGAATTTGCTTGGATTATCACATTATAATAAATGATGTCTCACTAGTTTTATTCTTGTATGAAGTAAGTGTATCAATTTTCCAGAATATAATGTGTTCTACATTTTTGTAGAAAGGAAAAAAATAGCATTTTTTAAAAACTGGAGATCGTGAAAACTTGTTCTTTCTTAATAATAATCTGATCCTGTATTTGCTTCTTGTTCATATTTCAGTCACTCTGGTCTTCATAGGTGTATTATAGCTTGCTTCACCCATTTTCAGTGCTCTGTGATATGTTATTGTAAATATTTCGTGACAATAATGTCGACCACAGCTGTAGTCAGTTAGTATTAAACCAATAAAGAATTTTATGTTTTTCTGTTTTTCTGAGTGCTTTATGTCAGCTTTATGTATATCAAGTCTCTCATAACTTTATTGACTAAGACTTCCAGGATGTAATATCTATTAATATTAAAATCAATTGTTCAGATATATCTGTAGGACCAAAGATATTATAATACTCATATGTCAATTAAACTTAAAGTTTATAGCTGTGCTCCCCACCTAAAATGGTCAGTGTTAACCAAGAATTGTTTACCTTGCTTATTCAGCAGTTCATGGACCTGTTGATTGCAGGTTATCAAGGAGTATGCATAGCAGAAATACTTTGAAGCTATGATTGTTGATTGGTTTACCACCTGTTAACCTCATCAAAAAAATGATCTGTTGTCTTGACTTTTGACTGTATATAGGTAGTCAGTGTTATGTATAGATTCTTTGTGATTTTAAAACGTTTCAACAGTAAGTTGCCTTAGAGTGTGATCTGACTTTGATTTTTTTTTTGTCAAACAAAAAGGCTGATGGGTGTGACTGATGTGAGCATGTTTCATGTACTGTAACAAGCTGGAGACAATGAATCTGTTAATTAGCAGGATCATACAGTTTCATTAGGTTTCAACACAGTTACAGAGTCAGCATTTAATTGGGTTCTCATGGGTTTTGCCATAACAGTCAATTGGCTCCATTCACATTACATAAATGTGGGTACATGACACTTTTGATGATTTCACTTGATACCCAATTAAAAGATTAAACTAAATCACAAATTAAACTTAAACTTCCTAATTATGTATTACTTATAGTATAATTTACAAAAATTGTAATTGATCAACATATTGTCTTTTGTTACTTATTAAGAAAATACAGTATATATGATTTCTTATTAAATTTCTTACTATTATTATTACATGATAGTTTTAAAAAAATATCCATGGACTAACTGCCATTTTCAAGAATAAAAGAATATACAGAACTTTCATTTACTAATTTCAGTTGTGCCTTTCTGATGTTAAACAAGCAGTAGCCTGCTTTTTGCTTTTTCTGTAAGAAAAAAAAAGGACTTGATACATGCCTTTGTATTTTAAGTGGATTCACAATTTGTTTGGGCATGTTAAACTGATGGATTAGTCTATACTTTGAAAGTTCCTAATTCCATGTTTGCAGCTACAGCAGGAGTAGGTTACAGGTGAAAGGTAATCATATTCAGAAAATTCTTTTTATTATGCATTAGAAGACAAAAGACAAAATAATAATATAGAAAAAGGCTTTATTGCTTAAGACACTGATTTACATGCAAAGTTAATTTGGTCATAATCAGGCTGGATAATTGGTGCATCTGACTGTAATAGGCATCTCCAAAGTCTATTAAGCAGACATGCATTGAGAAATAATGCATCATTGCTGACATAGCTGAATGGACGGATTAGGCATCATGGGCTGAATACATGAAATTTGTACATAAAACCGTATGAAATTGGTTATTTTCATACATATCAAAAGATCAATACAATGATTGATACAAAAGTCTGATAAAATAATAAGAAAACGAAAACAATGTCACTCTAAATGGATACTTCTTTAAAGATGGCTGTTTGGCTGGAAATATGTAATGTCATATGCTTTCATTTTCAACAGCAATCAAAATCAGCATTGCACAATTCATTTATGTGGGAGAGATTCAAAGTTCTGATTGATATAAACTTCATGTCATCAAAAACTGAACTATAAAATGTGTAGACAAATTATAGGACTTCATTTAAATTCAAAATTTTTTATGGAGTGTTGATATATCTATATTATGGCAAGATTAATGTATGTAATGATTCATATGTATCGAACTTGTCAAAATTCAGAACAGTAAATAATAGGCATGTAAACTTACATGAATTGATATTGAGCAAAGCAAGGAATGAAATCCATTTAAAAGTGGGCCATTGTGCCTTTAAAAGATGTTCATTCTGTGCCAATTATCACCAATTATGGTGAGTTGAAATTTTACATAACCCCCAGCCCAAGAAATACATCACTATGACAAGGATGTCCCTGCCGGTATGATGTGAGTAAAAGACCAAGCCAAACAGAAGCCATATTAAACAAATCAAACTTTACTGGGTTTTTTAACATAGTCTTAGACCAAATATATTTTCATTCCATGAAGCCCTTCAAAGGGTACTACATGGAAATTTAGACCAAATATATTTTCATTCCATGAAGCCCTTCAAAGGGTACTACATGGAAATTTAAGGGCAAAGTTCTAAAGTAAATAGAGGCCTTAACTCTACATAAGAAAAAAGTTGCTGGAAAAAGATGTCAATCAAACTTGAGTCCTCTTAATATAAAATCTCATACAAAATTTTAAGTATCGTAAGAGTTGTCAAGCAGAAGCGAAATTGAACGGCAAAGTTCCGAGTCCATAAAATGATGAAAATCAAACTGACCAATGTCTTGATGTAATGTCGTAACCTAAATTTGGTTTTAATCCATTAAGTTCTTTAAAAGTTACAAGGCAGAAACAAAATTTGGGAGGGATGGAACAAGACAAGGGAAGAATACGGGCAATACTGCATGCCACTTCCATAGAAAATGATGAAAGGAAATTGGAGAGGTGCATAAGAACTTCAATCAAAGTAATTTCCATAGCATCTTTTCGTATTCCAAAATTGTAATCAGGCCAGAATTGTTCTAAATTAACATAGAGCATTTATTTGTTGTAATTGCAAAGAGTGACATTATAATCAGATATTTAAATTAATATTCTTGGTATTGAACTTTATAAGCAGATACATATGTATGATAACAGTATTTGAATATCAAACATTACTTACACAATATATATGATCTACATTTATTGAGCTTTTGAAGTAGGAAAATAAAAAGAAGCTGAATTTAGATACATTCACTAATATAAAATCTAAACAAAGCATACAGATCCTGCTTGAAAACCAAACT
The DNA here is from genome assembly GCA_016746295.1 of Potamilus streckersoni. Lineage (NCBI taxonomy): Eukaryota > Metazoa > Mollusca > Bivalvia > Unionida > Unionidae > Potamilus > Potamilus streckersoni. The sequence goes on along the minus strand of JAEAOA010000598.1, from coordinate 994,891 downwards.
TCTGTTTTGGTTGTCCGTAATCTTTAGGTTGGAAGTCAATAATTGGAAGATTCATTGCCACTGCACTCCTGACTTCAAACACTGTGTAGCTGTCTGCAGAATGATCCTGAAAATGGGAGGAGAAATGAGCACTATAAGATACTGAAGGAATAAAACCTCCTGACATTTGCTTACATAGAATTCTTGATAGTATGCGGTCATTTAAATGATTTGGGTTTGATTGCATCTACCAAATTAGATTTGATAGGTTTGGTCAATTTTTAAGTCGAGACTAAAATTTCTGAAAATGCAATTGCTGGATTCAAGACTGAATTAGTCCAGACTTAAGTTTTGTTGGTGAAATTCTAGAAAGCAGTGATATAATTAGCTAGAATTGAAATCTTGAATTAAAATGAACCTGTCAAATATCTTTTGTCTAAGTTTGCTTATGCCTCCATCCAGGAGCAGTGCAAGTATAAAAAGAGCAAGAACTTGGGCAGAATAAGAGTATATTATGAATATACACAAGGAAAAAGGGAATAACTCTAAAATCACAAGACCAAAGAACATGAGCTTAATAATGTCTGCTGAGTTGCAAAGCATGTTTTCCTAAAATGAAGAACTTGTACATATGCAAGATCTTGTATATAGTATATCATTTTAACACAATAAAAAGAGGGAAACTCATCAAAGCATCATAGAATAAAGTGAATATGTTCACCTAATCTCAATTTCAGGGCAATTTATCAAACACTCTAGGACTAGCTATTATACACGACTTGTCAAATACAGTGTGATTCTGCTATTACATTGTAGCTGGAGTCTAAAAGAACACAATCATTTTATAGACAAACTGTGTTATAAGCAGCCAGGTCAGTTATCTGAAGAAAATGATGCATATATAAATAAAAGATGGAGGGGTGAGTGTAATAAAAGAGGGCATAAAAATATGTGCTTTTGATTAAATGAAGGCAAAACTAGTCTGAAATTCATTTGTATATTGACAACTTATATTTGTGTAGTATATTCCATAATGCATTAAGAACCATGCATATGTATGAAAATTTTATTAATTCTAGTATAAATCACATATAAAATTCATGTCTCTTATCACATTCAGTTAGAAAACACAAATAAGACTATATAAAGAATGCTACTCATTGATCTACATCTCATTGTCAACAAATGTGTGTCTCTACAAAATTTTCACCAGTAGCATGTGGCTATAGTTGTTTACGTGCTACTTGTCCTAAAACGGGACTAGATTTTGGTCACCTGGAGATGGCTATCATCTTGCCGAGGCTACTTAAGGGAAATGAAAACATGATTAAAAAGTAACTTAATGATGAGATATTTATGGTTTTAAAGGACTGGAAATTTAATTTGAGTTTTATGCAACAGTTAGTAGCGATCATAAGCATATACATTTTTCCTGCAAAAAGGAAACTTTCAAGGCATGGTTTCATTGGAAAATGCAATAATCAACCAGATTCCATTATATTTAAATTAGGTGATGACTTCCTTTGATAAAAGATGCTTTGTTTTTATTGAATATTGTAGTCTGCTTGCTTTGGTAAAGGCTGCATGTGCTAGTGAAGTCACTGCTAAAGAACAAATTTGAAGGACCAAGCAACCACCCATTTGTTATTATGGTGGCAACATCAAATAATTTGTAGAACACTGATCGGGACTGAATTTCTTTTTCATTTGCTTAGAATTTTTATACAAAATGATCAATGCTTCAAAGGTAATGAGTTTCTTTGAAGATTCAGCCAAACTATTTTTCTAGGTACACTAAAAAACACTGTCATCATATGTTCAGTTGCAGATGATTGTGTTCCTGCCTTCATAGTTTGGTCAACTATACCTAGTATGATACCATAACTGTTTGAGTGGATCAACAGCATACAGTATTTGGGCAAGATGTCAGCATAAGAGGGTTATGATGTAACAATGCATGTTAAGATGTTTTGTCAATATTAACAAAGGATTCATTTATGTAACAATAGATATATTCTTGTGCATTTTATATCCAAGTTTACAGCTTTCTTGTGCATTTGAATTTCTCCAAACCCAAGACGGTGTAGACAAGGTTAAACAGCTAACAATGTTGTCACACACAAAAATTGCCAGACAGCATATTTTCTTGTCAATAACAAAATAAAATCAATTTGCCTGGTAAAAACTGGTAAAGCCCAGTGTGATTCCTGAATAAGCTTTTTATACATTGTTTCATACTTTCAAGAAGAAAAAATTATTTTTTCATGTACATAATTGAGATAACCAGGTTTCACTGCATTTAAAAGGGCATAATCCTGGAAAAACTTGTGAGTGTGATGACAAAACAAAATTTTGACATTGTGTCAATAATATCAACCAAATTTCATAAAAGTCATAAATAACTCTGGGAATAGTTGCACAGAAGAATTATCATACATAGTATTGCAACAAACAGTGGGGCATAACTCTGGGCAGGAAAAGGCATTATAGGATGAGTTATGCCTAGGTTGACTTTGTGTCTATAATATTAAAAGCTGTGGAATTAGTTTTGCACACATGCACATTACTAAATGGATCAGAGCATGACAACAGACCCAAATGGACATGTTCAATCTGTCAATGGTGTATGTCAAGCTACAGTGCTATTCAACAAAAGCCATACAATTAAGTGCACACATAAAAAGTATCCCATATAACATGCACATTTAACACCAAAAAGAAGTATAACTCTGGAAATATGTGTAAGTGCACGATTCAATCGCATGTGCTGTCAAATGGCCAATGGGGAGAGTCAAAGCTGCCTTAGTGAACCAATTGGTTTTCCTTTTCTAATACCTATGAAACTTTATGTAAAAGATGCCTGTCTTTGATATATTTTATGATTTCCTGAGTGTCACTTGTAGACATTCACACTACACATTGGTTATGAAACTTGTGCAGAAATGTTTTTAATTGACCCACCTTGCAGCCATCCTGTAGTACATTGATTCCATCCAGGTCCTCAGTCCTCATTTCATTGTCATTCATTCCAAGCAAGTTGATTGACATACTGAAGCTGCTGGAAGCCTTGTCATACCAGGCAGACGACTCAGAGCAATGGTAAATGAACGTCTGGACAGCCATCTTACTTCTACGAGCAAGGGGTGCAACTTGATCAGGATACTGGATCTATTACACGGTAAAAAAGAAGAAACATATGTAAGAACAGTATATAATCAGAGTAGACAAGTCACCAGTGGTCCGGAACTAAAGAAAAGCTTGACCCAGGGAAACTGGATATGTCTGTAAACTGTTGCATCCAGAAATTTCATGGAAATAAAGGTACAAAGGTACACTATTAATTTTATATTTAGCTTGACGGTGACCTTGAACCTACAAGACTGAATCCAGTACCACACACACTAAGAATGACAAATCTGTGACCAGGTTTAATCAAAATGTCTGGAAATTTTTAAGTTATAAGGAAGACATGAAGATGGTCAAAGTTTCATGCTTTAATTTTTGCAGAATAACAAATGAGATCATGATATATAGATAAAGGCATAATATTGAAGACAACATAAGACAAGGGCACAATAACAAAGCAACATAAGACAAAGGCATAATATCAATTGCAATAAAAGACAAAGGCATAATATCAATAGCAATATAAAACAAAGGCATAATATCAATGGCAATAAAAGACAAAGGCATAATATCAATAGCAACATAAGACAAAGGCATAATATCAATGGCAATAAAAGACAAAGGCATAATATCAATAGCAATATAAAACAAAGGCATAATATCAATAGCAATATAAAACAAAGGCATAATATCAATGGCAATAAAAGACAAAGGCATAATATCAATAGCAATATAAAACAAAGGCATAATATTAATGGCAATAAAAGACACATAATATCAATAGCAATATAAAACAAAGGCATAATATCAATGGCAATAAAAGACAGGCAAAATATCAATAGCAATATAAAACAAAGGCATAATATCTGGCAATAAAAGACAGGCATAATATCAATAGCAATATAAAACAAAGGCATAATATCAATGGCAATAAAAGACAAAGGCACAATATGGAAGGAAACAAGACAAAGGCATAATACTGAATATAATATGAGGCAAAGACATAATATAGAAGGCAACAAAAGACAAAGGCACATATGGAAAGCAACATAAAGCAAAGGCATAATATTGAAGACAATATAAGACAAGGAATAATATCAATGGTAACATAAGATAAAGGCATAATATCAAAGACAACATAAAAAGACAAAATATGGAAAGCAACATAAGATAAAGAAATAATATTGAAGACAACATAAAAGACAAAGGCATGATATTGATGGCAACATGAGACAGAAAGCATATTATCCAATGCAAAATAACACATAGGCATAATATCAATGACAACATAAGACAAGGGCATATTATCAAAGACAACATAAGACAAAGGCACAATATGGAAGGCAACATAAGACAAAAATAAATATTATTAAAGACAAAGGCATAATATCAAAAGCAACATAAGAGAAGGCATAATATCAACCACAATATAAAACAAAGGTATTAGGACAAAGGCATAATATCACTGGCAATATAAGACAAAGGCATAATATCAATGGCAACATAAGACAAAAGCATATTTTAAAGACAACATAAGACAAAGTTACAATATGGAAGGCATATTAAGATAAAGGCATTATTTGGAAGACAAAGACAAAATATACTAAAGGCAACATAAGATATAGGCTTAATATCGAACACAATATAAGACAAAGGCATAGTATCAATGGCAACATAAGACAAAGGCATGATATCGAAGACAACATATGGTAAAGGTATAATATTGAAGGCAACATAAGACAGCAACATAAATACATTTAGAATTCATTTTACTACTGATAGTTGTTTTTGAGAATAATAGCTATCATTGTCATTAAAATATAATGAAGAATTTAAGATTTGTGCTCATTTCCAATGAAATTGTATGAAACTCAAAGTTTGCAAATTTGTTAATCTGTCATAAATATTATTAGAAATTAAAATGTCAAAATTACCATAGAATTTAAGTGTCATAACATTCATTAAAAATTTGGTGTTATTATAAATGTGTCTTTAAAATTTAAATGTCATGATATCATTATAATGTAAGTGTTGTAAATATATTTAGAATTTAACTCATTATAAATTAAGTGTCATAAAAATCACTGAAGTTTAACTCTTGAAAGATTATATAATATACTCCATGTTTCATCAAATTATATCAAGCAGTTCTAATGTTACTGATAATATAAAATCTAGCCAGAATATGCCTGGTTACCTAGCAACAAAGTTTCTATACATCTGGTTTTTGATTCTTGATTAATCATTCCTATTTTGTAATCTTACAATCACTTGTGTCATATTCAGATTTTCAGGTCGGATATAATTGTATGTAGGCAAGCTGCCTGCAACTTGATCACTTGTTTAATTAGATCACTGAAATGCTTGTAATGTCTGATTGCAATTCTTTTGCAAAAGTGTAAATAAATGCTTGTTCATGAACACAACTGAATGTTGAAAAATCAGAAATCAGGAATACTTAGTACCTGAGAATGTTCAAAAAAGAAGACAAAGCATAAGCATTATAGACTGAAAATAGGTGTGCCACACTTCTAAAATGGAATACTCAAGGCATCAACACCAAATGAATAATACACATTTGCATTCTTTTCTCAACAGACTTCTTTGTATGAAATCATAGGAGAGATGACTGTAGGAAGCACATTAGGCCCCCAGAAAACTTGAAATCAGAAAAATTTAATACTTAAAACTGTTGGATAAAATATCATGTATTCCTATATTTATCAATAGATTCTGATTTATTGATATTGACATTCCTATTTCACTTTGGCAGGGATAGGCCATCTCTGTTACTATGGGTTTGACCTTAGTACTTAAGACCTGAATACGATGCACATCAAACATGCTAGTCTAACGCTGCATGGGTAAAGTTTCGTAAAATATTCTTCAAAAAGCTGAACAGCAAAATTAAAACAGCCTATTGCTATTAAAAACAACTGCCAATTGAACACTGCCATGTAAAATTGTTACCATGAAATCATTTTTTTTCTGTGACTAGAAAATGTATGCTACTTACCTCAAAACCACCATCCATTTCACTGAACCATACAGGATCGGCTTTATTATACATGGGCCAAAATTTGGCATTCACCTGAAAAATGAAAAAGGTAGTGCTTTAATCACAGATTTTTTGTTGCTGTTGATGAGTTGGGATGGGGAGTTTGGAACTCAAGTTGGCACCAGAGGAACATGAACTGCAATCACACATGTTTCTGATTTTGTTGACTTGATTTTATTTCATAATATATTATTTTTTAAGGAAGCAGATTATTTTTTTTAAAAAAATGGTTCTTTGCTTCAATACTTCAGAAATATGTGAAGATGTATCATTGGGACATAAATATAAATATGCAAGTATCATAATTAACAAGAGCAAATGTCAGCCTGAGACATGTAAAATGTTGATTTTGATCTAATAATATAACATTTGTCTCGAAAACAGACATTTGTTGAACATGCTGACATCTATTTTTTCCAGAACAGAACAATGAATAAATTAAATAAATAAAATAATGTAATGTAATTATATAAAAACAAGAGACCCTCAAAGTCAATGATGCTCTAGTGAAAATAATTATAATTCAAGATAGGAACATTACTTTATTTTAAATCCTGAATTTTGAAACCATCTCTGATATTCCTCAGTGTTAAATTTTTTTAAATCTGCTGCTGTGGTGGCCATACTAGATGTCAGATTAGCATCCTTTCCATTCAGGACAATGTCAATAATGTCAAAACCTCATGTCACAATGATCATCCATTCATGTGGAGTAGTGATAATAATATTCTCATGGCAGCCATATTGGATGCTGACTTTTGCACCATTTTCATTTAGGACCAACTAGGTATCATAAGAAGTCTATTGGTAAAAGCCCAGTGTTAATATATTCATCCATTTAAGACTAGAGGTAACAATATTTTCAATACAGCCACTTTGGAAATGCAAGCAGCACCATTTTTACCTAGGGTAGGTAAAAAATAATATTCTCTGTATTTATAGGTTGGTTAATTAATTAGTCCTGACTTGATTTCATTTCATAATTTTTTTTTTAAGGAAGCAGATTATTTTTTTAATAAATGGTTCTTTGGTTCAATTCTTCAGAAATATGTGAAGATGTATCATTGGGGCATAAATATAAATATGCAAGTATCTTTTGAGGAATTGAATTGAGAAAAAAATAAAATGATGATGTATGAGATGAGGAATTAAACTGATAAATAAATTAAATGATGATATAGATGAGATCAGGAATTAAATTGAGAAATAAATAAAATGATGATGTATGTGAGATGAGGAATTAAATTGAGAAATAAATTAAATGATGATATATATGAGATCACAAATTAAATTAAGAAATAAATAAAATGATGATGTATGTGAGATGACTGAAAAATTGTAAAAGCTATGTTAAAAATCTAAATCAAGTAGATTCTAAAGCTTTGTACGTTTGTACTGTTAAGTTGTCGAGTAGCGTGTGTACCATAGAACTTGGTACGATCCCTCTATTTTTCATACACGATCAGTAACACCAAATGATAATTATTTATTTTACATATAATTTTTTCTGCACTGAAGTTAATAACTATTTTTTATGTACAAGTGTGCAAGTCCATGTGAGATGGTATAATAACATAGGTGAGTTTGTTTTAGTACTGGAAAGTTTATAAATTCAATACTAGAAATGGGAAAGTAAAAGATCTTTAGAAGACCACCATATTCAGCCCTTTCTAAGAAATATGTAACATGATCATGTGACTAGTCATTCAGACCTGACTATGAGATTACACAACAAAATGTGCACAAGAGTAATTACGTCTTACATTTGTAACTAATTTTCATGCATTTATACATTGAAATAATGCTAGATATTCTTATTTGACATGATAAACAATATATAAGCTTTTTTAAAATCTTATATCTTTGTACAAAATTTACTGCCATTGTGCGAGTGTGTGTGAGATTTAGATTTTTAACATAGCTTTTAAAATTTTTCAGTCATATCGCTATAATGTCTGCAGTGTGGCAGTTTATAGTGATGTCTAGCACTGGGGCATCATGTAGCATGTAGACATGTAGCATGATGCCCACCCAGTCCTGACACCAGGCCAATCAGTCCTAACACTAACCTCTTAATGCTGAGTGCCAATCGAGGCAGCTGTGAGAACCATTTCCAAAAAAGTCTTTGATATGACTTGGCCAGGGTTCAAACCCACAACCTCCCGCATCTGAAGCGGATGCTCTAACTACTAGGCCACTAGCAATGTAGCCTTGTACCACATCTACATTATGTTACTAACTGGATTTTGGTTATACTAACCGATGGTCTTACTGGTTTTAAGGCTGTCAACTGTTAAATTTATTTTAACTTTGATTACACTTGCAGATCCTTGTTACCAGATACTATGAACCTTTCCACTTAATCCAAACAAACACTATCATAGTATCTACATCATGTGGCTTGGAAAGAGGTAAGCAAATGGTTTATCTAACAGTACTGATATCCAAATGGTTTCTGGAAGATAGATAATAGTTGTGTTAAGTACCCATTGTATTTAACAATATTAGCTACATTTTTTCTGGTGGTGGTTACAGAATGCCAGCCCTATTGGGCACCATCATTGCAAGATCATATGCTTTAATGCATTACAAAAAGTGAAATGAAATTTCTATAGTACAATATTGATTCTTGTTAGAACTTGTCTTCTATTTTCACGGTCAAGTTATCTGTAACTGACTTCTGTTCTCCAAGGTCAAATCTTAATGGTGACATATATAGAGTATAGTTTAGATACCATATTTTATGTAATAATTTTGTACATAAAAAAGAGTTATTAATTTCAGTGCAGGAAAATTATATGTAAAATAAATAATTATCATTTGGTGATACTGAACGTGTATGAAAAATAAAGGGATCGTACCAAGTTCTATGGTAAACACGCTACTCGACAACTTAACAGTACAAATGTACAAAGAAAAATTATATTTTCTGTCTCAATCTGCCCTCAATTCAAGAATCTAATTAAAATAAATCAAAAGTATTGTTGTTATGAGAGAGAGAGAGAGAGAGAGAGAGAGAGAGAGAGAGAGAGAGAGAGAGAGAGAGAGAGAGAGAGAGAGAGAGAGAGAGAGAGGGGGGAGGGGGGATTATATATGTATAAGTTATGGGTATTATTTATTGGTAAATTGTATGCAATGCAACGACCCCACATCATCAAGAAATTAAATGCAAGTTGTATTTTTACTGCAATGATAACCTCATTACCAAACTGCAATAAAAAAATAAAGAACTTGAAATCAACGTTTCAGTTAATCCACGTAAGTGCACACGTGAGCAGGTGTGTGTGTGCACACACACCAGAGAAATCAATCAAACAAAATTTTTTCAGTGTACAAAACTGTATTTATTCAGTGTAGTTGTGATTTGTAGCTTTTGCGAAGAGAACAAAAGACTATTTTCAGTTACTTGACGAGTGGGATATATAAAAATATGTATGTATATATAAGAAACAATTTAATGGAGTCCTTGGCTTTCAAATTTATGATGGAAAATGACAAGGATTTTATATTTTATGTTTGTATGACTAATGATACAATGAGACTAGTTGACCAATGGTCTGTGGTTTTCAGTTTAGCATGTACTGAGATAAGACAACATCAAAGGGCTTTTAAACTCATTTTAAAATACATGTGGTGTTATAGTGACAGACTTTTTAAGAAAAACTAATTAACGATAATATTTAAAGATCTTTCATGTCCTTTGTTCATTTGTTAATAAACAACAGTAGATATTAAAATGACTGAGATTTATGCACATGAGCGCCCACAGGATCTTTTACAAAAATGGTTAGTGGAGTCAGTCATGGCTGGGAGAGTTATAATAGTAGGCAGTCTCAAACTAAAGCTAATATTTACTAAGCATTTTGAACAGAATCTTGTGATATATCTTCAGCTTCATTTGCATGATTATATATATATATATATATATATATATATATATATATATTACAGTATGATATGGGGGGTCACGTGAGCCCTTTGACCTATGCTGCTGGCGCCCATGCTTATAAATGAATCTTTATATTGTCTCACCAACAATTCATCATTAATTTTTGTAAAAACAAAATGGGAATACTGTATTTTCTTTCTTTTTTGCAAACATAAATTTTCTTAGTGGAAATTTTATGTCCGATAATTTAATAAATATTTCATATAATATAAAATATGTACAAAAAATTATAATACATTACAATAATTATTATTTTGATAACTGGATTGTTCACAAAAAATACATAAAATATGGTAAATAGTATTGATGATATAATGTTGATGGTTGATGTTGGCTGACTGCTGTAAGTTAAGCTGATGTTGACGGTTATTGACTTGCCATGAACAATGTTGTTTATAGGAGCCAAAATCAATATAATATTATCTGTGCCCATGTTTACACCATACCAAACAAATATTGGACTTTAACAATGTAATATGTATTAATTTTGTCTTGATTACTTAATAAAAAGTAGTAAATAGAATTATGGTTGTTGTGTTATCTTTCATTTAATATATGATTATTATTCCTGCATTAAATCTAAGGAGACCAAATTATATTTTTCTCCAAAAGTAGATGTGTGCTTATGAAAAGAGAAAAGTAAATATTTGCTGAAATTTTGTAAAAAGGGGTTAAGTTGGATTATCGTAAACTGTAGGATTATTATTAGATAAATACAGTACATTCAATCATGGCACAGGACCTGATACAAACATACTGATAAACAAACCTGTTTTGTTTCTTTGGTTGGCTGGATACATGTCTGGCCACCACCTGTCATGTTACACCACACCTCCATGGCATCCAAAATACCTCCCTGATTAGGGTCAACATAGTATATACCTGTAAAATAACACAGTCTAAATTAGCCATAAAAAAATATAGCCAGTATTTTCAATCTAGTACATCTATGACATCTGCACTAACATGTATAACATGTACACTATCTGCACCCACATCAAAATTAAGAGTAAACAAGAGTCCCTAGAAGGGACTAATGCTCTACTGGTGGAAAAGAATTTCCAAGAATCCAAGATAAGACTATTTCTTTCATAAAATGCAGAGTACTGAAACCATCATTATGTTCTTCATTGATTACAAGATTATTGACTTAACTTCTGTAATGGATATACTGGATATCAACTTGTCACCATATTCATTTTGGATCATAGAAAGTCTTCTGGTGAAAACCCCATGTTGATATGACTTTTTGTTATGAAGGAGCAATGATAAGATTTTCAAGATGGATGCCACAGTAGCCTTATTCAACATCAGACTGACACCATTTCTACCTAGAATTAAGTGTACATCATAAAAAGTCCTTTAGTGGGAGCACAGTCTGTCTGTCAACATGGTGGCTATTGTGGCAGTGATATTAGAAGTCAGACTAGAACCATTCTGATTTAAGAATCAACTAGATATTATGAGAAGTCTTTCAATGAAAAACCCATTCATTCAGGAGAAAATGTGACAAGATTTTCAAGGTGACCAATGTGTCAGGCATATTGAATTTCTGAATATCGCCATTAGGAACAACTAGACGTCATAATAAATTCTTAAGTAAAAATTCCAAGCCAATCATGCCAGTGATGTGACAATACTGGACCCCAGATTGACACAACTTGTATTTTGTGTAGCAACAATACATCACATGAAATCTTCTGTTGAAACCTCATGGTTATATTATTTTTTATTCAGGAGGTTTAGCAATAACAAGATTTTCAACATGGTTATTGTCAATAACAATATGGTTATTGTCAATAACAACATGGCTATTGACAATAACAACATGGTAATTGTCAATAACAACACGGCTATTGACATAGCTAGATCAGATATCAAATTGTCAAAATTTTCACTTAGGACCAACAAGACATCTAAAGAAGTCTTCTGATGAAAACCATGATAACATTACCATCCACTCAGATGGAACAGTGATGACAATATTTTCAAGGTGGGTTACAAAGAATATTATTAAAGCAAGTTAATGTTGAGTATATTACTTACCTGTAGGCATCAATATGAGTTTGTATCAATTATAATTCCAGATGACAAACAAATAGATGCCCCAGTGGTGAATAAACATATCTGGTAGCTAGCAGTAAACACATTCTTTTAACTTAAAGGCAGGATATCAAATACAAAGGTTATTTTATTGCAAAGCAAACCAATCCTGGAAACTGTTTTTAGATTCTTTTAAATGTGCTGATTCTTTTTTTCTCTATGTATTTTTTAGCCAACTTTGGTTCTCTTTTACTGGTATTCACGGGAATTGTGAAGATCAATTAAAACAATGGAAACCAATTTTGCTGCCAGACCTAAAGAAGAGAAATTACAAATAAGAAAACAAAACAAAGTTAAGATCTCACACCTGAGATCTAAATTTCAGGTCCTCAACTTCTATTGTATAGAAGCCAAGTGCCTGAGATTATCTATTCCTGTGCATATATGGGAGCATATATATATATATATATATATATATATATATATATATATATATATATATATATATATATATATATATATAAGGTGATATTCTGCCTAGTAATAAATCTCTTCTGTTTATTGTTGACAAGTACATCTATATGTTGTTTCATGAAATGGCTGAATAAAAAAATGAAATTGTTTGTGGCAAGTGTTACCGGTGCAAAGCCTATGTATGAAAACAAGTGTTTTCGAATTGTTCATTAAAGATCAGCATCAGATTAAACAAAAGCAGTCGGATATTAATTCATATGTACTAAAAAAATAATGTAGTTAACATTATGATATGTTTATGTACTTTTGTGTTTTATAGATGTTTAGATTCAAATTGAAAAAAGTATTCATTTTTTCATTCATATACGGTAAGAGTTTATTGTACATGTACATGTTGGTAATTTTACCTTATATTTTTCTATTTCCACTACATTATGTTAAGTTTAAAAGTTCTAGATAGTTTGAAAATATTGCTGACATATTTGGCTATTTTGTCATAAAATGCTATCAAATAAATCGTCATGATATTACATGCATGTGCAACAATTTCATGACTTGGCAATTATCCGTCTGCACAACAATTATTAATTTGTACATGTGCATGTACATAATATTTTATTACTTGTATGTCCTAGAATTTTTTGTTTTTGAACATAATTCAGATCTGAAATAAACCTTAAGAAACAAAAGGGAAATGAGAAAGTACACATGCAGCTGACATCTAAGATTCTGCGTTTGTGTAAAATAAAGTTCCATTTTAATTTGTGCATAATCTTGTCTTTGTGAATCCTTAAATATTTTATGTCGTGAACAAGATATATTCTTGATAAACTAATCGATTAAGCTACTTTTATGAACCAAAAATAGAATATGAAATAAACGTGTGACTATCGCCACAGCTGACCAGAATTGTGTGTGAAAATCTATATCTTTTTCTAACCTTTTCTTGTATAATTTCTGTGAGATTGACATTAAAAAGTTGCATTTCATCAAATTAAATGGGTCCACATGTTACTTCAGACCAAAACTGGGTTGAGATAAGTGGGCATAATTAGCATAACGAAGAAGAATTTTTTCGGGACCAGACCAAAAATGCTCGACATATGTGGGCTGTTGATATAACCTGCTTTGTCATACAAGTGCTAAGGTACACAAAAGAATTATAACAAAAATTAAGAATCTCAGTCATTTAGATATACAAGTGTTCTTGTTGTGGTTCACCAATAGCAAAGCTCAAAATTAAGATTTTTGTTCACTAACCCATGTGATCACTCTAATAAATTATTTACTAATCCTGCTAAAATTTCACTTATCCTGCTGAAATTTAACTGATCCTACTCAAATATCACTGATCTTGCTAAACCTTCATTACTTCTGCTAAAATATCACTATTCCTGCTTAAATTCATTGATTCTGCCAAAATATCACTGATCTTGTCCATATTTCACTGATCCTGCTCATATTTCACTGCTCTTGTTCAAATTAAATGAAAGCCAGATTAGTTTCTAATTCAACACATTATTTATTCTTGTTATTTATTAGGATCAACTCAAAACACCAACAACAATAACTGGATTTCACCAACAAAACTCTTGAAAATCTTGCTCATGTCCAAGTTTCTTTAAGATGCTCTTCTTTAAACTTCTCACAATGTGCTCTGCCCCTGAGAAACCAACTTTCTGGTGTTTTTTTCACATCTCCCTCTGCCATTATGTGAAGGGAGTTTGCATTATGTGATTCCATGGATTATTTACAAAAAGATTTATACCAATCAGCAAATGACGGACCCATCACACATTCATATCTCTTTGTGCTCAAAGTTCAGAAAGTACACAACATCACAGCTTTTTTCCAGGTGATACATAAGCCTTTGTGTTTAAGTTGTGTCTCACTTGTATGAAAGTTTATCTTAACTGGAAAAACTGCATTTGATAGACACGATCGTAATGGTATAATCTGGGGTCAGAAACAGCAGTGATTCTGCCAGTCAGAATGGTTGATGTCTCTATTCAACTGCATTTACCACAATTATGTACATTTTAGCATACATTTTATAAATATTATTTTATAAATATTGTTTTATATGTCTAAATCATTGTCTGTAATAACATACAAGGTAATCTTTCCTCTAAAATAGTGTTGTACATAGTTTGATAGCATTGTTTAGTCCATCTGTTAATGGCTCTTTTTCCTCCAAAAGCCAAATGGAGAAAAATGACATAAACATTGTAATTGATTTGTCCTTGCAATCCAATTTGAAAAAAGAAAAAAACATGGGGTGGGGTAGGGCTGCTCTCTTTAATCCCTTGGGTCAGAAAGAATAATTATGCTCAATTTAATTACAATGATACTTTTAGAATTTATTGACGTGACATGTTCAGTAAGAGCAGAGTCATAAGGATTGGTCTACTGTTGAGATTAAATGGGTAACTGTGACCTAGAAAACAGACAACCCTACAACAGTAGCAAGTAGTGTTGTGGAATCTTGCCTAATATTTAACAAAATATTGGTTAAATTTAGGAAGCAATATCAGCAAATCATAATGTGAAAAATATTATCCAAGTGCAACAGCATCACAAATAAGGATCAGGTAATGGAACTCCTTACCATCTCTGGAGTCTGGATAAGCCTGTAAGATCTCAAGACAAGATAATGCAGGGCTATCGAAGGTTCCAGGTGGAAACTTCATCCTGTCAACTTCCTCTGCCAGCTTGCCAATATGGTTCCACATCTTGTTAACAAATAATGCCACACCGTCCTTGAGTGTCACTTGGTGCAAGTTGATATCGTTAATCACATGTTCGATGTCGGCTTCTATGTCCAGGTGGCTGATCACAGGTGGACGCTGTCCAGCACTCCTCTTTCTACGACTACTATAGAAGTGTTCTGTGCCAAGGAGTTCTGCAGGGTATGCTGCAGCCTCACCCTGGGGACCTGGGGGGCCAGCAGGACCCTAAGGCGATAATAATCATTTGCATAAATTATTAAATATATTGAATTACAATTTTCAGTGCAACAAAATACCCTCTTCAATGCAATCAGCAAAAATTTTCAAAAGTTTGAAAGATGACTTCTTCTGAAGCATATAAAACTATTTAGGTATACAAATTTAATCTGGACTTTTTGTGTTCTCACCAAGAGATCATATAAAACTATTTAGGTATACAAATTTAATCTGGACTTTCTGTGTTCACACCAAGAGATCATATAAAACTATTTAGGTATACAAATTTAATCTGAACTTTCTGTGTTCACACCAAGAGATCATATAAAACTATTTAGGTATACAAATTTAATCTGGACTTTCTGTGTTCACACCAAAAGATCATATAAAACTATTTAGGTATACAAATTTAATCTGGACTTTCTGTGTTCACACCAAGAGATCATATAAAACTATTTAGGTATACAAATTTAATCTGGACTTTCTGTGTTCACACCAAGAGATCATTTAAAACTATTTAGGTATACAAATTTAATCTGGACTTTCTGTGTTCACACCAAGAGATGATGAATTTTGCATCTGAACTGCAGATAAGACCTTTGAAGAAGAGCAACGTAATCCCTCTGATTAAATTTTGCTGAAAAGTTTTAAAGGTCTCCAAAACAGGAAGAATGCATGTAAAATTAGACAAAAGGCAAATAGTAAAATGAAAATGAATACTTAATGAAAGCTTCTTTCCATACCAAATGTAACATAATAATAGATTTTGCATGAGATGTTTTTATGTGTCAGAGTTGCTGAGTCATAGTTTAAGAATCCAATGCTGATGTTTTTAGTATGCTAAATCAACAACAAAAATATTTAAATAAAAATGTTTTAAAATGGCAACAGCAAGCCATGATGTCTAACATCGTTATGGCAACTCTCAATATGCTTACATCAAGAAAATACTTGTCATGGAAGTAGATCTGAACATTTTGAGCCTGCTTTAAAAAGATAACCGTAATATATTTTATAATTCAATCTGCAAATGGTTTTATTTCTCAATGTATGAATAAAGTAAAGACTAGTTCAACTAGCCTGGTAGTTAGAAAAGAAACCACAGTTATATGTTAAAACAAAGACTGACACAGCAGTTTTGTAGTGAGCATTATAGTCATCATGTGACATTTATTGCCATTTCATTACATGTAACAAAGTTGACTTGTTAGTATTGACATGTAATGTAACTGAGTGATACTGACATTGAACACAACTTAAATAGGTGCTTTGTGTTCCAAGTATGTGATGACTGTAAAAATACTGTACACATATAAGTCTAATAATATCTAATAGTGTGTGTATATTAAAAAATAACAAACCTATCATGTACACTGGTGTGACATTTTTGTCCCATACATATTCGTATGACATGTAATGTTTCTTTCTTTCTAAGTGAAAACATTGGTTGAAAGCATGATGGCAAGTGATTGGTACTGCTTCAGTCATAAAACAACAGTACAATACAAGTTTCAACATTGTTTTAAAAATCCCATAGTTTTTGTTGTACCTAGATTCTGTTGCTTAAAGGATGTCAAAATATATTCCAGATGATAATTTAATCGCGTACAAAATGAAAAAATACATAACAGACATTAGTGACATCACTTACAAAATAGTAAAATATACTTCAGATGTTAAAAACATCAGTCAGTGATATATGTCCATTATTCACTTATTTGAAGCAAATAATATCCCCCATTTACTAACAATCCATTCTGAGGTCATAAGATACATGATGGAACACTTGTTTATGTTGCAGACAAGTTAACGGTGCTTTTTCAGATCTTAGGTTTTATTCAATAATAGCTCAAAACTTATGCAGCCAAAGCAATCTATCCTCTTTGAGTTGGAAAAACTTGGAAATCTCAGAAAAAAAGTTTTGTTTTGCAATATAATTTAAGGTGACAATCTCTAGTTAGAAACCTGACCCAGGAATCAACACTGTCATGAACATCCAATCTGATGTGAGCTGAGCTACTGCTCAAGAAATCACTATACCTTCTACCAAAAGTCATTGCAATCAGACTGATTGAAATGTCAGAAACCTGAATGAGGTAGCAGAAAGAGATTCAAAATAGGATTTTTTAAAGTTTATTCTGAATAGAGGTTAAACTCCATGACAGCTGCAACCTTCTGATTGCTGGTCTGCTAATACAGAAAGTGATAACAAGCTATTTTAATCCTGGATGAGTTCCAACTTTACACTTAACTCATCTCCAATGTATTTAATAAATGGATGATTTAAAAACCCATTTCCAAAGTATTTAATAAATGGATGATTTATAACCCATCTCCAATGTATTTAATAAATGGATGATTTATAACCCATTTCCAATGTATTTAATAAATGGATGATTTATAACCCATCTCCAATGTATTTAATAAATGGATGATTTATAACCCATCTCCAAAGTATTTAATAAATGAATGATTTATAACCCATTTCCAATGTATTTAATAAATGTATGATTTATAACTCATCTCCAATGTATTTAATAAATGGATGATTCATAACCCATTTCCAATGTATTTAACAAATGGATGATTTATAATCCATCTCCAATGTATTTAATAAATGGATGATTTATAACCCATCTCCAATGTATTTAAAAAATGAATGATTTATAACCCATTTCCAATGTATTTAATAAATGGATGATTTATAACCCATCTCCAATGTATTTAATAAATGGATGACTTATAACCCATCTCCAATGTATTTAATAAATGGATGATTTATAACCCATCTCCAATGCATTTAATAAATGGATGATTTATAACCCATCTCCAGTGTATTTAATAAATGGATGATTTATAACCCATCTCCAATGTATTTAATAAATGGATGATTTATAACCCATTTCCAATATATTTAATAAATGGATGATTTATAACCCATTTCCAATGTATTTAATAAACAGATGATTTATAACCCATCTAGAGTGTATTTAATAAATGGATGATTTATAACACATCTCCAATGTATTTAAAAAATGGATGATTTATAACCCATTTCCAATCTATTTAAAAAATGAATGATTTATAACCCATTTCCAATGTATTTAAAAAAAATGAATGATTTATAACCCATTTTCAATGTATTTAATAAATGTATGATTTATAACCCATCTCCAATTTATTTAATAAATGGATGATTTATAACCCATCTCCAATTATTTAATAGATAGATAACTTATAATCCATCTCCAATGTATTTAAAAAATGGATGATTTATAACCCAATTCCAATGTATTTAAAAAAAGAATGATTTATAATCCATCTCCAATGTATTTAATAAATGGATGATTTATAACCCATTTCCAAAGTATTTAATAAATGGATGATTTATAACCCATCTCCAAAGTATTTAATAAATGGAATTTATAACCCATCTACAAAATACTTAATAAATGGATGATTTATAACCCATCTCCAATGTATTTAAAAAATGGATGATTTATAACTCATCTCTAATGTATTTAAAAAAAGAATGATTTATAACCCATCTCCAATGTATTTAATAAATGGATGATTTATAACCCATCACCAATATATTTAAAAAATGGATGATTTATAACCCATCTCCAAAGTATTTAATAAATGGATGATTTATAACCCATCTCCAATGTATTTAAAAAAAGAATGATTCAAACCCCATCTCCAATGTATTTAAAAAAGAATGATTGATAACCCATCTCCAATGTATTTAAAAATAAAAGATTTATAACCCATCTCCAATGTATTTAAAAAAAGAATGATTTATAACCCATCTCCAATGTATTTAAAAAATGGATGATTTATAACCCATTTCCAATCTATTTAAAAAATGAATGATTTATAACCCATTTCCAATGTATTTAAAAAATAAATGATTTATAACCCATTTCCAATGTATTTAATAAATGGATGATTTATAACCCATCTCCAATTTATTTAATAAATGGATGATTTATAACCCATCTCAAGTGTATTTAATAAATGGATGATTTATAACCCATCTCCAATGTATTTAAAAAATGGATGATTTATAACCCATCTCCAATGTATTTGAAAAAAGAATGATTTATAACCAATCTCCAATGTATTTAAAAAAAGAATGATTTATAATCCATCTCCTATGTATTTAATAAATGGATGATTTATAACCCATCTGGAACGAACTTAAAAAATGGATGATTTATAACCCACCTCCAAAGTATTTAATAAATGGAAATTATAACCCATCTCCAAAATACTTAATAAATGGATGTTTTATAACCCATCTCCAATGTATTTAAAAAATGGATGATTTATAACTCATCTCTAATGTATTTAAAAAAAGAATGATTTATAACCCATCTCCAATGTATTTAATAAATGGATGATTTATAACCCATCACCAATGTATTTAAAAAATGGATGATTTATAACCCATCTCTTTAAAAAATGGATGATTTATAACCCATCTCCAATGTATTTAAAAAAAGAATGATTTAAAACCCATCTCCAATGTATTTAAAAAAGAATGATTGATAACCCATCTTCATTGTATTTAATAAATGGATTATTTATAACCAATCTCCAATGTATTTAAAAAATGGATGATTTATAACCCATCTCGAAAGTATTTAAAAAATGGATGATTTATAATGCATCTCCAATGTATTTAATAAATGGATGATTTATAATCCATCTCCAATGTATTTAATAAATGAATGATTCATAACCCTGAATGATGCAAAGCTGTAAATTGTTTTTGACAGAAAGAACTCATAGAATTCTGTTACTTTAGATAAGAGGGATTGACCCAAATCAGAAAATAATTAGCGTTTAGCAACGAATGATATAAACTCCCTTATAAGTCCAACTGAAAAAAAAACATATATACCCTGATCTGCCATCCCATAATGCATCTACACATCAGGGTCTATGTTGCTTGCTCTACTGACTACTTCTAACAAAGTGCACTGACCCAGCTCTGCCACACATCATGCTACACCAGATCTGGGTCGCTGCATTTTGGATTTGGACTGGCCTAGTGACTACAGATATAGGTCTTGCACTACTTGACCTCCTTGTTCTGCTGTCTTCTTTACTGTATCATTGCCTAACAACTTCACACAGTCTATTTTAGAAGTGCTGAGCATGCTGTGTTGTTTGCTGCTGTGCGGTGGTCTACTTATATCTTTTCTTGGAGGTGTTATAATTAGATGACATGTCAGCAGATCAACTAAATCTGAAATCCAAGCATGTCTGTCCATACAAAAGGGAGCTAATAAAAATCTCTTTTGAAATTATGTGAAGAGAAGAATACTGAAAAATGAATATAAGCATATATCCCATATCAGGATGAATACTTACAGGTGGTCCCATAGGTCCAACTGGTCCATCTGATCCCTGCAAGGGATAAAGTAAGACAATAATTCTCCTAACTTTAAATGAAGAAACAAAACTGCATGCTTTACTTCTTTCTAATTTTGTATGATTTTCCCAAAGAAATGCAAAGTCAGGGTCAGCCTAAAATATTGGCATACAAGAGTATCATGGCTCAGTATATATATATTCCATGATATAATCAGGGCCGGCCTAAAACATTGGCATACAAGAGTATCATGGCACAGTATATATCTATCCCATGATATAATCAGGGCCGGCCTAAAACATTGGCATACAAGAGTATCATGGCACAGTATATATCTATCCCATGATATAATCAGGGCCGGCCTAAAACATTGGCGTACAAGAGTATCATGGCACAGTATATATCTATCCCATGATATAATCATGGCCGGCCTAAAACATTGGCATACAAGAGTATCATGGCACAGTATATATCTATCCCATGATATGATTAGGGCTGGCCTAAAACATTGGCGTACAAGAGTATCATGGCACAGTATATATCTATCCCATGATATGATTAGGGCCGGCCTGAAACATTGGCGTACAAGAGTATCATGGCACAGTATATATCTATCCCATGATATGATTAGGGCTGGCCTAAAACATTGGCGTACAAGAGTATCATGGCACAGTATATATCTATCCCATGATATGATGAGGGCTGGCCTAAAACATTGGCGTACAAGAGTATCATGGCACAGTATATATCTATCCCATGATATGATTAGGGCTGGCCTAAAACATTGGCGTACAAGAGTATCATGGCACAGTATATATCTATCCCATGATATGATTAGGGCCGGCCTAAAATATTGGCGTACAAGAGTATCATGGCACAGTCTATATCTATCCCATGATATGATTAGGGCTGGCCTAAAACATTGGCGTACAAGAGTTTCATGAGTGGCACAGAATACACCTGTTCTATGATTAATAGTTCTCTATAGATAGGTACAAGTAAAGTATAATTTACTCTGGAGATTACAGACCAACTGATCTCAATGACCTTGACATTTGGCCAAAAATGAAGGTTTTTATGTAAACTTAATGTACAGAAACCATGGTTTCTATTTATTCTCACCATGACTGCTCTGATATTCAGACCCTGGTCAAGTGAATTGTTCCAGAATTCGAGTTATTATGCAAAAACAGTTTTGCTCTTTTAGTCAGTGTGAACTTGACCTCTTACCCCTAAATCAACAGGCTTCTTTCTTACTAATGTACAAGTCATCCACAAACTCTGATAAAGGTCAAAAGTAAAAATTGTGCAGAAATAATTTTTCTATCTTCAGTCACAAAGAATTGGACATCTGACCTTTAGGTCACCAAATCAATAATTTTCTTCTCTAACCTTAGTGCAAGCCATACACAATGTGTGGCAACTGTATATAGTGGGCAATGTAAGTTAATGTGTGGAAACAAAATTGTTAACAGGCAGATGGATGAAAAGAAGGACAACATCACAACATTATATACTTTCCTACAGAGACATAAAAAGATGGAGCAGGACTTGTAATCAGAGACAGATATCTCAAGTAAATAAATAATGAATGTCAAGGTCACAATTAAAGCATTCATGATATGTGACTTTGACCTCAAGGTCAAAAATCGAAGAAAGCATGTAACATAATGAATTGTCTTAGCTTCAGAAAGGTTCAGGCAGCATATGAATAAAATCTAGAAGTTTAAGAAAATTAAAAAAATTTTAACAAAAGCCTTAATGCACATTTTCTGAATCTGAGAATGTGATTTTAAAGGAGGAAGCAAATGTGTCACAGAATGTGCTTATATACTTTTATTATGCTTCATCCAAAGTATGAAGAGGAAATACAAATAAATGAACTAACTATGAGAAAAAACACACATTTCCCCTGACTGACCTTTACCCTAAGGTTCATGGGTAAGCAAACATGCAATATAATGAATTCTCTAGTTTCATAATGAGCAATCCCTTGTATAAAGAAAATTAAGTTTAGGACATGCAAGTAATGAAAATACTATAAACCAAAAACAAATGCAAATTTTCTATGACCATGACATTGATTTCAAGGCTACAAGAGTGTGGAAGCATGTTACATAATTAACTTAATCAGTTTCATAGTTAATTAATCAAGCTGTGTATGATGAGAATCTATCAAGGGATTTCAAAAATATATACATATAAAAACCTTTAAGGAAAACCGTAACAACCTTAATGCGGATATCAGTGACAGAATAGTGTGTCATGTCTTGCTTTCCAATAAGGTTGGTGTGACAAATATGGGGCTGAGGTGGATGCATTGGCTTAAATGAAGCAGAAACTTATAATTTTACAAATGTGTGCAAAAATGTAAGAAAACAATAGGATATTCAGAACCTTAAATATTTACATCATGTTTTCTGTTTTCTAATTTCATGCTGTTTGTTTTTAATTTTGTAATCATATCATTAAATATGTTTTTTTAGTGTTGCCAAATGTTGTAAAGTGCTTAGAGCTAAAGTTTAGGCGCTATACAAATTCCTCATTATTATTATTATTCTAATCTGCATAGATGACTGGACATGATTTGTGTGATTATAGATCAATCAGTTTCTACTTCACTGGTAATGTTTGTGTGTGTGAGATTTATTAGCTTTTATTGTTATCTGTTTTGGGTCAACTTACTGGCTCTCCTTTAGGCCCTTGTGGTCCTTCAACACCCTAAAGAAGGAAAGAAGAATTTAATAAATGAATACAATGACTGAAACACAGTAAATTATTGAAAATATTCCAAATTCCAGTCAAAACTGTGTAAGCTTTATATGTGTTCAATGAAAATATGTACTTTCTTTTAATTTACATAACTGTAATGTGGATCAAGACAAAAATTGAGAAGACTAACAGATGCACTTCTTTGGATAAAAAGTTCTCTTCATTTGTCTTGACTTTAGATGAATGTCAATGCTGATACATGCATATTGGCTCTGGGTGCTTGGAATGAAATGAACTTGACTGATATTCTGCTTGTAATGTATTAACAATGTTTTCTTGTAAAGTACACATGATCAGTCTATTATCTCTACTAACTTGGAATGCACATGATTATGTTCTGCACACCAGTGGTTCAATACCCAAGAAATCAAGCTTCTTCCAGGTAAAACTTTTTAAAAAATAAGTTAATGCCTAATATAGTTTTGTTTCAAGGATACACAGGTTGGTTTGGCGTTTTTTCTTTAAACCTACAAATGTATTAACATTTACATTTGGCATAAGTTGAGACCTAGTTTCAATCTATCATCTCGCCTCAACAACTGTATAATTAACACAAAGATCTAACTTTTCTAATGAATTGAAAGGTACATCATTTTTATTAATGTGTTAGTGTCAAAAATGTAAACAGAGTCCCTTTAAAATTACACATTTTGTATTATGAAGCTGTAATAGTGTTTGATTAGGAGGCACTCTGAAGAAAAGAAAATGTTTATTTGAAAATTACCCTTATTTTCCTCTCTACATGAAAGTTTCTGATTTGCAATTTCCAGCCAAAATTCCATTTTAATCAGTCAATATTTATAATTGGTATTGAATGGAATTAAAACTATACAACTGATCAAATATGAACATATATTACAGAAAGTATTTTTATGAAAACTGTTTGACAAGTGGCAGATTGGTTACAGAAACATTTTTTGTGCATTTCATACCATGCAAGTTCAAAGAATTAGGTCCCCTACTAACTTGTTCATGATGTGCAATACTCCATTGACAGTATAGTACACTTTGAGCAATAATGTTTTGCTCATATGCTGATTTTTGACTGACATAGGCTACTACTGACTATTCTTAATGTAATAGCTGCCAGATGGTAATTAAATGGCGTCTGACAGGCTTTATGAGGCTTACATTGGCAATTATTGCCATTTAGGCTGGGTTACTGATTTTTTTATTCTCATAGCTTCAGTGTAACAAGATGTTATCAACCAGTCTAAGAAGAATGACATGGCAAAAATAGGAAATAAATACATTTTAAAGAATCTTTATTTAATTATCAACACCTTAAAATACTGTTGACAATTTTGTTTATATTACATATATTTATGCTACATGATGGCATAAAATATTTATGATACATTGAAACAATGTTAAATTTAAATGTTATAAGATGAAAATGATTCCGATCATAAAAATTTAGTACATACTGGCATTCCTGGTACACCGTCTGCCCCTGGTGGTCCAGATGGGCCTCTTGGTCCCTGAAAATAAAAAAAACCTTAACACTTGGACAACTACACATCAAATACCACAGTAACAGAGTGGATTACACTAAATGATGCAAAAAAACCTGGCATGCTACATCACTGTGAAAACACATATGCGCCATAAATCAACACATGAAATAGCAAACCATAAATAAGTAGAAACCATTCATATTTATTGTTTCTTCTATAATACTTACCCACTTATAAGTTAGGAGAATGAACATCCAATACATTATATATCCAGCCCTCTAAGTGAAAAATAGACAAGATCCATTTCTTTTGTCTTGTGCCAAAACAATGTTGACTTCTTAAGAAGGAATTCAGCCTAGAGTGGTGTCTCCTCCTAGGATAGAGGGATTAGCACCAAATTCTCTGAAGTACAAATTATTGCAATAAAAACCTTATTTTAGTCCATAAAATGGATTCTTCTTTAAATAATGTATAATGATTGGGCAATATGTTTAAAGAAGAATTCACTTTGTGCAATAAAAAATGTTTCTTCAATAATATTTACCAAATCAATACTGGCACCCTCTCCAAAAACCTTCCTTCGAGTTATATCTGTGGAAGAGTGTGCACTTCCTTGCCAGTATAACTGGGAGTCAAGAGCATTTGCTGCTAATTTCTCTATCCTAAGAGAGGCAACTCTTGACAAAGTTCCTTTTTGATAGGTTTAAAGGCTGCAGACTTGCAGAAAACAATATTAGCTGTAACAAATATAGCACAAATACAGTATCTGCATCATTTCCAAGTTGCTGAGTGACCTGATATAAGTCCCACCAATCAATTCTTTTGGGATGCAGAATGATGCTGCCGAATGTCTAATCATACTTCCACTCCATGGCCTGAGCTTGAGTGATGTCAGACAACAGTTTAATTATAATACTTTTCTATAGTCACAAGGGTCGTGTAAGCATTAAACACTGATTATTTCAGTAATGGGTGTCATGCCAATGTCTTCCATTCCATGATGGTGAAATGTGTTGGAAACAGTATCGGATTTAGGCATAAGCTTATTGCCTCAAAGTCTGAACTCAGTCTGAAGGGGCCCCTCAAATTTATTTTATACCAAAAATGGCCACTATAGCTTCCCATAGCTTAGGGCCTTGCTTTGTCTAAATCTGGCACTAGTTGAAAATTATGGGAAACTAGTCCTTGGCTATGACTGACATTAATTTCTTCTTCTCAAAGATACACTGGAGAAAGTTTGATTTGTGTGGTAACAAAGCTTCTATGCCACCAAGATAGATTACTTACCTAGAAATAGGGATGCTTAGCAGAAGTGGCAAAGTGCAGGAACTGGAGTGGATGTGGTATAAGGTTTATTGATATCTGGTCCCAATATCCAGTACCAGCTTTCATAGCACCACAGCTAGTACCAGGGTGTACATGCAGTGATGAATTGTTCAGAACTGATCCTTGTGGGCAACCATATTGTGCTTTTACTGAACCATGTCCAGTGCTGGAATGCCCATAACAGAGTTGTGGCAAAGTCGGAGACAATATCATTTATGTGATTTATAACATTTGGTAGGCCCACATAAGTAAAGAGGGCTGGACCTACTTCTTGACTTTCATCCTCAATTTTGCAGGGGCCCTGAGTGGAGTGGGCAAGTGGTCTAAAGCGATGTCCGTTATGGATCACTGCCATCTCACCTCCGTCTGCATGGGTTTGAGTCTAGGATTTGTCAAATGTTGATATGTGAGAAAGCTTGCCAGTAGCTTCTCATGGGTCGGTGGTTCTTTCCAGTGATTTCCCGGTTTCTTCCTCCACCATTAATATTGGCCGCCATGAATAGCCTATTGTGTGCTGAAAAATGGCGTTAAGCCCAACAACAACAACAAAATCAATTTTACAACTAAGATGGCATCTGTGGCAAAGTTAATAGAATCTGCACTGCTTTAATACCACTTTCTGGATCTCACTCTAGATAGCTTTTTGTCAGAACTCATCCAACTGTCTCCAGCCTTTGTGCACAAATTTCACATATATGGTATCTATTGTATCCCATACAGGTATGTAACATAATCTTAAACCATTAACATGCCACATATGTTATCCAGATTACTGTTACCAGTAATTAAAGATAACAAAACAATGGCATATAAGGGCAGATCAGTTAATTATCTTGTAATGATAACATTGAAATGATCGCTAAGAAATGGAAAAAGAACAGCAGAGAAAATTCAGAAATATTCTTATTATTGAGAAGAAATGATCATTTATAGAAATAAAATTTTAAGTAATGTGATGAAATGTACTATTATGCACACATGAAATATGGAATTAAGATAGCACATACAAATCAGTTTATGACAAAACAGCCAACTAAAATGAAAAATATTCATGTTCAATGAGGACAGAGTCAGTGGCAGTATACTTTCCGAGAAAAGCCTAACGATTGCAGGAACTTGACAGGATTCTTAAGACAGCATGAAAATCAGTCATGAGTGTAAGTAGCAACTAATGGCAAAAGTGATTTGGCACCAAGAGGAGACCATTCTCATCTGTCAACCTTCTCAGTAAGCAGATAACATTTTATCACTTTTATCTATAAATAAACCAAAAGACATGGTTAACATATGCTTTTCCCTTTTGCTTGTGAGGGCTTGATCTGTTAGCAGATGTTCTCCAGAGAATTATGATTAAGTAATGTGCCATATAGACTCACTGTAGGTTAAGTCCAATAGCAAACTGCAAGCACATAATGCACTGCCTGGTCTGTGTCTATGTAGTATGTTGAGACTAATCAGTAGAACAAACAGCATTGTGCCTTATCTATTAATGCATTATGAGATGACAGATTGGGATCAATATTGTTGCAGTTGGACTCAACTTATAAATGAGTATCTACAGTATTTGAAGAACTCTCTAAATAAAATGATGAAAATATGTAAGAGAAATCAGCCAATATAAAAACTCAGATTTGATACCCAATAGCAATTTCAAAAACTTCAGTGAAGGCTTAGAGTAGGCTAACAGATGCAGAACTCTGGCATGTTAATTGATTGTGCAAAAGGACTATCACATAAAATGAATCAAAGTCCATATTTTTATGGAAATTTTCAAAGAAAATATATCAAAACTGCAGAAGGAAACAGCTAAGTTTTTATTACAGTTATTTTGGGTCCATTATGTTAAATTTTTCAAGTCAATTAGAATTTCACTTCTGATGACTTTTCAGTCTCCGATTTTGTCATCATATAATGCCATTGTGAAAAATATACAAGAAAAATATTAGAAGAGTAGAAGTTTATATGGAAAGGTCTACAGATGGGATAAAACTGATTTATTGTTTGAAAGGCATTATATTATAACATGAAATAAAGGTTTGTTTAACAAAATCAGATAAAACACCATCACTTTATTGGGTGCTTAACTCACCTAAATGAATATAAGCATGAAATATGACAAAATAAATGAGCCAACCATAGAAAGATCAGATCAAAAAGGTGAAATAAAAATTGTTAAAGCTGGTGAAACTCAGGCACTTAAAAGATAAGTTCTTTTTCGGTGCCCTTTCTTGGGCAAGTTTATGTGAAAGTAATTTTGCCAGATAAGTAGACATTAGTTATTCAATCATGCCCCACTGTGTCTTACATTGATAAAATATGCTATGAAATCAATCAAAGGCATGTTAAATGCTAAGCACAGTCAATATTAACAACATATACACATTTTTATTGATGAGAATTGCAATCCAGAAATCTTTGATACAGAAAATGATGATTTGCTGCCAACAAGCAATGCCTGGCAGGTGATAGGTCATCATTCCCACTGCTCATAAATGCTACATTCCATTTAAAAATGTACATGTGACTGACCCCTGACATTTAAATTAACACATCTACCGATAGAAGAACAATGAATGAGAAAACAAAATCTTATCTATCTTTAATTATCCAACAAAAAAATAGAAATTAAAGCAATTTCTACTAAAGATGTGCAACTGTTTAAAATGTATTACATTTGGTCAATGCTGAACAATTGGATCTTGATCGTGAATCAGCCTGTCTGTGTTTTGCCAGTATTTCGTATTGCTTGTTTTAAGTAAACTGCCATTTTTCCATATTGGCAATCTTACACATATCATTTGATAGCAAACTTTACTGTATATACTCGGGTAAAAATCAGATCTGAAAAACTGCATAGAACTAAATCTTCTAGTAGATAATGTGCCAGCAGATCTGGGTCTATGCAACTTGTTAGAATAATCGGCAGAAAAAATAACACAGACCCTGACCTACAAGCACACTATACTATGGCAGATCAGGTTCTAAGCTGTTCGCATTTTGACTTGTACATGAGTATATACAGTATGCATAAGATAATTGGTAAATAAATACATCTTGGTAGAAGTTTTTAACTGACTTCACTTGCAACAAATAATCTGAGAACTACTACTCTCAATGATAGTCTAATTACCTGAAAAACTTTTTTTTAAAAAAATGGGACAATTTTACTGTTTTATAGTGCTTGATTGTTCATTTGAATGCATTACATGGATCTAGGATGGACAGAAAGAAAGTAATAATGAAAAGAAAAGAAAATGGCCTTTCGATGGTTTTTCTATCTTTTGTCCTTAGTACTAGAGGCTGCTGGGTGAAACCAATAGCTAGAAAGGTGACCAGATAGAAAGAGGCTGAAGGCAAAATGAACTAGTATCCTTACAATTTCTCCACGATCTCCCTTTGTTCCTGGCGGTCCTGGTGGACCAGGTTCACCCTTTGGTCCAGGTTCTCCAGTTGGTCCTGTGGGGCCAACCATACCATGATGTCCCTAGAGATAGAAAATATGGGTCAGATAACAGGCTGGAGTGAGTTATACGATTGTATAGTAAAAACATTGATTAAGTCAAACAAGCTCAGAGATATTAGTGAACAGACAAGTCCAAACATATTCAGGAAAAAAAAAATCTTTCACCATTTTAGAAGTAGGATTGTACAAGTGTTATAAGAGTATATCCTACAAGGATGATCTTTGTCATGCTTAAATGAACTGTGTTTCTAGGTTAACAAAGAACCGAAGATTGTCTGTTTCATAAAGTATCATAATGACATGAAGATAAAATCACTGAAAAGAAACAAAATTTGGGCACATTTTCTATTTCTGACTGAATTCTAGTTAGTATCTGCATGCATAATCCTTTTATTTTTTTTTCCATGAAAGTCAACTTTTCTGTTAGAGTGATTGAGCAATCCAGTGCAAAGCATTGCACTAGCAAACTGATACAAACCTAAAATCCAAATTCATTTGCCAGTGTTAACTCTTAGCTGACAATATAAGAAAAAAATGTGAAAGAAACTTGCTACTTTATGTTCACCAATGTAAACTTTTTTGATATATAAACTGAGGTTTCAGAAATCTTGTTTTTGAAAATGATATATATATTTGAAAGCTTTAAGATAAAAAAACAAACTTTTTTTATATTATACTTATTATTTGTCAAATCTGTATAAACTAAAAGTTAATTCAGAAGAAAAGCAAATTTAGAATTTTTCAAATGAAATGTTGAAATGAAATTATAAGTATGATCAATTCAATTAGGAAGAGCTAAATAAAATGTGTAATTTTCAAACATGCTAAATTTGAAGACTTTAAAATACCTGTATTTTAGGTTCAAAACAGTTTACTAAGCAAAGTGTATTGTATTTACACAATTTTAACATGCACAAATGTTTTCCTGCAAGATGATTTTATGAGTTATTATGCCACAGTGAGAAATATGACATGACATCATATCACAACAGTAGTAAGCAGGCATGTTGTAAAATAAAACATAAGACATTTCATTAAATTAAAAATGAAGTAACCAACCTTTTCACCTCTGGTTCCTTGCTCTCCCTTAACACCTGGTGGTCCTGGTGGTCCCTAGAAAAGATTTAAGTATAATTTTTCAAGTGGAACTTAAAATCATTTTTTTCATCAATAATTAGAATTATCAGTTATGTTCCATTTAAACATACATGGTACCCAGGAAAGGCAGTTTCTTTTTTAAAATATACACCAAGGAACATTCATTATTTAAAAGACTAGTAAGAAAATGATACAAAATAAAAAATGGGTGACTATTCTGTAGAAAAGAAATAAATGTAACTGAGTAATCCCAAGCACAAAACTGTAACAGTAATATGAAGCAAAATACAAGTTGATAAGCTGTCTAATTATGAAGGTTGAAAGTAAGCTTTTACAATCAAAAAGGTTGCAACTGAGCCATCCCAAGAGAAACACATAAACCCACTCAGAGCAGAAAGGCTGTAAATGAGTTGTCCCAAACATATAAATCATAATTGATCCATCTGAATCAGAAACACTGAAATTCAGCCATCACAAGCAGAGAGGTTACAAATGAGCTTCCCCAAGCAGAAAGAATATAACTGAGTCATCCCAAGTATAGAGGACACAACTGAGCCACCTGAAGAAGATCTCACCCAAAGTATAATGGCTACATCTTAGCTGTCCCAAGCAGAAAGACAGTAATTGAGCCATACCAAGCAGTAATACCATAACTGAGCCATACCAAGCAGAAAAAACACACTTTGAGTCATCTTAAGCACAAAGATTTTAGTGGGACTATGATGTAATGAACCAGATGATAACAAATAACATGGCATCATGATTTTATTTCTAAATAAATAATTTTGATAATGATAAAACACAAAACCAAACATGTGGTATTGGAAAAATTGTCATAAAATTTTAAATAGAGTAATATATTTTGTTAAGATACACTGAACAATCTGGAAAATAAACAAAACTATAAATTGTCATCAATAATGACTCAAACTATGGTCAATAATTCTTACAGAATGGCCTAAATATGCTTGAATGATCAGCAATACCTTTAGTAGAATGGCATAGATATTCAAGAGTGATCAATAATATTTCTGACATAATGGCCTAAATATTCAAGAAAAATCAGTACTTCTGACAGAATGGCCTGAATATTCAAGAGCAATAAATAATTCTGATAGAATGGCCTAAATATCCATGAGTGAATGATAATACTTATTTTAGAAAGGTTTAAATATTCAAGCGTGATCAATAACAATTCTGACAGAAAGGCCTAAATACTTAAGGATGATCAATAATCTATCTGAATCAAGTGGGAATGATTACAAGGAAAACTTTCTTTGCGCAATCTGCTCACTGGCTATATGAATGATGTATAACATTATGGTTACTGAATACAAGTAATATTCTTTCAACTTTAATTGTCTTTCTATATTTGTAAAAGTTTTAAATGCATAAAAATTGTGTAAATTCCAATATATATACATACCATAATTCCTGAGTCTCCCTGTGCTCCTGGTACACCCTGTGGTCCAGCTTCACCCTAAACATTTGACAAAATGATGAAACAGTTTCCAAACTTTTATTTCCAGATTCTAATTCATTAATTACAGTCTTTTTAAATAAAGCTACAAATTATTTTAACTTTAGCCACATTTGTTATAATTATTTGAGTAGTGGATGTCTAGGATGTCTAGGGCTGTGTGATTTAACTAGTATATTGGTTTATTGATTGATTTGACATGTGCTTAAAATTGCTCATGATTTCCATGGTCATGTATACATTTTGGTGATTTTATTATTTTCTCTTACAGGACAATGTTATTATGGTTAAAAAGTTAATAAAGATTTGACCTCTTTTTATTATTTTGTATCTTTATCTCCAATTTTTCCCAGACTTCATAGCACAATGGTACACCTAGATAACAGGCTAATGGTGATAATGTAATGGTAACTCTTATACACTAACAAACTGTTGATGATTCTACATTTATTTATTAAACAGACAGCTGTAGTGGCCTAAGTGGTTAGAACATCTACCTTTGATGTGGGAGGTTGCAGGTTCAAATCCAACTGAGTCATACCAAAGACTTATAAAAATGGTACTAGCAGCTGCCTTGCTTGGCACTCAGCATTAAGAGGTTAGTGTTAGGACTGGTCAGTTTGGTGTCATGGTAATGTGACTGGGTGGGACATGATTCTATATGTTTGTGGCATTATGCCCCAGTACTAGACATCACTATAAACTGTCCACTGCAGATGGTAGTGATTCGACTGGAAAATTGTTAAAGCCACATAAAAAATACAAATCACACACACATTTATTAAGCAAAATATAATCCAGGTTGTACTTACCACAGGTCCAGGCTGTCCTGGTGCACCTGCTGGACCT
Organism: Potamilus streckersoni; assembly: GCA_016746295.1. NCBI lineage: Eukaryota > Metazoa > Mollusca > Bivalvia > Unionida > Unionidae > Potamilus > Potamilus streckersoni. The sequence continues at coordinate 961,489 of JAEAOA010000598.1, read as the reverse complement.
GGTTCTCCTGCAGGTCCCTGTAAACAAAAGTGTGCATCAGTCAACTGCTAACAATAAAGGGGTTTGGGAGCGGAGATAATAAGTATGCACACACCTTCACTTTCAATAACAATTTATGATCTCTGGATCACAAAGCTTCAAATCTGAAACATAGGTTGGCAATACAAATCTGCATTACAATAAATTATGAAATCTATTACCATATATACTTACATAAAGTCAAATTTTTTAGAAAAAAATAAAGGCCTGGAAGAAGGGGGATCAACATATCTGTGGATCAAGGTCAAAACTTTAACATTTTTAAGATTTTTTTTTGTTGGCTACCATAATGGTTGTAAATCTAAAAACACGAAAAAAAAAAAAATTCTGTCCTAAGATGTACATGCCTGTGACAAAAAATACATTATTGGTGTACAAACAATAACTAAACTGTGATAAACTACTATGATTGTTTTTGTTATTATTTTGCATATTTTCTGATTTCTCCAAGATGAATTTAAAAAAAGGTAACTAAAAACTTCATAATTCACTGGGCTGGTATGACTTTACCCAGGAGATCAGACTATACTATAATGTACAGTACTATACTGTACTATAATGTACAGTACTTTCACAGTGCAAATCATGCCTAGCATCACTTTAATTCTTGTTTATTTCCAAACATATTTGATGCAGATTTTACTCACTTTTTTGACCAAATTGCATTCTTCCAGATAAAACTTCAGCTAGTCAGTAATAGCTGTTTTATTTATGTTGATCCACATGCTCTCTTTTTCGATGATATAAGCAATGCTACAAATTGAGGCAATCTTTATGAAAAGATACACTTGTTCAATTGTGCAAGGTAAAACCAGTGTAACTGTTACATGTTCATGAAAGAATGGTAATAATAAAGACTAACATTGTGAAAATCATCATCAATATCATCTACTTTTGTGTTTTGGCATCTCCTTTGTTTATACTTGATGGATTTCTTGTTTGTTTTCCAACAGCAATACAGGCCAGTTAATCTTTAAAACCCTGAATTTGGTTTGGAAGGTATTTTGACTGGCAGTAATTGCCTTTCACTTCATAACATTAACACACTTACTGTAGTTTTGTAAAGGTCACTTACATCAAAGCAAGATACAACTCAGTTTTTATGCTATTAACATAATTTTCAAAGCATTATTTCTGAAACTTCATTTTTGTATTTTGGATTTATCATTAAAGTTAGTGCAGTGGTGCCCATGATGCGAATACAAAGGATGTACTTCATTCAGCATGTGTTCAAACCTACAATGTACATGTGGTGGTGCCATTATGTAAATATGCTCACTAGCCTAATTGTGAATTTTGAATCAAACCATTTTATTGTTTGTTGTTGTCATACTGGAATAATATTTTAATGAATTAGGTTTTACATTTTCAAGGCAAAATAAAAATGCAATTACAGGTACACTGATATAAAAAGTTTAATGCAATAATGCATAAATGAACAATAATCAGTCAAAACAGAGAGGTAGTGTTACAACAACCTGTGAATGTTCAATTCTTGTCATCATCTAATCAAATTGTACACAAATTGAATTAGGCAAAAACAATAAGAAAGCAGAAAATCAAATAAATTTGTTGTCTATTCAAACAAATTTATACCATTTTTATGTAATACTCATACATGTAAACCCTGAGAGTGTTATATAGATAAGTTTTAAATTATTTGCTAATGTAAGTTTTCCTAAATATATATATATATATATATATATATATATATATATATATATATATATATATATATATATTTAGAACTGACCAAGTGCATCTTGTGATGTTTCCTTGGAATTTTCGGTTGGATTATACGTGGGTCATGCATTGTTTAGAGTTTTGACCTAATCAGTTTGAATGGTGAGCTTATATGCAAATGGGTTTACCATGAGTATACATACGGTATATGTCTGCAAATTCTAAATACACAATATCAATGATACATTAAAATGTTGTAAATTAATAATAGATAAAAAAAATCATTTTGCATTTTAAATATGCTATAAAAATACTGTGGCAATTTCAAAACTGACAAAAACAATAATAGAAAATTTGTTATCAGCATTTTCAATAAAGTAAATCATGATCTGATTTTTCAGGAAAAAACAATTTCATATAATGATGTACATGACAAATTATTCTCACAGTTTGATAACCATTCTGAAAGAGTGCCTACTTACTGTTGGCCCTGGTGCACCTCGTTGTCCTAATGGTCCTGGCAAACCACGGTCTCCCTTTGGCCCCAATTCTCCAACTGGACCCTGGGGCCCAGGCAAGCCCATCTCACCCTACATATGACCAAACAAATTTTTTTATATATTCTTTCACATGAGAATTAGACTTTTAAAATAGGTATGTCAGTACATGGATTTTTCTTTGCATGCTCATATAAACCTTTATCGCTGTAACATATACTTTGTCTTTTGTTTACTTGAGTAGCTAATTACATCATTATTGTAATAAAACTGCACCATGCTGAGGTGGCATCAAGTGAGGGGCCATTGTATGAAGAACTCAATACAATTTGAAGGCAGACTGAGATAAGGATAGAAAGATAAACTCAATTAAATAGAACAAAAAAAAATGGCACAAACAGAAATAGAGGAATTAAATGTTCATGTAGATCGATGCATATATCAGATACAGCTAGGTATCATTTATCTGATAAGTAATACAAGAGTACAGTAAACAGTACATCACACACCTACCTCATGTTTAATAGTACCTTATTCAGATAAGCTAAATTTTGTGCTTAAAGACAGTGAGCTCAGCCTTTGACTTTCGGACTCCAAAATTTACAGGCTTTATCCTTACCCCAAGCTATTTTATGGTTTGGCAGAGGTATGATATACAGAACTAATGTTATTGTTGCAAAAAAAATTTTTATTCTTTCAGTAACAGTGACTTAAACTTTTGACCCAAAAATAAATAGGCTTATACCAGACCTGTCAACCCTAATAAGATCAACTCAGTATTGCAGCTGATCTTTTCTGTAGGTTTGACTAGTTTTCCGTAAAGTGTAATAAATTATCATGTACTGCTAATGTTAAGCTGGAAGATGTGTATTTAAAAAGTTTGGTATTCTAAAGCCACAGCTAGTTTTATCATTGCTTACAATTTACCTGTCATAAATGTACTAATACAATAAGTACATATGTATAACTGATAGATAAATTGGAAGCAATGATATGAGCCCCGTGTTTCAAACTGATGCATTGACGGTAAACATTATGTTCATCAGAAAAGTTTGTAAAGTACAAATACACCTTTAGTTCCAAGCCCTATACAGCTCAATGGCTTGTTGGTATCTCTCAACCAGATGTAATTCTTGGAACTTTTTTGTCATTTCATGTGCCAGCAATCATATCTCCTGCCACATGACATACTCAAATCGACACATGAAGTCCAATAAATGTAATTGTGTCCCTTTCTGCTTTTACTCAGAACAATCTGAATATATTCTTCTGCACTGATTTTAATTTTTATTAACAGGCTTATTATTTCTGTTTTGTCTTACCATGTATTGGTAGCTGGACACCCTTTTTAAAAAAAATAAATAACAGTTTGACCATGTGGATGCATCACATGGCAAAATATGTGCAGTTTAAAGCATCTGAGGTACTACTATTAAGTTAGTCTGGTTCTCTGATTAATGCCACTAAAGAAAATGTGAAACCCAAATGAAACATGGAAGAGCCAATTATCTGGCTTTTATAGTAACAATCATATTTCCATGGAAGGGGTGGCAGGTCTGCTTACATCCAAACCATTTAGTAACTACTGATGATGGAAACCTACAGTTTATCTGCAGAAATGAAATAGGTAAGAAAACAGATGGACAGACAGGAAAATAACATAATACACTCCACTGGGGAAAGAATAAAAATGCTAGTAATATGTAGACTTGTTGAATAAGGGAACAAAATACAAAGAAAGTAAAAATTACTTAGCCTGAACAATTTGACTCACCTGTTTACCTGTTCTTCCTGTCTGACCAGACTCTCCAGGGGGTCCTGGGGGTCCCTACAGGGGCAAGAATATTAATAATATTTAGAAAATTTTCCACAGGATGTTTGTTACATATTAAATTTACGATTGGCTGAGCAACATCTTGACATACTGAAACATTTAGCTGGTTTGATAAATTTAATATTTAAGGAAAATTTGTTTCATATTTGATTTATTATATGGTTGCAAAGAATATGCACTGTTTAAAAAAATTGCTAGTGACTGATAATGGTGCTGGTTGTTTTCACTGAGCCACATCGCAGGATTTAATATCTTTTTATGCCTGGTAACAATACTATAATAATGTGAATTGTAATATGGCACTTTATACAACATGGAAAAATATTCAATATTTTATCATTCTTTCAGATCCAAACTGTTTTGTCCTTAAAATAGTCTGCTTGGGCATCAAGTTGTCAGGTATGCAGCTTACACTGAAATATTTATTTACAACACAAAAATTCACATTTAATTGCAATTATACAAGATTCACATTTAATTACAACACAACATTCAGATTCATTTAATTCACAGGATTCAATTTGCAAAATACATGCTCTTCCTGTAGACTAAAATTTATATGTCCAATAAAGGGAAAAAAAATTATAAAAATCAGATAAACTGCTACAACATTATGAAAATCTAAGTAATCCACACATGTACATATGAAATTTCATATGTTCAAATTATGTAAGCAACATTTTCTTTTAAAATGAAGGTCTGGTCTGAAAAGAAAATGAAGGTCTTGTCTGAAAAGTTAAAAAATTGTGTACACTTTGAAAATTGCCCTAATGGCATGAATATGTATTGAGGTCATTTACATTTGCATACAAATATTTGTCAATGTTAAATGGTTGCTTACAAGTGTTTGGGATGGACGGACAGGACTGAATCAAGATGCCCCCATTTGATATGGAAAGGCTCTTTGGAAAAACCTACCATTGGTCCCATGGGTCCTGGTGATCCTTCTGGTCCATCAGATCCTGTCTCACCCTGTATGGAAAAGCAAATTTGATGATGATAATAATGATTCTGATCATGACAAATTAGCAACAAAACACTGTTAGTAATAGTAAGTTTAAAGTGAAGTGTAAATACATTAACAAAATCAGTTCCAAATGAGTGTTTGTGACAATTACGAAAAACCCCATTACAACTGCACTTCAACATTAGCAAAACAAATGTAAGAGGTGAAGAAAAAGGTTGTCAAAATGTACTAAAATATTTCCTTATTTACAATTCAGTTTTGGATATCATAGGAATGAAGTTTTAGAATAAAATCAAATGGATACATTTCCCAGTATACACAATGAAATGTATACAGTATCCACAATTAAATGTATACAGTATCCACACTGAAATGTATGACTGCTTCAGCTGGGGTAAACTGTTTTTGTTATCTACTGAAAAATGCACTTAGTATTCAAACAGATGAAGCAAACTAATCTGAATAAATGCACTACATATTTGAACAGATGAAACTGACCAATACTAAAAAAATGCACTATGTATTTGAACAGATGAAACTGATGTCTGTATGGAATAGATCAGGAAATTTGGTTGTTACCTAATTTAAGATTTTCATTAACTAGATTTTAAGCATGCAAATTGAAAAATATGACAACTGAAGAAATGTCCTTTTTCCATATTAAGAAATGCTCATTGTCTCATTATATCAGTCCTCTGACAACGTATTGTTGCCTTTCATACTGTCCTTATATGATTTAGTCTTCTTTTTAGGAAATCATTGTCTGGATTATATGTGAAATTTCTCATCAGTGTTAATCTCAACACTTAGGAGATAATGTGTTGTTACTGGATCTAGTTTTCCTCTGGAGTCATCATGAATTATCTTCAGAATAGAAAATATCCATTGAATGTTTGCACTGGAATGTGGTAGTGTTAGTACAACTCGGTTGAGTCCACTAAGAAGTATAAATTGTCTCCTGCCTGTGGGCAGATTCAGGTTGATCACTGTCTACTAGAACGGATCAAAATGGTTGCTAGGTTAAATTTAGGAAGTTCTTGAAATTAGCTTTACAGGTCCCTTTGAACTTGATTCCAATCAGTGAAATTACTATTTTTAATCATTATTGAATTTTGTGTGATATTTTGCTTGTTTGGATTTTGGCATTTTAGCATCGGGAGACAACACATGCTTATATATCTCTACAAACTAAATAATGAAGCCAAATGGACCTGCTTTATGCTACTTGAGCCCTTTTGTGGTATCTAATCCAACTATAATCAACAAAAGTCTTCAATCATTTCTGAATTAATTTTGATCATTCATAGTATCTCAAGAACATTAAACAAGATCAAACCAACAATGCCAAAAGAATCCAATTAACATTGCTTTAGGCCTTCTAGTAAATGGAAAATAATTCATTCAATTCTTTAATTCTTTCTGAATTGCTTCAGATCATACATAATATAACCCAATGATTACTTTTATGTTAATGTCTGTCAATCAGCAATTAGAGTCATGCAAAGCCAGTTCACAGTTAGGTGATAACAGGAAGTCTCTACCATAAATATACTACATCTACACTGGACAAAGTGTGAAACAAGAAAAAACAACAAAAACTGCTGTTCCATAATTTTTTAAATAATAATAATGTTTAGTATGCTGGAGATTTCAATGAGTGATGGGAGGGTCAAATGGCACCCCTAATCTTGGAAGGAAAACCATCCTGGCCAGGAGATTCCCAGATATGTTAGTGGATAAAAAAGGTATACTTATTCAGACCAAACAAAGCAAATGAGAGTCATTGATGAATTTCATGCCCTGGTGAGACTTGTAGTTTGTAAATGATTTCAGGTTGCAAAAAGCATAACTGTAGGTACTAGAAGTTATAAATGTAATAAAGGCTCTGAGTGGCTGAGTGGTCTAAAGCGCTCTCCATTACAGATCACTGCCATCTCACCTCTGTCTGCGTGGGTTCAAGTCTAAGATTTGGCAAATGTAGATATGTGAGAAAGCTTGCCAGTAGCTTCTCCTGGGTCAGTGGTTCTTTCCGTGGATTTCTCAGTTTCTTCCTCCACCATTAATACTGGCCGCCATTTATAGCCTATCGTGTGCTGAAAAATGGTGCTAAGTCTCAAAACAACAACAACAACAACAACATAAATGTATTAATAACATTTTTATCAAGAATACTTTTGTTTCAATGTTACCATTATTTTAATTGTTATGAATGTTGAATTAACATTGGTATTATTCCACAAGTGCTGAATTAACGTTGGTATTATTCCACGAGTGTTGAATTAATATTGTTATTATTCTATAAGTGTCAATATAGCATTGGTATTATTCCACGAGGGTTGAATTAACATTGGTATTATTCCATGTGTTAAATTAACATTGGTATTATTCGATGAGTGTTGAATTAATGTTGGTTTTATTCCATGAGTGTCAATATAGCATTGGTATTATTCCACGAGTGTTGAATTAACATTGGCATTATTCCATGAATGTTGAATTAGCATAGGTACTATTCCATGAGTGTCAATATAGCATTGGTCTTATTCCACAAGTGTTGAATTAACATTGGCATTATTCCACAAGTGTTAAATTAACATTGGTATTATTCCACAAGTGTTGAATTAACATTGGCATTATTCCACGAGTGTTGAATTAACATTGGCATTATTCCACGAGTGTTGAAATAACATTGGCATTATTCCATAAGTGTTGAATTAACATTGCCATTATTCCACGAGAGTTGAATTAACATTGGTATTATTCCATGTTGTTAAATTAACATTGCTATTATTCCATGAGTGTAAATATAGCATTGGTATTATTCCATGAGTGTTGAATTAACATTGGTATTATTCCATGAGTGTTCAATTAACATTGGTATTATTCCATGAGTGTTGATATAGCATTGTTATTATTCCATGAGTGCTGATAAAGCTGTTTTTATTCCATGAGTGTTGAATTAACATTGGTATTATTCCATGAGTGTTGATATAGCATTGTTATTATTCCATGAGTGCTGATAAAGCTGTTTTTATTCCATGAGTGTTGAATTAACATTGGTATTATTTCATGAGTGTTGATATAGTATAGGTATTATTCCATCAGTGCTGATATAGCATTGGTATTATTTTATGAGTGTTGATGTAGCATTGTTATTATTCCATGAATGTTGACATAGCATATATAGCATTAGTGTTATTCCATGAGTGTTGATACAGCATTGGTATTATTCCATATATGTTGATTAAGCACTGGCATTATTCCATGAGTGTTTAGTTATCATTGGTATTATGCCATGAATGTTGAATATTTTTTGTCTATCTCCAATCATACATATCTGTATCAAATACCCAGGCAACAGCTGACACATTTCAAGTGAAGTGAATGAAAATGCACAATTTTATATGACTACTGTGGTTAAAAGTAACATCTTACCTTTTCTCCCATTGGTCCAGATGCTCCTGGGTTTCCAGGTGGTCCACCAGGACCCTACAATAAAGAAAACTGATTCAACAATCACATAAACATATGCATTGACATCATGCAAAGACGTGGAATTTGTCTGGTTGTATGAATTAAACTTTGAATGTGGATATTACTATCATATCATAAACCAGAAATGCATTCTTGGAACATGGCTGTTTCAGCCAAGTGTCTGGAAAATTGCCAAACTTTAAAACTGAATCTAGGTATAATGGGTATCTGAAACCTAATGACACTATGTTATGGACAAGGTGTACACTGCAATAATTATCTTTACCAGGGCCAGGTACATTGGAACAAGTTCCCTGCCTCAACCACATTTAGAAGGCCATTCAGTTTCATGGTTAAAGAGAAATTCCCAGCAAATTGTAAAATCAATACCAATCAAGCTAAGGAAAGAGCATATGAAATAATCCCTGCACTGAGTCAAAGATGTTTTATGACTACTGCTTGGTACTAATGTACTGCAAAAAGATGTTTTGATGACTACTGCTTGGTACTAATGTACTGAAAAGATGTTTTGATGACTACTGCTTGGTACTAATGTACTGAAAAGATGTTTTGATGACTACTGCTTGGTACTAATGTATTGCAAAAAGATGTTTTGATGACTACTGCTTGGTACTAATGTACTGAAAAGATGTTTTGATGACTACTGCTTGGTACTAATGTACTGCACAGATGTTCTGATGACTACTGCTTGGTACTAATGTATTGCAAAAAGATGTTTTGATGACTACTGCTTGGTACTAATGTGCTGCACAGATGTTTTGATGACTACTGCTTGGTACTAATGTACTGCAAAGGTGTTTTGATGACTACTGCTTGGTACTAATGTACTGAAAAGATGTTTTGATGACTACTGCTTGGTACTAATGTACTGCAAAGATGTTTTGATGACTATTGCTTGGTACTAATGTACTGCAAAGATGTTTTGATGACTACTGCTTGGTACTAATGTACTGCTAAGATGTTTTGATGACTACTACTTGGTACTAATGTACTGCAAAGATGTTTTGATGACTACTGCTTGGTACTAATGTACTGCAAAAAGATGTTTTGATGACTACTGCTTGGTACTAATGTACTGCAAAAAGATGTTTTGATGACTATTGCTTGGTACTAATGTACTGCTAAGATGTTTTGATGACTATTGCTTGGTACTAATGTACTGCAAAGATGTTTTGATGACTACTGCTTGGTACTAATGTACTGAAAAGATGTTTTGAAGACTACTGCTTGGTACTAATGTACTGCAAAAAGATGTTTTGATGACTACTGCTTGGTACTAATGTACTGCAAAGATGTTTTGATGACTACTGCTTGGTACTAATGTACTGCAAAAAGATGTTTGGATGACTACTGCTTGGTACTAATGTACTGCAAAGATGTTTTGATGACTACTGCTTGGTACTAATGTACTGAAGAGATGTTTTGAAGACTACTGCTTGGTACTAATGTACTGCACAGATGTTTTGATGACTACTGCTTGGTACTAATGTACTGCAAAAAGATGTTTTGATGACTACTGCTTGGTACTAATGTACTGAAAAGATGTTTTGATGACTACTGCTTGGTACTAATGTACTGCACAGATGTTTGGATGACTACTGCTTGGTACTAATGTACTGCAAAGATTTTTTGATGACTATTGCTTGGTACTAATGTACTGCAAAGATGTTTTGATGACTACTGCTTGGTACTAATGTACTGAAGAGATGTTTTGAAGACTACTGCTTGGTACTAATGTACTGCAAAGATGTTTTGATGACTACTGCTTGGTAATAATGTACTGCTAAGATGTTTTGATGACTACTGCTTGGTACTAATGTACTGCAAAGATGTTTTGATGACTACTGCTTGGTACTAATGTACTGAAGAGATGTTTTGAAGACTACTGCTTGGTACTAATGTACTGCAAAGATGTTTTGATGACTACTGCTTGGTACTAATGTACTGCAAAGATGTTTTGATGACTACTGCTTGGTACTAATGTACTGCTAAGATGTTTTGATGACTACTGCTTGGTACTAATGTACCGCAAAGATGGATTTGCAGCAAACTCTTCATCCTTACCACCTGAAAAATTATATTCCAAAGTTGTGTCAACTAACATTTCCATGAGACAAATCGGACATGTGCATTACTTACTTTTAAGAATGAATCTAAAGTGATTTTAGCATACTGGTAAATACATCACTGGTTAATGAACTGAAAACTTGAATAAAAGACTAAATGAAGAAATATATTGGAATTAACTTTCAAAAGTAAGATGTCGTGGGGTGGGAAATACTTATAATTTACAGGATTGACTAGAACTTGACAGAATGGGTTTCTAACAATAGTTACCAAACTTTTCCAAACTCTGGCTGATTGATAAATTAAGGTTTTTTTACAGTTTTGAAATGACCCCTATTCTATACCATGTTGTCTTCAAGATTTCCCATATTCTGTACCATGCTGTCTTGGATATGACCCCTATTCTATACCATGTTGTTTTTGAAATTACACATTTTCTGTATCATTCTGTCTTGGATATGACCCCTATTCTATACCATGTTGTCTTTCAGTCCAAGATTGTAATGTCATTTTTCTTAAGACTGGCTTAACAAAAATTGATACCCTCCAAAAACGAATTACCACTGGTAGAAATGAAGCTAAATGGATACAGATAGACTGAGTAACTGAGATGGAGAAAGTTCGCTGAATGGCTTTCAATGGAACTGTTACACATTATTGGCCATGTCACGCCAAAAAAATGGGAATTTAGTGCCTCTCCCAAGTATACACAGAGGCAACTGACTTGCGCTAGTTAGGGTGGGGATTGAATACACAACCTTTAGATTGTGAGTTGAAACGAGTTTTTTTTTGGTTCCAAGATTGACAGATATTGATAAATTTACAAATACACATACATATATGTCATATACAAAAACATATCCAGGATATAGAGACATGACAACTAATAGACTAAAGGACACACAGGTGGATGAGGTAGTCATTGATTGATAGAGTAACATGTAAGGGCACACATAAGTAAAAATAGGACTGACAGACAAATGATGCTACATACAGGATCTCCCTTTGTTCCATCCCGTCCTCTAGGTCCTCTTGGTCCTGGTTCACCCTGAAGCCCTGGTAGACCATCATCTCCCTTCTCTCCATCATTACCAGGGGGTCCCTACAAATACATTGTGTATAATTACTCGTTTATCAAGATTCTTAATTGGAAGCAATAACTGTACTAAATAAATTCAACAGAATCTACTGAGCAAATTTAGATCTCTGTTAATCACTCTACTGATTTATGGTCAGTCCCTCATTATTTTTTCAAAGATTTCTGGCATCTTTTAAATCTGTTATTTTATCAACAACAAGGATACTGAAGATTAGGTCAGTAAAAAAAACCTTGATCCCAAACCCAGTGATCTAAATTTGCTAAAGATATTTATTTGAAAGTTTTCCTTACCACAAACATGGTAAGGGTTCTAATAGTCCTGCATAGGTACACCCATACTGAGGCTCTACATAGGTACACCCCATACTGAGCTTCTATGTAGGTACACCCCATACTGAGCCTCAATATAGGTACACCATATACTGAGCTTCTATATAGGTTCACCCCATACTGAGCTTCTACATAGGTACACCCCATACTGAGCCTCTACATAAGTACATTCCATACTGAGCCTCTACATAGGTACACCCCATACTGAACCTCTACATAGGTACACCCTATACTGAGACTTAATAATTACTAAATCTTTTGTGGGAGTACTTTCGTGTCTGAATAAGGGTTTTAAAATTAAACTAGATGTCATTTAAATTTCAATACAGCATTTTATGAATGAAATAATCTGTTATCCGAAGATTTATAATGTCAAGACACAACATTATTTGCAATGCAAATGCAATACAAACATAAATTAATAAATTTGTTAGTAAGTGTCAAATGATATTGACTTTTATGAGGCTGCTTTTAGTATACTTATTTCAAAAAAGATTTGGATGAATGAGATTCTACTCATTCTACTTTATTTGTCCCAAACATTTACAAATGTTCCTGTACTCACAAATGAGATTCTACTAATTCCTAATGGAAAATCGACTTTATTTGTCCCAAACATTTACAAATGTTCCTGTAATCACAAATGAGTTTCTACTGATTCCTAATGGAAAATCGACTTTATTTGTCCCAAACATTTACAAATGTTCCTGTACTCACAAATGAGATTCTACTGATTCCTAATGGAAAACTGACTTTATTTGTCCCAAACATTTACAAATGTTCCTGTACTCACAAATGAGATTCTACTGATTCCTAATGGAAAATCGACTTTATTTGTCCCAAACATTTACAAATGTTCCTGTACTCACAAATGAGATTCTACTGATTCCTAATGGAAAATCGACTTTATTTGTCCCAAGCATTTACAAATGTTCCTGTACTCACATTAATACCATCTAGACCAGGGTTTCCTGGTGGTCCTGGCAATCCTGATTCTCCTTTGGATCCAATGGGTCCCTCAGGTCCTGGGGGGCCTGGCAATCCTGGCAAACCCTAAACAATATCATGAAAAAACTAGCTATTAGTGCCACTTCATGGGAAATTGCAATTCTTTACCAGCAATATTATCTCTTGATGACTGTCAATAAAAAATACAGTAAAACATTGACAATTCAAACACCAATCATACCAATGCTTGGTATCACTTGCTAATGAAAATTTAAGTGCCTCCATTTTGATCTCCTTCTTCCTTGTAATTAATAGAAACACATATAATCTCTCATACAGTGAGAATTGCATATTATTCACTGATCTATAAATCATATAATTATGACACTATTCCAGATGGTTACAAGCCTCTACTTACTGCATTTCCATTTGGTCCTGTATTTCCCATAGGCCCTGGAGGTCCTGGTGGTCCCTGAAATGACACAATCCATCAGGTAAATATCAGACCAGTCAAAAAGTAAGTTATGATCACCTTGGCAGCATTGTTAAAAAACAACAGCTTCAATCTGATACCACATATTGTGAAAATACAAAACCTAAATCATGCAAATTAAAATAATAGTCTTGACATGACAAGAATTGTAATAGAAAATTTCTGTAATTTTGCATGTAATATTTCCTAAATTATACTATGAATTGACGTTTTTCATGGGCTACAAATTTTCATGGATTTCAGGGTTGCAGCACACCGAAAATTCAAAACCCAATGAACTAATTTATGTCCCAACAAAGCCTGATACCTTACAAAATAAAGTAAGATTGAACAGAGCAAAATATAAGATATTTACAGTGAAAATTACCTACCATCTATACTTATTTATAAGTTGAGTCCAACTACAAACTGCATGGACCCAAATCTGCCATCATGTAATGTGCCAAAAGATCTAGGTGAATGCAAATTGCTTAGAGTAGAACAACACAGACCATGATATGCCAGCACGGTATGGAATGACAAATTAGAATCCAGGATGTCTGCAGTTGACTCACCTTTCAAGTTGGTATAGATATGTTGGTGTTTAAGTTGTATTGGTTAGCTATTGAAATGATTTTAATATCATTATGCCTTTAGTTCTCACTATAAACTGAAAGAAGGGTAAACTGACATTTGAGGCAATTCTTAGTGCTAATTTTATACATTATTAAAATTATGATTTGATAGACTTTAATTTTTTCTCTATTGACTTCTGGGTGTAGGGACAGAACATATGTTTAAATGTTAATTTTAATATCTGTTATACCTATTTCCATTTTTAAAATTTTGATCTGAATGAAATTAATTCTTAATATTGATACATGCAATTTTAAAGAAAATTTTAGTTCATACATACCTAATAATAAATTTATTCATAAGACAGAATTTTACATTCATCAAAAGTTTGTCAATTTCCATCAAACATTTTTGGCAAACAACTCTGTACACATCTACAGTTTATTACACTGGATTTGCTCTACATTTTTGTTTTTTCAAATAAATTATCCTGAATAAAACTGTAACTTACATTTTTATTTTCCTTTAATGATTTTTCTACAACTATGTTAAATATACAATATAATTAGAAAGGTATGATGATTTACTGCCTTTTCTTCCATTATTTATAGAATCATAGAAGGCTTACAGATTACCTTCGAATGGAACATGGTAAATATTATAGTGAATGAATAATCAGTTTGGCAAAAAAACAAACTACAAATCAATGGTTCTGAGTATTAGCAGCAAATCCTCAATTTGAGGATATCTCAGATATCAAACTCTCTTTGATTTCTTTGTCCATCACACTGTCAGATAAATACTTTAATGAAGCAGAATTTAAATGTGACTAGTTCTAGGTTATACATAACTTGTTTCTTTGTTGGCCAATCAAAAGAGGTGTCACAGACTAAACTATTACAGTTCAAATGCTTGTGTGCCATAAAGTTCATCACTAATTAATGGGAGAAGACAAGGGCAACTTGATCCTTTAGTTAGCAACAGTACAATAAATTTCAAAGTTCAGATTTTTTTTAAAGACAAATGTTTGTAAAGCATTAGTTTATTATTATGAAGAATAATGTTAGCTTGCTGTGTGAGAAAGCTCTGCTGACCCTGTCAAGGAATAAAATGATATTGATGAAAATTGAAGTTTGAATAAGAAAGCTAGAGCTTTTAAATGAAAATGGACATAGCTATTTCCTCAGATGAGGTATGATAGAATCCTCAGCAATAAGTTCTGAGAACTCTGTCATAACCATCATCATAAAACAACTTTATTTTGCCAGGATATACAAACCTTAGGAAACTGGAATTAGTGGAGCATGCTGTAAGCAATGACCATGCAAGATTGGTGAGAACCAAAGATACAGTTTAGGATCATAATCTGATAACATTGTCTGATAAAGTATGGGAGAAATCTGACAGAGTAATGTTAACCTTATTCAGAATGTTCCAAAAGAAAACTTGTCTATCCTGCCAGAGCTGATATATAAGCCTATGATCAGACACCAACAGTTAAGTCAGAAAGTGTAAGGGAAATCAAAACAGGTATCTATATCAACAAATCAAAAAAATAAAACAACAAAGAAATGACACAAAAACCAGAAGCAAAACTGAACTATTTAGATGTTTGAAAACTGAATTCTGGCAAAAAATATCTACAGAAAAGAGTTAAATAATGAAGAAACATCAGATGAAAATCAATATCAAGATGTATATTTTAGTTGGTCGTTAGAAAATAGCTATTCCCCCCTTCAAAAACATTTTGACAAATTGTTTGCCTTCATCAGGTGATTATATCACACATACACCAACACACATGCACTCACACAACAAGGAAACAACTGATCAAGTTGAGGATGACTCTGAATCACTTATTTTTTTTAAGCTAAATTGTTGAGTCTCAATTCACGCAGATACCCTTATGATTAGGGAATTATCACATGTATGATGTTTCAAATTCTATTTGAAAATATGGGTAGTAATTATTAGAACTATCCCTCATTGTAATGTGCTTGTTTATAATGTGAATCTGGATACACTGTGGACCCCATGAGCAAACTGATACCAATATATAGCAATCTGGTTTGAAAGAATACAAGGCAAAGCTTAGTGTTATATCTTTATTTTCTTTTCAAAGCACCATTATCTAATAAAACTCTTTACTGCAGTTAAGTGTATAATGCTATTCTCAACATATCATGGTTTCATGGAAGCCATGCTATGACCATGTAATATCCAAATTCGTGTTATAACAGAGCACGTTATAGCAGGGTCACACTGCATCATGGTTCCATACATCCCCACAGTTCTCATTATAATGGAGTTTGGTATATAAATCAGTTGGCAGTAATTAACCCTGACTACTGTGCTGTAACATTGGAGAGCTGTAAACAATTTTTCATCAATTCTGTATATGTATTAAAGTACCATATATACCCACTTTTTAGTGAAGTACTATTGCAAATTGCACAGCAACAGACCTGCCATTGCATATTGTGCTGGCAGATCTGGGCCTCTATTGTTTGCCATTAGACTTGACTTATAAATGAGTACATATGGTACAATAGTAATTAATCCATAGGAAATGAAAGCAGTCAGCATGCTATAAACATTCAGTTTGATGAATCCATAAATCAAGACTGCTTCAGAATATGAAATATTTAGTTTTGCTAATGCAAAAATGATACACTTACCAATGATCCAGCATCACCTTGTTCTCCCTTGGAACCAGGTGAACCTGGATTCCCAGGGGGACCTGATACACCAGGTGAACCTGGTGGTCCCCTTGCACCTTCTGAGCCCTGAAAAAGATCAAATAAACTAGAATATAATGCAATGTTTTAAAACCAGATAAAAGCCCCATAAAATCTGGATCATAAATGCATATATAAACATATGTGCATACTAAAACTATTTTATCTCTGCCCTATTGCAATGCAATAAACACTCATTCAATAAACCAGTAAGCAAAAATGAAATTGTTTTACTCTGAAACTCTTTGCAAACCTGGCAAGCAAACTTCTACTAATTTCATCTATTCCACTTTCATTGACATTTCTAAAGAATTTCAAGTCATTTTTCATCAGAGAGAACAGAAAAGTTCATTCTTCTGATTCAAGGTAGATACATCAAGTATCTAACTAGACTGCTTTCATATCATTTTTAAAAGTAAACTGTCTACATTCTTGGAATGAATGGCACAGGCTGAATTCTGGTTTTACATGTTTGTAATATTTACATCAGTCAGAAAAGATTAGTAACAGACAAGACTGTGACATTTGCTAGGAAGAAATCCTGCATTTATTCATCTAAAAGCTAACTGATTATATGTAAAATGTACCTTTGTTCCAACTGGTCCTTGAAGTCCTTGAGATCCTGGAGTCCCTGGAGGTCCCTGTAATTCACAATAATAGTAAACTAAGAGGTCATGGTTTTTCATTATGTGCTAATTTTTATGGACTTTGTTGTTGCTGCAGGCTACATTTTGTGGATACTTTAGGACCCATCCCGAATTCATGAATTCAAAGATCCATCAAACAATAAATATTTTGTGGATGCATTAGGACCCATCCCAAATAAATGAAATCAAAGATCCATCAAACAATAAATATTTTGTGGATACTTTAGGGCAGGGGTGCACACACTTTTTCAGCATGCAAGCTACTTATAAAATGACCAAGCCAAAATGATCTACCTACCCCAAAAATGCAAAACATATACACTGATGTCTATGTTTTTAATGCTACATGATCTACTCACACTACCTTCATGATTGACTGGTCAATCGCAATAGACGTATTGTGCACCCCTGCATTAGGGTCAGTGGATTCCAAATCCACACATCTGAATACTAATGAAAATGTACTTTTTTTTCTCAAAACCGTAAAAATCGATATCCACATAAAATAAATAAATTCACAGTAATAGAATAACAGAGTTTATAGACACTAACATTTTTCAAAATCTCAACACTATTTTTTCATACAAATATATTCATCATCTCCATTTCTATTATCAAACACATATCATGTCATCCATCCTCCCAAAGATCCTCTTCTATTGGTAATGAATGGTTGCTGATTATAAATCTGACAAAAACTTTTGAGAGATTTTCTGGCATTTTTATCTGGTGCTATTTAAAATGTAGGTCAGTTTTACCTAAATTTTATGGTTGTCATTATAATGAGTGATATCAATGATATGGATTATCACATTTTAACAAAACACTAAATACTTATAACAGAAATTGTTACAAAAATCATATAAGCTCTGTGGTCTAAGTGCTTGCCATACCCTTATTAAAAATACTTTCTCTTTCTCAGTTCTTCATTATAATTTACATAAGTGTTCATAAATATTCATATCCATTACATATTAATCTGTCTATATATACCCATTCTGTATTTCCCTCTCTTTACCCCTCTGTCTGTTTGGTAAATGTTTATGGAGTGCTTGTCCCCTTCTCTCAATTTATCTTTGTTTTTACTTATTAATGCTTACCATAGGTCCTGTTGCACCCTGAAGTCCTTGAGGTCCCTGTGGGCCAGGTGGTCCCTAAAACAAAATTAAAATTGTTTTAAAAATTTTGGGGCAAATAATGTAAAATTAAAAAAAATAACACAAAACACACAATTTTTTACCATTATGGGATCAATCCAGGTATCTTCTTTATGTTGCTATAATAAAATTTATCCAAACCCAGCACAAGAAATGGATTTTCTCTATCTTATAATATGTCAAGATAGAACTATAAATATGTTTGTCAGAAACCAAAATTGGTTGGGGGTGGGTGTATAAGACTAATTTAAATTATATGATACTTATCTACTACTGTTGTATTGCTACTCTTTTCCATGCAGATGGGCCACCTGTGTTTGAGAGGTTGTACTTTGCTTTCAACCTAAATCTGCAGGAAGAGCCATTGTTAGGTGCCACAGACACTTTCTGGGTATCAGAGGCAGCTCTGCCTCTCTAAACAGGTCAACTGAGGAAAGAACTTTGTGAGTGCCTGTAGTTGGCAATCTGTTCTTGGAGACAAAGCCTGGATGACCAAACCTTTTGATCAGAATTGGAGGTTGGAGGTAGTTTGGGTCCATCAACAGGGCAGCCCGTCTACTCATCATGTATGATGACATTTGAACTAGCAGGAAACTGGTCTTATAAGATGGCAGCTTCAGTGAATCCAAAAACAGGGACTCAAACTGGTCTTATAAGACGACAGCTTCAGTGAATCCAAAAACAGGGACTCAGACTGGTCTTATAAGACGACAGCTTCAGTAAATCCAAAAACAGGGCCTCAGACTGGTCTTATATGACGACAGCTTCAGTAAATCCAAAAACAGCAGATCAAACTCAGGTGAACTTTGTCATTTCAAGACCCAAGATACCTTCCATTTTGGAAACAAGGTGAATGAGTGGGGCTAGATAGGTCAGAATTGGACAAGAGATCGGATAGATTTCTGTTGTGGCCAATATCATCTCTCCCATGATGTTTGAACATGGCATAACTAATGGGGCTATATCCTGTGACAGTAATGGAGCGTAACTTCTTCTCAAAAAGGAAAAAGGAATAAGTGAGCCAAGCAAGAAATTGATGCAAGTTGAGGAGTGAAGTATTTGTTTTAAAAACAACTGATTAAACCATGCTACTTTCCCTTATATGCCTTCAAAGTGGCAGGGCTTCCGTCAAGATCCCCTTCATCAATGAAATTTAGTGACCTTGGGTCCTTGAACAGCTTTTGGGGTAACCATAATCTTCTAAGTAGTATCCAAAGACAGAATGGCTCAATGACAAATGATCTGTCCCATAAGAACGGGTGAGGAAGTCAACCATGATCTGAGCCAGAACTGAATTCACCAAATGTTTCCACAGAATACTGTCCGCATATGCAGCCCATGCTGTGAACAATGTCCTAATGTGGGACATTACACAGTCCAACATTTCTGGTTAATGCTGATAATCAGACGAAGTGTAAGTGACATGGAATTGGTGAACCACTCTTTCAGAAACTGATGTAAGATATTTTTGAAAGAACAGGTATATGGAGGCATGAAAGTGTGCTTTGGTTAGAGCTAATAGAAGATTTGTTCCACCACAATAACAGTTGTACAAATTTTGGTATCTCTATGTTGAACTTACCATAAAATAAACCGGATCTATAACTGGTCTCAGTTTCTATTAGCTTTCATGACTTGTTTTAACAAAAAAGTGAAGAGGTGAAAGAAAAGTGAACTGATTTTCCCAACTACCTCTACAACTCACTTTAAAAGCCATAACTCCTTCTGTAAAATGTTTTCATGGTTTAGGACATTTGCCATGATAGTTAACAATATGGACTGGATAAACAAGTCATTCGCCATTCTGTATAATGTGCCTGATATGGACAAAATGAGGAAGGAACAGACAAGGAGAGCTGAAGAGGTAACTCATATGCTGCCTGCTTCGTAATCTCCTCAACTCACCCCCCCAAAAAACTGATGGGGTAATTTGGTTTAAGTCAGGTAGAGTGCAAGAGGGTATCACTTCTCTCTAAATCAAATTGCAGAGGCCATAAAAGTCTTAGCCATCATATGATGTACTCCCTAATCGTATGATGTACTCCCTAATCGTATCATATACTCCCTAATCGTATGATCTACTCCCTAATAGTATGATCTACTCCCTAATCGTATGATGTACTCCCTAATCGTATGATGTACTCACTAATCGTATGATGTACTCCCAAATTGTATGATGTACTCCCTAATCGTATGATGTACTCCCTAATCGTATGATCTACTCCCTAATCATATGATGTACTCCCTAATCGTATGATGTACTCACTAATCGTATGATGTACACCCAAATCGTATGATATACTCCCTAATCGTATGATGTACTCCCTAATCGTATGATGTACTCCCTAATCGTATGATCTACTCCCTAATCGTATGATGTACTCCCTAATCGTATGATGTACTCCTAATCAACAATGATCTAAATGGCATGCAGATTGTGATGCATAATCTCTATAAGAATGGCAGAAAATGAATGACACAAAATTTATCTGTGAGAAAGCCAATGCAACTCTCCTCACCAGTTTTATTGCAGTGTTAAATACCTGTTTGATGATCTTATAAAAAATTTACATTTAATTAAATGAAGAATGTTCATGTGGTATGATTTCAAGTGGGATTGATACCAATGCATTGAGAATGTGATATCAAAAAATTTCTCTGATTGCTGCCTTGAACTCCTGTCTCTTAATTGGGTTTGAGTTTGGCAATAAATTGAGGTTGTCCACTCCTTTAACTGACACATTGTACTCATCCTGGACACTTTCCATGTTTGGATATAGACCACAACATGGAAGTAACATTATTGTATAAATGAATGGTCAGGAATTTGCCAACTTTAAAAACTAGCAAAGTCTGGACTGCCATATCCAAAACAGAATGAGTCACTGACAGCATGGCTTGTATGGCAAACAATGTATAGAAGGTCAGCAAGTTGGCATGGTTGGTAGGACAGGATGGTCAGTAAATCATGATCATCCATTGCAGATACAGATGATGCTGTTGATTGGATTATGACTGGACAGTCTTACATCACTTCTCTCTGACCCATAGACAGACTGGCTGGACAAATGGTTAGTCTGGTCAGCAGCTGGGATGGAATAGGGGGACAGGTACATGTATTGCATATATTAGAGGCTAACGAGATCAGATGGTAATGTAAGTGGCCAAGTGGTCTAAAGTGCTGACTGTTACGGATCACTGTCATCTCACCTCTGTCTAAGTGAGTTCGAGTTCAGACTCGGCTAACGTGGGTAAGTGAGAAAGCCTGTCAGTAGCTTCTCGTGTGTTTGTGGTTCAGTCCTGGTTTTCCAGGGTTCTTTCTCCACCATTAATATTGGCCGCCATGTATAGCCTATCTTGTGCTGAAAAATGGCATTAAACCCTACAACAGCAGCAACAGATAGTAATCCCATGCATATAGTCTTACAGGCACTATGACCATGCACAGACATGGTGTGGGGAATTTACAAACAGTGGGTTGCCTAAAGCATTGTGGGGTATGTGGGGTATATGTGGCATCTTCCACCATATTATTCAACTCACACTGTTGATAGGCATGATGACACCTCAAAACAACATTTCTGGAAGCAATTCATTTAGCTTGTTTGGTAAGGTAATACATCTGTGATTTCAGCAGCAAGTGGGCAGAGTAGAGTGTAATGATGTGCTCAGTTCTAAGATGATAACAACCATCAGCACTATAAGGGCAATCTTCATAAGTGGGTGCTTGCCACTGATACCTTAAATTGTTTTCACAAAAAATTCTGTAAAACTCTCACATACTGTAGACACTGCATGGTTTCAATCAAGAATATTTTGTGCATGACAGTGGGCATGTTCTGTGGATGTCTTCATCAACTTTGAAGCACTAATACTTTTTGTGTTCTAATTTTATTTTCACAAGTCAAAGAACAAACTCAAGGTTAATTAATAAATATGAATAAATACGCCCCAAAATACAAAATGAATGTTGGCACAGTTTGACAAGTTGTCTATAATCATGAAAGTTTATTGTTGGATTGCTTAAAAAAATTTCCAACAGACTCAAGAGGTAAACTGACTGCTGTAGCAAGTTTCAGGTGAAAATTTAAATTGATAAATATTTTGCACAATGTAGGCCACCTAGCCAGAAGGGTTGGGGCAAGGGGTGGGTGGGTAGGGATTCAAGGAGAATTAATTACTTTGATATTTCTTGCTAAAATGTCTCACCAGCCACTGGAGGGTTCTGGATTTAAGTCTCAGTACCATCTACCATACATACCTGCTTGTAAGTCAAGTCCAACCACAATCTGCACAAACACCAATCTGCCATTGCATACTGCACTGGCTGATCTAGGTCTTTGCCATTTGTTAGAAGTAGTCTGTAGAAAAAACAACATAGACCCTGATCTGTTGGTATATTATGCAATGGCAAATTAGGATCTATGTTGTTTGCAGTTGGACTTTCCTTGTAAGCAAATTTTAAACTTTGCATGGCATCTTGCTCCAACTTGATTTTCTTCTATCTGTTCTTTGTGGCAAGAAATAAAATGATTATATCTAATTTTTCTTATTGAATTAAAACATTACATCACAATAATATTCTTATTTCTATTGTGATAATGGTAAAGCATGTATCATTTAAGTTGTGTTCAGCAAAAATAATTCTGCAGCCTTGGTCATCAAACATCCTCTATGAGACTGATTTGAGTTTTGGACTGTCCATTTTGGACTGTCCATTCCAAAGCATTTGCTGCACCTCCTATTATTCGACTGACATTTAAAATCATCATCATAACCTTTTTCTCCCAGAAATCTGCACAAGATTCACAGAATGACTTCAGCATTTGATATTAAAGGATGTAATACAGAACAAATTATAAATGAAAGGACATTTTGATTGCTGCATCTCACATTTTGTGACAGCTTATACAAAGCAAAACATGATGGACTACTTACCATCAAGCCTTGTTCACCCTTGATTCCAGTTTCTCCAGGTGCTCCTATGTCACCCTAAAATGTGAATAAATCACAATTAAGCAATTTGACAAGCATTTAGAGGATCTTTCATTAGTATGCCTGATAAATAAATTTCATGAAATAGGTTGAGTAATATTATGTCATAACTTTCATGCAAGAATGGTATAAATGGTGTTATTCAAGCAGATTAGAAAATTGCTTTTTTTAATGAACTTCTAAAAAAATTTATGATTTTATTTATAACATAACAGCAAAAACTAAACATTGCATAACTCACTGAGATGTAACAGTGTCACATTGTGACTAAAATTTTGTGACATGAAATTTATGCTGAAGGATGATCCTGTATTTAATATCTCACTGTGACATACAAATCGCATGACATATTAATTTGATGCTAAGAGGTGTTATTATTTTGTAACGATACTGTAGTTATGTTACAGTGTCATACAAATTTTATTACATGACAGTCTAATGCTGACAGATGTTTCATATTATCTAATGATGCAGAATGTGATACCAAAGTGTCAGTGTGATATACAAAATTTATAACATTATGAAGTTTTATGCGGATATGTTAAAGCAGGAGTCTCAAACTCAAACCACTCTAAAGGCCACATTTGGGTATTTTGAATGGCCCAAGGGCTGTATCACCTTTGTTATCTCTAATGACACCTTGTGACACCAATCACCCAATCACTTTGCCAGCCAATGGATATGGCTTGGCAGTCTGTTTGATTGAGACCCTTGTGTGATAATGATTTATGTTATGCAACAGTTTGACAAGAAAAATTTATAACATGATATTTTGATGCCAATAAATGTTAAGATTATGTGATGATGCTGTATATCATGTCAGCATTATAATGTGGCATAAAAAATTTATATGATATTTGATGCCAACTGTTGTGATAATTCTTAATGGTTTGTCACTGTTTAACACAATGACATACAAATTTTATGAACTATTTTTGATGCTAATAGATACTAATGTCATGTGACAAAATTATAAAATTTGCAAATCAACCGAGTTTGGTTTTATATAGTAACTGATTGATGTTGATACCATCATCTTTAACTTTCAATATTGAAAATACTTTTCACATTAATTTTTCATCTCATTTTGGCATTTATCATAGCCATATTTTTAACTTCTTAAAAATAAAAGATAAACTTAGATTAAGGGTAAATGAAAGTTAAAAATATTTATATGTTTTCAGTACTTGTTCAAATCTCATTACTTTTTGAAAACTTAATTCCCCTCTGAAAATAAATTTAAGCTCAAAATTAAGAAAAAGTTTCTTCTTTAAAACAGTCATCATTGCTGGTTTGTAATCAAATAAGCTGTTCTGAAACAAAAATAAAAGAAGCAATAAAAGAAATTTATTTCAATAGAAAAGTGCAAGGAATCAGCTGTCAGCAGAAAGCTAGACAGGCAGGCAGACAGACAAATAGAAAAGACAAAACCAACCTTATCGCCATCTTGTCCTGGTGATCCAACTGGTCCAGGAGGTCCAGGATAACCCTGTAATGAATAACTCAGATAAAGCTGATGATGCCAATGTAATGAATAACTCAGATAATGATGATGATGCCAATGTAATGAATAACTCAGATAATGATGATGATGCCAATGTAATGAATAACTCAGATAATGATGATGATGCCAATGTAATGAATAACTCAGATAATGATGATGCCAATGTAATGAATAACTCAGATAATGATGATGATGCCAATGTAATGAATAACTCAGATAATGATGATGATGCCATTGATCATGGAAGCAATGATGTTCTTGTTGATATTATTGCTATGATGATGATAATGTTGATAAGGATGGTAAGGATAGTTATGGTGATAATGACAATAATAGTGATGATAACTATAAGAACAACAGCACTAATAATAAGATTGATAATTTTCTATTTCCTCCTCTTCTTCCTATTGTTTTTACAATAATTAAGATGGTGATATTGATAGGATCATAAACTTTAAGATAGGGTAGAACTGGAAAATAATAATAATAATAATAATAATAATAATAATAATAATAATAATAATAATAATAATAATAATAATAATAATAATAATAATAATAGTTTCAGCTCAGATGCAAATTATGACCAATCTGGATAAAATGCACAAATAATGAGCCAAAAATTAAAGCAAGAATTATGCAAAACAATTTCATTTTAAGCATTTAATCTAAAGATGTCAGCCCCTGGCATAGTTACAAGTCCATCATTTATTTTGGTGTACTGGCATAGTTACAAGTCCATCATTTATTTTGGTGTACTGGCATAGTTACAAGTCCATCATTTATTTTGGTGTACTGGATAAATATCAAGTATACTATTAGTACAAGTTCCTGCCATGGTCACAGTCCATCATTTATGATGATGCAATCCATCAAATTCAAGTATGCTACTGGTACAAATTATTAATGTTTGTGCACATTTGAAATAATAATACTTTGGTCCATGTAGAACACTTGTCAATGGATCATGTAATCAAATGTACCTATAATTGATCAGAAAGCTATGTTCTTAATTAAAAACATACCACTGAAGTCTAAAAACAGAGCTACTGGAGAGCTCTGGATACAATTTAATAATTTCTGATATTTAACACAAACTGTGTTTGTGAGATAAATTACACTGCTTAGACACCGGAGAATTTTATAACAGCTATCCCTGAAGTGCTTTTATTCTCACTTGGAATTCCCATTTAGTGTCACCTACCTATATTTAATGCATGTGAGTAAATAAATGACATTTGGATTGGTACAGTGTCTTCTAAGTTTTGTGTTCCAAGCACTGACAAAATCGGAAGAATTGGTGAATCTCAGATATAGAGAACTTTATTGGAGATACCAATTACATACTCTACAGCTGGTAGAAATTGGATATACCAATTACATACTCTACAGCTGGTAGGGATTGGAGATACCAATTACATACTCTACAGCTGGTAGGGATTGGAGATACCAATTACATACTCTACAGCTGGTAGGGATTGGAGATACCAATTACTCTACAGCTGGTAGGGATTGGATATACCAATTACATACTCTACAGCTGGTAGGGATTGGAGATACCAATTACATACTCTACAGCTGGTAGGAATTGAGATACCAATTACTCTACAGCTGGTAGGGATTGGAGATACCAATTACATACTCTACAGCTGGTAAAGATTGGATATACCAATTACATACTCTACAGCTGGTAGAGATTGGAGATACCAATTACATACTCTACAGCTGGTAGAGATTGGAGATACCAATTACATACTCTACAGCTGGTAGAGATTGGAGATACCAATTACATACTCTACAGCTGGTAGGGATTGGAGATACCAATTACATACTCTACAGCTGGTAGTGATCAACATCTTGGAAAAATGGCAGTTTGGGCATTATTGTATTATTATTTTTTTGCTACCATGAGAACAAGGATGTTTTGGCACCATGGTCATTATACTGGATTAATCCACTCTTCTGAGGTAATCACTATCCTCAAGATGCTGCCCCAGTTTCAAATTGCATCACATAATAGTATGAAATTGCTAAGCTAATCAACTGCCACACAGCAAAATGAATTACCAATGTGTGCATTGTGGTGTCAAATTTAAACACTGTAAATCTTTAGCACAACATGTCAAAATCATACATCATGCAATGACTGCAGTAACAGCTTTAAAAAAAAAGAGTTGATTAATCTCATCATTAACTGAACCGTTCTTCATATTATGCAACAGAACGGCAGTAACAAAATTTTCCGTAAATCAAAATAAAAATTCATAAAGAGTCATTTCCTTATTTATACCCCTCTTTGAATCATATTTGTCTATGAATCCAAAACCAGGCTACACGACAATGGTTTATTATGGAACCTGGATGCTACAACTGCAAGTCGCAACAATACCAGTCAAATGATCTTACAAGTAGCTACAATGGCTGAACTGGTGTCACTGGCAACACCTTTTACTGACATAACAAAGTGATCAGATGAATAAATGAATAGACATATATTATATTATACCCTCTGATGAGTTTCAATAGTACTGAAATCAGTTAGGGAGAAGGGGTAACTATGAAACCCCAGCAGATAGAAGTGTTCGCTTCCACATCCAAACAGTCATTATTTTCATTACCAAAGAATGCTTGTTCCAGGGCTCAAAGTGCTAATCAAATTTAGCTTAACAAATATTCCCATAAAGCCAAAGAACCCAAGTGAGTAAAGAGTTGCCTCCCCAAAAATAAACAGATAGCATTACAAGCGGTACTACACCCAGCATGACTAACATGTTGTAACAAGCACTTATATGGTTAAGTTACATAAAAATTATATACTGCACAGAGTATGCATGACTTTAAATTAATTTGTATGAGTTCTTACACATCACTGCTCTAAATATACAAATTCAAAAAATTGTGTGTCTCCTATATTTCTGTGCCCCGGCAGCATCAATAAAACGACATCTTTTCCTTCCTCTGTGTGTGTGTGTGTATGTGTGTGAGTGTGACTGTAGGATGCTAATAAAGTTCATCAAGAAAATGTAAAAAATAGATTTGATGGAAGAGATCACAATTTGATCCTGTTAAGTAAGTAATACTTAGTGTAATTAAATTTATCAAAATAACCAGCATGTAGGTTACTGATTTCACCCACATTCATTGTGACTAAATATCACTGTTACTAGTTCACTCCTGCTGAATGGAATCTTTTTAAACAATATGGAACAGAACTAACTCGCAAATGCTGCCATGCATCATATATAACATGGTTTAAATGTATTTAATAATTATGTTTTGGTTTGCATCTTAAGAGTTTTGTATTCTAAATTTCTCTGACCAATTTCAAATACCCATGTAGACATAGTAATAGTAGAGGCAGGGGTAACAGTGGTAGTGGTGTTCTGATGATGTTGGTTGTGACAATAATAGTTTTGTTGGTGTTGTGCTATTGTTTGTCCTGCCATCGTGGACTAATACCATTTCATTGAAGAGCATTCAATTAAAATTCAAGATCTTGTGACATATGGATAAAGTTACAAAGATGCTTACCCTGACTCCATCTTTGCCAGGTGGTCCTGGTAAGCCTGGTTGTCCCTCGACTCCCTGAAAAATTATCAACAAATACCAAACATGTGAAAAAAAAATTATCAACAAATACCAAACATGTGAAAAAAAAATTATCCACAAATACCAAACATGTGAAAAAAAATTATCAACAAATACCAAACATGTGAGAAAAAAAATTATCAACAAATACCAAACATGTGGAAAAAAAATTATCAACAAATACCAAACATGTGAGAAAAAAAAATTATCAACAAATACCACACATGTGGAAAAAAAATTATCAACAAATACTACACATGTGAGAAAAAAATTTATCAACAAATACCACACATGTGAAAAAAAAATTATCAACAAATACCACACATGTGAGAAAAAAAATTATCAACAAATACCACACATGTGGAAAAAAAATTATCAACAAATACCACACATGTGGAAAAAAATTTATGACAAATAATGACAACAGTAACCAGATAAAGGAATTCTCTTTGCAGGCTGTCAATACCTGGCAAAAGAAACCACACCACACCTGATACAAAGCAGTCAGATTTAATATAATTCACTGAAATAGCATAAAAAGAAGAATGGAATGTAGGTTACAGTGAACCACAGTAAAGAGCATTGTGCAAGTTTCATACATATTGGACATTTAATGAATATACATGCAAAATATGTTGCAAAAGGCCAAAGATAAATAATAAGTGAAATGTGAAAAAGTCACTACTATCAAATTGATCTGACAATAAGTAATAATCTATGCACTAATTAAGTTATTACACAAAACTGTGAATAATATATCGCCAAACCTACCAGCATGTAATGCAACAGTAGATCAAGGTCAATGTTGTTCATTCTATTCCAAATTTCAAAACAGCATAGATCTACCAGTCTTATTCGCATAAAGATGTATAATATACAACGGCTTGGTTAATGCAATTCTCAAGCAACAAAACAAGACAAAAGACATGTGGTGGCTTATCTCCTGTCTTGTAATAAAATGAATAGTTTTATAAAAATGGGGTGACTCCCCCAACTTGTCAAAAAATAAAGGGAAGTGACATCATTAAATGCTTATATTGATGCTTATCATTCCATGACATCGTTTACAAGACAATACGATATCATTATTAATAATAGTAGCAATAATACTAATAAAGATTGCTTTCAGAGGTTGACTCAGTTACAAATGAGAAACTAATCTAACTTGAGACCCTACATTCTGTTCAAATAAGATATAATCTAATAACAGTATTGTAATGCCACATGTGTTAAATATCAAAAAGACCAAAGTTCAGGACATAAAACTGATTTTTATAAATAAAAGAAGTGAGCAAGAACATGCTTTCAATCTTGCATAGTATCTTTACATAAACACAGTGTCTGTCACAACAATATCAATTTCAGATAATATAGAACAGACTATATAGAATACACCATATCATGGTGAAATTAATTCTATTACAAAGTTCCTGGGTATATTAACAGCTAAATTTATTATATTGACTGTAACACATTATTACATTGCAGCATGAATTCAATGAAAGAAATAATAATTTTAGTACAAGTTTACATGAGCAGTATGGTGGGAGATAGCAGCGGCTTATAAAAAATTATGAAACATTTAAATTCCATAGCAATCATGTAATAAATTTACTTAAATTTCTCATAACAATATGATTCAGATTTGGGATTATAAAGTGCCAAAGTTAATATCAGTTATGTAAAAAAAAAAAATTATGGGTTTCAATTAGATTTGGAATATGTGGCCAAAATCCTTTTCTGCACTGTCTGCACTAATATTTATAGACTCCTATAACACCATCATCGATAATCCTCTAGATAACAATAACCACAAACCACCACATAACACCATGTCTGTATTATTTCTGTGGTGTTGGTCTGATCATAGAAGGAATGGCCAAAACAATTCTGACCCACTAACCTAATGAAAGTTCCAAGACCATTATGGTATAGAAAAGATACAGTATACTGCAAAAAGAAATGTGCACATATAAGTAAAATTCTTTCATTTATGGGGCAAGGTTTTTGAAGTTATTGCTGATGTTCTATTTGTCTTAAAAAATGTTAATCTAATTCCATTCTACAACTATATGTAACAAGAAGTAAAATTAAAAAATTTCACACTCTCTCCTCTTCCTACTCCACTAGGTAGATATCAACCAAAGATGGCCAACAAGTTGCTGTGACCATGAGTTGTCTAAAGTGCTCTCCATTACAGAACACAGTCATCTCACCTCTGTTAGGGTTTGATTCTTCGATTTGGCCATTGTCGTTATGTGAGAAAGCTTGCCAGTATATTCTCATGGGTCAGTGGTTCTTTCTGGAGTTTTCCCAGGTTCTTCCTCCGCCATTAATACTGGCCACCTTGTATAGCATATCATATGCTGAAAAATGGCATTACACCCTACAACAACAAGTTGCCTATGCGATAATCATTTACAAGAGATGTACGACTTTTGGGAGACATCTCTGGAGTTTCTTGAATGGGGTCAAAGGTCAAATGGTACAAGCTGTAATTTCAGCAACATTTTAAAATATTTTTAGACCAAATTTTACACATTACATTCATATAGCATATTTACATGACAACCTATTCCTGAAATACATTATTTTAGACTCCAATTTTCTGTACAAAAACATACCATGTCACCTTTAGCCCCTCGTTGGCCTTCTTCTCCTGGTGGACCTGCTAGACCCTATAAGACAGAAACAAGGAGTTAAGTTGTACTGATATATATATATATATATATATATATATATATATATATATATATATATATATATATATATATATATATATATGGTTTGTTTTAATTCAGCAGAAAGAATGAGCTGGATATTGCATAAAATATATTCATAGGTAGTGTTTGATGAGTTCTTTTCCTTGGCTGTGAACAAAAATGAATGGGATTTGTATTGATTACATTACTCCTAGTTTCCAAGTATTAGCTATACTGTGCAAATGATATAAAGACAGATATATATATATATATATATATATATATATATATATATATATATATATATATATATATATATATATATATATATTTGTATATGTATAGCACATTCCAAATTGAACAGTGCTGACATATATCTTTTACTTGATCAGATCTTAATAATAATAATAATAATAATAATAATAATAATAATAATAATAATAATAATAATAATAGTGACTTTATTTAAAGAAAGTGATACAATTAGTTGCATAGAACTAATTGTCTTTGTGGCCCTCTATTTTATGATCATTTACATTCAATATATATGTACATAGTCACTCTCACACACACACACATACACACAGACTAGAAAATGAGTTATTTGTTTATATAAAGATATATTAAATGAACATGCTTCAAGTAGGTAGACCGTGTATATACAGAATAAAAGTATTGAGATAGCAAAATGGAAGGTAATGGAATTTATTTATACTTGAAGTTTTAATAGATCTACCAAAATGAACAGATTCCACTTTTCATCCATTGACTTGAAGTATAGCTAAATAAATTTCCATTTTTATAAATTCTGTTCCAAAGTAGTCATCCTGAATACTGAAAAGTTTTTTGAAGAGATCTTTATTTAGTTTTGGGATTGAAAGATGGTTAGCAGAAACTGATCTTAAATTTTGGAGTGTTGCCTTGTTTTCTAGCATGAAATAGTTCATTTAGATATAATGGGGACATCTTATCTGAAACTTTGTGCATAAACCAAGTCTTTCTCGAAAATATTTGTTCACTTTCATATCATTCATTGCATTTGGGATGTTTTCAGCATTATCTGATATGAGTCTACAAGATCTTTTATGCAAGTCGATTCTCTGATTCATCAATCTGTATTTCATCATTCCTTGTTCAACAGATCCTCTGTTTACATAAATGCTGGTTTACAATATTTATATCTTAGGAACAGAGTCAAAGGTAACAACCTTAATGTAGACAATTAGCCAATCAAATTCCAGCTTACATATTTCTATGACAATGATAGGCTACACTGTCAGGTCATTCCCAGTGGCATACCACAACTTGAATTATTGGTCTATTTTTAGCAATGATAGACAGCTACATAAATATGATTAATTGAAATCTGAACTGGCAATTGTACTGATCCAAATTTATATGATAAGCTATAAAATTCCAAAATATACTTACCATAGGTCCAGCTGGGCCAGACTCTCCTGGAAGTCCAACATGTCCTTTTTCACCCTGAAATTAGAATCCAGATGTCAACTCTGCTGCTGAAATAATGCTTTGCAAATCAACTCCTTTTGTTTAGTATTGCCACTAATATACAATAACTCACCTTACTGACTGTTAGTTTGTATTCATTACTTCATTGTATAGCAAGCATGTGCCTGAGTTGAGAAAAGCACTTTCAGCTACATCAAAACTCGAGTACCATGGATATTACATTATATGCTTGATTCATCTTTAATATTCCTTTATGTAAATATTTAAGCATGATTGACTGTGGTCAAGGTACAATGTCTTGAAGTAAGCTTACTGCAGAGAAACCATTATTCTCTTATTAAACTTGTCATGACTGGCCTCCAACATTTAGGCCCTACAAAGTTTATATGCTCCAAGAACAAGCCAGCCATAAGCATTAGTCAAGGACTAACCCTAGAACAAAAGTGAATACTTATATCTATTATTAGCTAGACCAGTATAGTGCAAAGATTAGACATAAATAATACATATATGTTCAGAGTCCAAGAAGAGAAAGCATTTACCGGTACACCTGGTGGTCCTCGGATTCCTTCAGGTCCTGGCAGTCCATCTTTACCCTGGAAATAAAGATACATATTTCAATGGCTGTATAATCTCACGCAGCTCTTTATGTTCTGTTGGATAGTGTTTATAACTGATGAAACATGGATGCTGTCAATGGCACATTATATACCAAATTGTATGGCAAACATGTGCAAATTGAAGGCAAAATACCTTCAGCTACATTGAAGCAAGAGCACCATAAACATTGTGTTTAATAGTTCTTTATGCAGCCACTATCAGGGAATGGTTGACTAGAGACTGAAGTCTCAATGGTTTTGACCTTTGGTCAAAGTATGTGGTCTTGAATCAAACTTGTTTTGTACAAACCATTATTTTATTGTTAGATTTTACCATGATAGCAAACATGTTATTTAGACTCCCAAATCTAGAGGTTTTAAAATTTCCTTGTGTGCAAGCTATCCTAAAAGACTGGTCAAGGAACTTATTCTAGGACAAATGTTATGCTGCAAAACATTTTTTCAAGTCACATTTACCCTGACCTTTGACCTTTTGACTCCAAATCAGTAATCCCATCCATACCTTAAATGCAAAACCTCCAAACACTTTGATCAAGAAGCAAAGTTATATTTGAAACACCATTTTTCTCCTTTAAGTTATACAGTTATTAATATTTGACCTTTCAACCCCTAAATCAGCAGGGTTTGCCCCAAAGTAAAAGTTGTCAACAAATTTTGATCAAGAAACAAAGTAAAAAAAGTCAAAGTGACCTTGACCTTTTGACTCCAAATCAATGGCCATTTACCTTACTTGGATTTCATGCCATTAACAAGTTAATTGCAAGTTTGTAATGTAGAACTTCAGTTATTGTAACTGAAATCACTTTTCTCCATTAAATCGCAGTAATGATGACCTTTGACCTTTTGACCCCAAAATCAATAGGACTGCTTATCCTACATGTATGTTTTCCACATATTTTGATCTAGTTTTAAGAAGAATGCCTATGTAACTGCATGGAAATTTTTATTCATCTTTCAGTCATTGATCATGACCTTTGGTCTATTGATCCAAAACCTGATAGACTTCTTTCCTATCTCAAGTACAAGCCCATCCATAGAAAGTCTGTTTCACATCAGTTATGCAAACTTAATGTTAATGTAACAAGTGCAAGTTATCCACAAAGATTGACATTGGCAGATGGTAATTATTATACTGGAACAGACAGACAAACAAACAAACATCATAATATAGTGACAATTCCTTCAGCTTGGTATACCAACAAAAAACAGGTTCATACGAAAATTGATGACTGACAATGACAGAGCTGTAGATACAGAGTATCTGCATATTTTATGTAAACAAATCAGCTAAAAACACTTCAAGACATTTGTTGCATTCAAATTACAAAAAACAATTAATTTTGAAGCATTTGGTCCAAAGCAAGCAGCACAGTCCATGTTTAATGATAGCACAATCAATTTATTTAAATAATATCATCAGGCCAAGTTCTAGATTTTTGTTTTTTTGCTTTGTTTTTTTGTTTTTTGTTTTTTTTTGTTTTTTTCTGAAATACATGTAACAGTACTTGATACTTGCAACAACACTTACAGCATTCTGAGTGCATCGTGAATCAGACTGGTCACAATACCTTCTGACATATTCCACAAGGCACTATTGTGGTCTTGATGATAAAAACTTGGTAATTCTGATGAGGTTGCAAAAAATATTCAATCAGAATATCTGTCATCTCTGTGAAAGAGCTGCAGCATCATCATCAGAGAAATATGTCAATCAGCAGAGTTTCTTGGAGTAATCACAAAAGGTAAAAGTGAAGAAAAGTGGAAAACCAATCAGTGACCTGATACTGAAGATAAATGAAAAACCATCAAAGTAAGAATCAAATGTATCAATTCATCCTTTTACTCCAAACAGCTTTTAAGACACACAAAAAAAAAAATCAAAGAACCTGAAAAAAAGCATCATTGTTGAAACACCTGTAGTCATGATATATAAATATACCAAGTGTAATATCTTAATCTCCAATGGCCATGAAATTATAGATTAGAATGGAAACAGATACCAAACCCCAAAAGGAATTGCTAATATTGATCCTGAAGACACCAGACACCTTCTAGTAATGATGTGTGTGTATATATATATATATACATGATCCAACGCTGGAATATGCAAAAATCATCACTAATGTTATTGACAAGGCATACAAAAGCGGACACATAGACCAGCAAACGAAAAACTACTTAAGCCCAGAAAACCCAAGAGCAGGTAGATTTTATCTTCTACCCAAAATCCACAAACAAGGAAACCCTGGCAGACCTATAATCTCAGGTAACGGGCACCCCACAGAAAGGATATCAGAATATTTAGATCATTTTATGAGACCACATGTCCACAAATTACCATCATATCTTCAAGACACGACAGATTATCTCATAAAAAGCAAAGCTAGTGAACCATTACTGCCAGATACATTACTTGCTTCCTTAGACGTCACATCTTTGTACACCAACATACCGCACAACGAAGGGTTACAGGCATGTAGTGAAGCATGGGAAACAAGAATTGTAAACAATCCACCCACACACTTCTTAGTCCAACTCCTGGAGCTTGTCCTAAAACTCAACAACTTTGAATTTATTGAAGAAAACTACCTACAAATCAATGGAACTGCAATGGGTACTAAAATGGCCCCTTCGTATGCTAACATTTTCATGGGAAAACTTGAGGGTCAGCTCTTAGCATCGGTTGAGCGTACACCATACCAGTGGGCACGCTTTATCGATGATATAGAAATGAAGTGGCAGTATGGAATAGAAAGTCTGGATGACTTCATATCAAAGGCAAACAACTTCCATCCTTCAATAAAATTCACAGCAGAAATTTCCAACTCAAACCATGTTTTCCTGGACACAACAACCAGACTGGTGGAAAACAAATTACACACAGACATCTACTTGAAACCAACCGACAAACACCAGTATCTCCTCCCAACCAGCTGTCATCCAAAACACTGCATTAAGAACATTCCATATAGCCAGGCACTGAGGATACGCAGAATTTGCTCCGCCGATGAAAGATTCCTAGAAAGGTCTGAAGAGCTGGCTAAACATTTAATTTACCGAGGCTACGACAAAGACCTGATTGCGGAGGCAATCCAAAGGGCCAAACAAACAAACCGTGATGACCTACTCAGATATGGACAGAAAGAAAAGGTTGATAGGATACCATTTATTCTGACCTATCACCCAGACAATCCCAAAATAGGTAAAATCATCGCAAACCACTGGCCAACCGTGCAATCGTCAGACATACTAAACTTAATACTTCCGAACAAACCTGTAGTAGCTTACCGGAGACCAAAAAACCTAAAGAACATCCTAGTCAGGGCAAAGCTAACGCCAATCGCTAGTCAAAATCAACATAGTCAATCTGGACCCTGTGGCGATAAAGATGCAAAACCTGTCAACATATGATAGAGACCAAGACATTCACTAGCACAGTGACTAAAGAAAAACTAAACATACATGGTCCAAACAAAATGTGCAAAACAGAGAATGTGATTTATCTCATCACATGTAAGATCTGTGGCCTTCAGTACGTTGGAGAAACTGAAAAGCTACACAAAAGGATAAACCTTCATAGATCTGATTGGATGACAAATAAGCTGTACAGAAGCCCGGTCGCAGAATACTTCTCCTCCCCTGGCCACACTTTCAGTGATATAATACTTATCGCTATTGCTAACAACCACAGCTGGAGTTCCGAAACCAGGAAGGAAAAGGAATCATACTGGATACGCCGCCTTAGAATATTGAAACCAAGCGGTCTAAACAAAGAAGACTAAAAAATGAAAACTATGCACTAGTAAAATTTAACATTTCCTAATCTTCTTATTATCCTTCAATTTTTACTATAAGAATAACCGGTATAGAATCAAATATCCGGGATATAATCTGCGTTACATATGTATAAAAAGTAAAAATAGATGTCGCTTTGGCTTGTAGACTTTTAGGGAATTATACGTTTTCAGTTTCCGCATCTAGTCTATACAAGCTGGTTGTATTTATAGTTTTAGCACATGTGAAGACAGCCATGTAGAGGTTTACAAACACAACATTTTTGTGTTTATTTGTTTATCGTATATATGTTTTGTATTTACCTTTGAAAAAGACTCATTAAGAGTCGAAAGCGCTTAGGCTAGTTAGTTACTAGTTTCGTACTGTTCGTTCAGTTTATTGCATCTATTTTAATTAATCCCTGACACACGTGATCCCTTGGTGGATCCAGTACACTTGAAAGGGTTGTTATTCGCCATATGATTTGTATTCTTTATATATATATATATATATATATATATATATATATATATATATATATATATATATATATATATATATATATATACACAGTAGTCCCCCTCTTATATGGCCACCCCTTCTGCACCGGGAAAGTAGCCTTATAAGGCGGGTGGCCTTTCCAGAGGGGGACTAAATTTTTTGTGAGAAGTATATGTACGTAGTAAGAAAGTTTCATTTTTCAAAGCAATAAATATCTTCCATTAAAAGCAACATTAAATATTAAATGGTTTTTGTGCTATAATAGTTCACTTATTTCAACTGAATATGCATTAATAGTTCTTATTCTTGGCGTAAGCGCGATATACGAGCGGGTGTTGTCATGCACATAGCAGAACCATTCAAAAACGTCATTTGAATCTTGGTACATACGCAATTATCTTTCCTTTTGCTCCATTTTCCCCACTGCTGCTAAATAACTTATCGGTTACAATGTTATTTTTTCGAGTCTTGTCAACATAAAATTGTTTTATTCGAGTCTTTTCTATCTAAATTTGTTTGACTAGTCCCCCTCCCCACCTCACTCGATATCTTAGACTATAATAACCGACATTTTCTGAAATAATCATCTTCGTTTACGTAATGACATGTTAATGTTTGGTAATGATTTATTCCGATGTTGCTAACTGTATGCGATTTAATTATGCAGAGGAAACATTTGTTGTGCGGACAAAATGCTTTCTTTTTAAAAAAGCGACAAATTGTGTTGTCACGTGATTTTTCAGTCTTTGTCTAGTACCCTGTTTCTATTTTTAGCCAATGCTGACCGTGTGATCTTGACATTACATCCAGTTATAATCATCAATGTTGCAACTACCAGACTGATGGAAAAAAAAAATTTTCTGCATTTAAACAAGATGCCGTATATTTTTAAAGTCAGCGATTGTCACGTGATTCATTAGTCGCAGTCTAGTACCCTATTGTTTTTGTATATATATAAATATTTTTTTTTTTTGCTCTAAGTGTGAAAAACGCCTTGGATATGTACGCAGATTTGATCAGAACAATAGCACATCGCGGCCGTTAAGATTTATAAACTTTACAATTGTTGCGTAATAGCCGCTAATTATGCAAGTTAACAAGCTCAACATCTTGCAAAGGGAAGCCACTAAGGCTATCAAACCATTTTCCGCGCAGACTTTCGTATTGTACATCAATATTGCCACTTCTCCGATGTTACTACTATTAATAACTGTAATCTTAATAATTATCAGTGGATAAACCAGACATCTATGATAACACGCAATAAGGATATATGGATTACCTTTACGAATGGATTAAAATTTGAGTCTTTCTCGGCTTTATGAAATAAATGTGGCTTCTCGTAAGGTGTAAAGGATATAATATTAACCTTAGTGGTACATGTAGAACACTTTTTTGAAGAACAAAAACCTGACTTCGGGAAACAGAAATCGGATTACTTAACATAATTAGAAAAAAAAATTGTTCTAGATACATACTACAAAATAAAATTCGGCCGCTTGTGAGGGGTAAATTTTACATTTTTGCAAAAATATGCTGGCCGCTGGTCGCGTTAGCCGGGTGGCCTTTCGTGAGGGGTAATTTTGAACACAAATTCGTCGGTGCCTTCAGATTCTGGCCATAAGGAGTGGGTGGCCGCTGGTGAGGGGGGCCGTTCAAGAAGGGGACTACTGTATATAATATAATATAAAAGTTGCATCAATTAATCTCAAATATAACTGAAGTAATAAAATAGAAAGAGAAGTGTGACAGAAAAATAAAAATGCACTGCCAATGTCTTTTATTTGAAGACAGCATCATCATATTGGTACCCCACACTTTAATTACCATGTATTAGTAGAACACACCTTGATCTCAAATGGCCTAAGGCATAGAATAGAGAAAGATGTGTAAAACAAACTAGCTGTTACCTTGACCTTAAAGACAGGAATCCCAATATACCTGATATACTGTAGCTTCATTTTTTTTCATGGGTCTCAATCTTTGCGATTTTGAATAACAAAGGCATTTTCATGGGCACTTAAATTCATGATTTTGCGTGTCATAATTGTGGGTATTTACTGGATTATCCTCAAAAATAACCCAAATAAAGAACATAAAGAAACAAAGCTATGATGACAACTAACAATGGCCACTTCATTGCTTAAAACAGTCCTACCAACACTATGATCTAATTATTCATGGCTGTGAGAATACTGGACATGCTTAATTGATCAATTTCTAGATAATTTACCTGACAAACATTTGTGTGTACTAGCCAACTTGTTAGACATGATGCTAATTCAGTGGTTTTGTCCAATATTCTAAGAAGTGAGAGCATCAATAATCTGTGGTAATTAGTGTATATACACAGTGTTTCATTAGCAATTGTGCCTCAAGCACAAGTTTAATTATTCTAGTTATTCCTTGGTATTATACATCTATGTATTAAATGAGATCTGCTTTCATGAGCATTTAAATATTTTTACAACAATTTCACTTTAATGAAGGAAACATCTGAATAAAAAAGTCTAATTTTCATTAAAGTATTTGTTCTTATTCTTTTTTCCATTTTTAGTACAAAACAGCTTGAATACTTTATGCTCTTTCTCATTTCTCTGTGTTATTCAGATAAACTAAAAGTGTAAAAGCTAATTTTGACCAGATTATAGAAATGAAATGGATTCGTCAAACAGCTTTGTTGATATCTAGACTGAAATTGGGTTAAAAAAAACAAAGGAGGCTTCTTTACCTACCATGTGACTAATATTTTGTTGATTAAGAGCAAAACATAAAAAAACCCAAAATTAGTGATACTACAGTAGTATACACGTGCTAATGATGACACACAATGTTATAACCTGCTAATGATGATACACACAATGTTATAACCTGCTAATGATGATACACAATGTTATAACCTGCTAATGATAATACACAATGTTATAACCTGCTAATGATGATACACAATGTTATAACCTGCTAATGATGATACACACAATGTTATAACCTGCTAATGATGATACACAATGTTATAACCTGCTAATGATAATACACAATGTTATAACCTGCTAATGATGATACACACAATGTTATAACCTGCTAATGATGATACACACAATGTTATAACCTGCTAATGATGATACACAATGTTATAACCTGCTAATGATAATACACAATGTTATAACCTGCTAATGATGATACACACAATGTTATAACCTGTTAATGATGATACACACAATGTTATAACCTGCTAATGATGATACACACAATGTTATAACCTGCTAATGATGATACACACAATGTTATAACCAGCTAATGATGATACACACAATGTTATAACCTGCTAATGATGATACACACAATGTTATAACCTGCTAATGATGATACACACAATGTTATAACCTGCTAATAATAATACACACAATGTTATAACCTGCTAATGATGATACACAATGTTATACATCTGCAAATGATGATACACAATGTTATACATCTGCAAATGATGATACACAATGTTACACCATATTTTCGTGCATACAAGACACACCCATATATTAGAGGTGGGGTTTGATGATTTGTGTAAAAAAAATTTTTACATAAGATGCACCTATATATAAGACAGGGGTTTTGACCATTTGTGTAAACAAAAATTACATAAGACACACATGCACGTAACCTAGCCATCTGCCACACTGAGCAATTTATATCCAGTGGTTTCCTTTCCTTTATCATAAATGAAAATTTGTCAAATGTTTCATCACCCATCGGATGTAAACAAGGCTTAATTACCATTTTTAGTTTACATCAAAGAATTGTCTGAGGCAGGACTACAACAATTATTGTTTTTCTTCTTATCTGCCGCCAAGTCTATAGTGGATGGATTGAGTACCTGGTATCTAGATTCTAGAACAATAAACGCCAGATGTAAAGGCGGCTTCATTGATCTACTAGGACAAGTCTTCAAGCGAGTGGGATTAGTACCTTACATAGAGCATTAAATGACTGATATATGCGGTTAGCATATATAAACGTGGGAATAGTCTCTTGTTACCGGCATATATAAATGACAGATCAATTTGCTAGGCATTTTTAAAATTATTAAAATTGTCATGATGCCGAACCAAAAATCATATACAGCCAACTTTAAATTAGACTTCATCAAGTTTGCCAAGGAGCATGGCAAGAGAGTTGCTGGAAGAGAATTTGGCTGCAGTGAAAAAAATATATTTGATTGTTATGTGACAGTAGCTGTGTCGTTTCAAAGATAGCAATCAAATTGAAGGTTTGAATTATTGCTACAGAAATAAAGATCACAGACTTTGGCGGCAGTGAATTTGGAACAATCTTGCAGTCAGGTCATATACAACAGATGGACAGAAGCTTCTGAATGATTGGGAGAAAAAAATTGGATGTTTTCCATTCCATTGTTCAGAAGGAAATAAGTGAACTGAAGTTGGCAGATAATGACATCATCAATATGGATGAGATTCCAATGTCATTCGAGGTTTCCCAAATCAGCTAGCTATATCAATTCTTTGGACGATGATGCAGCTGCATCCGATACCACATCAGTTATGGAGTTATTCCAAGATGATGATTGTGAATTTAATTCAAGTTTCAGTGGATTTGAAGCCGAAACTGATGACGATGAAAATGAAGATGAATAGAACAATATGGTACATTGATTTTTTTTATTAAGCTAAATAATTTTTAGCAACAGTTTATTATATTGTATTTAATAAAAATTTAAATATATGGTATAACTGATTTTCATATTTAAGTCCAATATTGAGCAAATTATTTCAAACTATTTGTCTTGTCTTGTTTTCAAACTCATTCACCAAGATACTAAAAATTTCAGTATCTTTGAACCCAACCGGATGTACAGGTAATATAGCCGCCGTAGTTTTTGCTGTGATAATTAATAACAAGAAACAAAACTATTTAAACATACTATAATATATAAATTTAAAACATTTACTCCTACTAAATAAACTTAGATCTGCATAATTACGGTATACAAAACATTGAAATGAAAAGATTTAAAATTTGATGTGGCCTGCATTGAATTGGTACATGTGGTAATTACTGAACACTTACCCAATTGTTTTTACAACTAGGAATGAAAATCTCCGAAACATGAATATCAACCGCAATAATTGTCTTTCAATATTATACACCGTACCATTTGTTCATGTTAAAAAATATTTACCATATTTTCGCGCATATAAGACATACCTAATTATAAGGCACACCTGTATATAAAACACGGGGTTAGACAATTTGTGTAAAAAATATTTTACTTAAGATGTACTCATATATAAGATGCACCTTGGGTGTGGGGTACGTAAACCTTTGTATAAAACTCGTCTTATATATGTGAAAATACTGTACACCTGCTAATGAAGACACACAAGTTTCATCCTTTAATCTAAAAAAGGCTCTAAAGTTATCAAGCAGGAAGAAAAATGGAAGGAAATTTGATAATAGTGAACTGCAACTCTGACCTTGACAATAAAACCTTCAATGTGACATACCTTCTAATAATTATGTACATGTATACCAGATTTAAGCTCTTACTCTCAACTTGAATGTTGTAGGGTGGAAATGAAAATGGATATGTACTTTAAAAAAAAACACTGGAGGGACAATTAAAATATCAAATAGCATTGTGATAATAATCAATGCTTACCAATAAATAAATAATATATAAAATGACTTTAGACAGCTTCCAGGGTACTTTTGATTTTGTTTAAATTTTAAACAAAACTGGATTTAAATTTCATTTACATTTTAAAGTTTCCTTTGTTTTTGTGGAAAAATAAAAACTGTAAAATTGAGAAAATTTAAGGTGATAAAATAATTTTCCTACGTAAAAAAGATGAGTGAAACACACAGCTCATATTGGACCAACAAATAAATATGTATGTTCAGTGGAATGCATGTTACATACTGGAGGTCCAGGAAAGCCTCGACTTCCTTCAAAGCCTGGAGGTCCTTGGCCTCCTGGTGGTCCCATGGGGCCAGGGATTCCTGGGTTACCCTGCAACAGAAATAGAACTTCCAAGTTATTGAAAAGATTATGGATAAAGACGTAACCCTAAATTGAAAAGATTACGGATAAAGAGTTAACCCTAAATTTTACATGTCATTCACTTAACGATACATGGGAGGGGATGAAATAAATAGAAATCTGTATGTACTATAGGAATGCTCCTTGCATAACTGGAATTTATTAAAGATTCATCCTTTAACATTTTTTTTGTTTACTTTGGCATTGCTAATTATGTAGAATTGATTTTTAAAAAAAAAACTAAAGTAGATTAGTTACAGTGACCTAGATTGGGTAATAAAGGTGTTCTAATCAATGGGATGCATCCCCTGACCAGTTTCATTTGTTTTTTAAAAGGAGGAATACAAATATTATGCATTTAATTCAGTGCTAAATTAGTTAATGCCAGAAATATACAGGTATATAAATGCATATGTATTCGCATACATCTTCAGCACAAAATGAAAATAGTATGTCCCTGTCCCGCTTCAAACAGGGTCATATAAGAATAATCATTGTTGGCAACACATAAAACACAAGTTATTGTTTTATCTTTTCTATTTAAATTGGAAATTTTAAAGCCAATGAGATTGTTATATATCTATCCATAAAAGGAATGATACATACCCTTTCGCCATCTTTTCCTGCTGGGCCAGGGAGACCTGTGTCACCTGGGATACCCTGAAATAGCCAAAATGAAAAACCCATATACTGAAGAGGACAATAACAAATTGACAAATCACATGTGATGTGTCTACTACAAGATGGGAATGGACACTTCCAGGTACAGTGTCCATTCATTTCGTATAGGGGCAGCTACTTCAGCGGCAGAAGCCCGGCTGGAAGACAATATAATCAAAGTTCTAGGCTGGTGGTCTTCTGATTGCTACACAAAATACATTCGCACACCTCACAGTATTATTCAGGCAGCTCAGAGGGCT
The DNA here is from genome assembly GCA_016746295.1 of Potamilus streckersoni. Lineage (NCBI taxonomy): Eukaryota > Metazoa > Mollusca > Bivalvia > Unionida > Unionidae > Potamilus > Potamilus streckersoni. Next base: position 916,814 of record JAEAOA010000598.1, on the reverse strand, counting down.
TAGGCCATGGATGCAGATAGCAGTACACAGCGACCATGATCATCCTATATTCAACATACAAGGACAATCCTGCCATCCTGGGGCATTTTTCTTGTTCCGGTTCTACATATTCTGTGCTATGGGATGCAAATGTTGTGTTCCAGTTTCAATAGCCATTTATGGTGTTCTATATTCATTACATGTGCATGATACTAGCGTTCATTGTGTGGTAGTTGAGCTAAATATTCATTATGTGTGGAGTTCTGCAGGTGTGTGAAACCAGTGTGCTTAATGTGGCAATTGTGCATATATTGGTTTCATTGCCAATTATGTGCTTTCGGTTTGTTTAATTAATGGAGGTGTTAGTGCATTCTCATGGTATTCTTCTACCCATTTCATGGATGTGATCTTCTAGATTCTGATCAGAGTTGCAGGTGGTACAGCTATGCAGGAAGCTACTCTGAGACATTCTTCTCCAGTCTTGACATTTTCATATATCATTTGACCTGTTTCTTTTCACGTGGCTTTGTCTTGACAAGCCAGTCTAGTTTTACAGTTGTAATACCGTTCTTGTAGTAATAACATGATGTTCCTTGCCATTCTTGATTTATTCCTACATGTATACTTTCTTTTGCATTATTGTTAATATGCTGCTGTTGTACCCAGAAATATTTATCTTCATTGAACACTGGTGGCTTCCCCAACTTATTACATTCTTGGGGGGACAACATCTGCTGCGAATATATGTTCTCTTCAGGCATTCACTTCATTCAAATTCAGTTTATTCACCCAAGAATCTAATATCAGCAATATATGGCTTATTCAAACTAAACCCCTTGAGTGAAGTCCACACAGAGTTGCCGCTGTTATCCCATCCTTTGTTGGACAGCCCAGTCATCGCTGGGTTCCTTCAGTTTCTGCTGAAGAAACTTTACTCAAGGGTTATCCATACCATTCTGTCAGGGAGTTTCACAGACCATCTGTGACCACTGTACAACCATGTTGTGCCATTCAGTAGCCACTGAATCACTCACTGACAGAATGAAACAAAACAGTTTCATCAGTAGCAGCAGACAAGGCAAATATTATAATTTTAAATAAAAACTTAACTGGATCTGTGTTTTTGTTGTGTATAAACATTGACTTAATATTTAAAAAGTGTATGCACACCAATGTTCCGCTGACAAATTTCCCATATAAATCTTGTATCACCTGCCTTCAGTGGTTAATTGGTAGCCATGTTTTTACAAACCAAACAATGGTTTCTCCCAGCCTCAAGAGGTCAATACAGTGTATTTACACTGACCATTCAGTAAACTTAATTGCTTGCTCCATGGAGAAGGCATTGTTCAAATAAAAAAAAGCATTACATAAATCAATGTGCAAACATCTTTTATCTTTTATCTACTTGTAACTCTGGCCAAGGTGACATGAGTGTAACTCAAATGTATCAATATTCAAATTTGAAAGTTGTTATCATTATAGTGTCAAAGCAGTTTGTTTCTTGAATAGTGGGGAAAAGTAGTTGTGTTATTGCAGGAAAAACTCAAATCACCTTTTGTTCCAGGAACATTTAGATATCTTGATCTATTTACCTGTGAATTAAAGCTATCTCTGAAGATAAAATTTGTCTTTGAGAAAAGAAATGACTTATATTTTTTTATATTTTTTTTCATTAGGGTCAGAGGTCATTCAATATATAAAGGCTGGCAAAGTTTCAGTTCATAGGTCACAACAAATACACATATATGGCCAACCATCTTTGATCTTTGGTAAATTAAGGAACTGACCTATCCAGATATTGTATTTTATAGCATGAACAAATTAAGATCTGTATATATTTTTAAGTCAGTGATGATTTCACTTATAGGATGGATTAAAGAGAGCAGCATACAGTAAATCATGCATTAAGAGACACACACACACACACACACACACACACACACAATGAAAAGGGTAAATTATCACAATGGCAACATGAATGTAAAACCAAAGACAGGATCTTAGGTAATTTACTTCTAGTGAATACTAATATTGTAGTGAAATACTTACAGGGATTCCTGGAACTCCGCGCTCTCCTTGTGGTCCTGGCTCACCTGGAGGTCCCTGAAATAAAACAGAGAAGTAGGCAGGTAGGAATGTAAACAGGTATGTACATAGAAATGTGTGTGAGTAGGAAGGCAACCTGATTAACTTGTAGGTACAAAGGTCTGTAGGTATAATGGTGAATAGGAAAAGAGGTTAGTACACCACTCCCTTGATAACTCGGACTCTGATATCTCACAAAATCACTTATAACACAAGATTCCCTGATATCTCACAAACCCACTAATAATACAAGGTCTCCTGATATCTCACCAAACCACTTATAACACAGGGTCAGGTGTAGGTCCTGAATATTTTAAACCAGAAAATACCCCCCAAAATTTCTCCTTAATTCTTGAACTTGAAGAAAATCGCGATCAAAATTGGTAACTGAAACAATGATATATCGCTCACTGTATGGTTGAAGATGGTAGTAAGGACCTGGAAATTTTAGTCAACATTTTGAAATTATCAATTTTTAAATTTTGATCAATGAAAATGTCACTTACACCTAGTGTAGGCAGTACAATAATATTTAAATGCCAATTAAATAATTTGTATTAAGTGAAATTTGTATTTTAATTCTATCATTTAGTTTCTCTTAAGAGTAAGCATCATAAATGCAATGTGTATTTAAACATACAATGTGTCAATCTACCATAACATCTATGTCTGCAAGCATTTCTCTGAGAACCTAATTAAGTGCTGACCTTATTTTGATAACTCACTTGCAGAAGCATTTGTTGTATTGTATCATTGAATTAAAATCTAGCCTCCTTTGTATTATCATGTTAATTATGTTTTTTGAATAAAATAAAGGAGATGGAATAATATAAAAGTTAAAAGATATGCAAATCCTACGCACTTAAAATCTAGTGTGCCCGTTGTATATCAGGTGAACTCACTTCAGTTGATGAATCAAACACTATCAAAACTGTTAATGTGTATGTAACACTATTAAAACTGTTAATGTGTATGTAACACAAACTACCTTAAATTAGCCAACTCATTTATAACTGTGATCAAAGACAGCATGGCAACCAAGTGAAATGAATACTTTGTAAAATAAAGAACTTGGCTTCAGATACGGACCATTGTGGGCAAGCGAGTTTTAGAATTTGTGACCAGTCTCTTAGAGATATTCCCAAGGATGATAAGAAGTTTCACTATTACTTCCAATGAAATCACAACATCAACACTGTACTAATAGAACAATACAAAAATTGAGTTTCAGTGTAGACAATTATCTCACAAAATAAATGTTGCTAGTTAAGAAAAATAAAACAGTTATCAACAGTTAGTCTAGTTCCCTGCTACTTCTAAATCTGACTTGGCACTATACTATTAAATACCATTCAGGAAACCAGACTAATCAACAAAACTAAAAGCAGTGATGTAATGCAAAAATGTTTTCATGTATATGTGATGGTTGTTAAAAACAGTTGGAACGATCTTTCACATGTTGAAAATAAATGTTATTTATACAGAATAATTAACAACTTAATTAGTAAATGTGCATTATTAACAATTGTGATTGACATGATTGTAAAATGAGGATTCAGTCATTAAACAGCCCAGTTCCCTAACCCCCATGCAGTTTTTTTCAATGTCTAAATGGATTTTTTAAATTTTTGCAGGTCACTCATGCCCTCGCTTATAGTACCATCTATGTTTGTGGACCCTGTTGTGTGCAAGTCATTGAGGGAGATTTGTAGAATGATGGACAGGAGAAAGGGTGAGTAAGTTAGTTGGAGGATAGATATGTACTGATATGTACATGTAGATAACAACAGAAAGTGAATAGGGACAGGATATATGGATGGAATGATAAATACAATAATAGGTACATATATGCATGCATATTAAAAAACTTGTACATACATATATACAAATTATGTGTAATAACAGATAAGCTGAAAGAATGAGGAAAAAATAGAACTGTGTTGTCTCTGTTTCTTTCAAGTACAGCACAATCATAACTCACTGACAAACAAGTCCACTTGAAAAATTACAATTCTGGAAAATTTGGTTTCCAAACATCATCAATTATGAATCCTCTTTCTAGGTAAGATGCTATTCTACATACACTGGTAAAAGAAAAAGCTTTAATATCAGAATAGTAAATACTTTGCAGTTTAAATTCCACCAATCCAAATGAGACCTTTGCTATTTGTAATAACTATCTTCATAAGCCATTGCTTCTGCCAACAAAAAATGGTTGTTTTCAAGACAAGCGGTCTCTAACAATAGGTCTGTGCATGTGTTTCAAGGTTAAACTTAAATGGGTTTAAGATAGAAAAAATATAATTACAGTATAATATTTTGTATTTTTTCACAGTTCTTGTTAAAATATTAACTGCATTCATAAAAGTTTAAAAGATTAAATTGCACTAAAAGTTTGACATTCATATAAATATTATTATTTTAGTTGAAGTTCACAAGTAAGTTAAAAATTGTAAAGTTAACTGCAATATAACATGTATTTGTCCTGTTAATCAGTTAGCTGTGACAACATCTAATGAATTTATTTACAGGCAAAAGCCAAAACCAAAGTCATCCATAACATAAATAATAAATGGACCATTCCAATAAGCACAAGGATTAACAAATACACTAAGATTAACCCAATAACCCCAAGGTTTTTGTCGTTTTCGCCTGAAATGGGAGTAGGAAATCAATTTTGGGAGATATTTCTTAATACAATCTATTACATCGACTTCCAAGACATTTTCACTTAACTTAATGCCTATTTGTGTTAGAAACATCGATTTTCATTGGCACTTTCACCTGAGCATGAGCAGAAGGGTAAAAATTGGAGTTTTTTTTTTGCTTAACAGACCCATAATTTTTTACATCATTATAAATATCCATCTTATCCTACTTTTTGCAAAGGTTCAGATTTCTGTGTGCAGTTTAGACTGGTCTTAGATCTTTGGCCAAAACATCTAAAATCCAGACACAAAACTGGATCATGACCTCAGGCAAATTTCTGCTGGAAAAAAAAGTCCAAAAAGTGATGTTTTTCCCTCTGTATTTTGTAGTGCATCTAGAACATCCATATTATTTGGTATTGTCATAAAGCTACATCTGTCTACATTTCAATAATACCACCCACTTTATTGTGTTGCACATGACCTTAATGCTACAGAGCTCAGAATTAGGCTACCACCTCCTGCCCTGTAAATGCGACTCTAGGGGTTAATGAGTTAATAGATGACAAGATCTTGAACATGACATGTTCAGCCTTGTGGTCTGGTTTTAATAATAGTAACATTCCAACAGCAACACTTTTTTATGACAACAACAGAATTAACTCATCTTGAAAAATAAACTTGCTTAATTAGCGAAAAAGACAGACCTCACTCACCCTGGTCTTTATTTATTATAATTCCACAGATAAACAGTTTAAGAAAGCACCCATCACACCACAGTCAAAGCAGGGCAACAACATCTCTCATCAGGACATTATCGACATAGTGTGTTTTCACAACAGTTAAAAACAAACAAATAACACTGAGCTGTTTGCATCCATTACCACTAATCCTTAGAAACGGAATGGTTAATTGTGATGGGATTTTGATGACTTTGGTTGACAAGTAAACCGTCTGATTTACAGTCAAAGGTATACAAACTTTACATTATTAATTGAAAAAAAACTAGTAATGAGACTCAACTTTTCCCTTCCTTTTTTTCTGCTTTTGAATCTGCACTCTACATGCACAATCTACCCAGCAATTATGTTTACAAAGGTCTAGAGAATTTACATCAGGTTTTACAATATGACTGTTCTTAACAGTAATTAAACATATTCTGCAAAAAATGCATGGCCACTGGTCACTCAAGTCTGTCCATTTATGTAGTAAAGTTGATCCATGCAGAATGATTTTTGTCCTAAATGATGAATGCTTGCTCATACAGCAGAGGTCACTCTGATCAGGTTTACTGTGGTGAATAAATGAATTACCTGATAAAACAGCTTATACTTAGTGAATTTCAATTAATAATTTTTTATTAATGAGATGGTGTCATAACAAGAGTCACATATATTTAAATCATATGAATGATAGTAATCTGCACATTGGGAAAGCAATTGTAATTTATTTTCTGACAAGGGAGACAACTCACAGTCGGGCCAATGGGTCCTGGTACTCCAGGGGTTCCTGCAGTTCCTGGCAATCCCTGCAAATAAAATTGGCTTTATTTATGTTGTTCATAAGAACAAACTATATACCAAAAATTGCATCAATAATTCAAACACTTTGGGACTTGCATAGTAAAACTAAAACTATTGAATTATCAATAAGCCAATAGATCTTATGATTAATACATCATCTGTTACTTGCAAAAGGCTGATTAGTTTGGTGCTTTATGGCTGAGCAACACAAGTGGGTTGTTTAGTTCCGAGGCAAATGAAGTAAAGTGCCTTGCCCAAGGGAACATAACGATAACAGACCCAAGCTAGCCTGATGGTAGGATTCAAGCCCATATCCTTTTGGTATCCTAATCACTGAGCCATCGATGCTCTCTACTTGGTAAGATATAAATATATTGTGATATCTAACAATGCAAGTATTTATTTTATAATTTTAATATCTCAAAAGAAGTTTGCATATGTTGTTGGTTTTATGGGTTCAGTACCATTTCTTCAGCATATGATTGCTATACATGGTGAACAGTATACTTGGAGGATAAAGAATTTGGGAAAACTTTGGGAAGAACACCAGATGCAGGAGAAGCTACTGGAAAGGTTTCTCACATAATCATGTTGGCTGAGCAAGAAACTTGAACCCACATGCACTTGGATGAGATGTCAATGATCTGTAAAGGTATGAACCCAAGCCCCAAATTATGGAAATATATATCACAGTAATTGGAAATATATATCACAGTAATTGGAAATAGATATCACAGTAATTATAAATATATATCACAGTAATTGGAAATAGATATCACAGTAATTGGAAATAGATATCACAGTAATTATAAATATATATCACAGTAATTGGAAATAGATATCACAGTAATTGGAAATAGATATCACAGTAATTATAAATATATATCACAGTAATTGGAAATATATATCAGAGTAATTGGAAATAGATATCACAGTAATTGGAAATAGATATCACAGTAATTATAAATATATATCACAGTAATTGGAAATATATATCAGAGTAATTGGAAATAGATATCACAGGAATTGGAAATAGATATCACAGTAATTATAAATATATATCACAGTAATTGGAAATATATATCAGAGTAATTGGAAATAGATATCACAGTAATTGGAAACAGATATCACATTATTTGGAAATATATATCACAGTAAATGGAAATATATATCACAGTAATTAGAAATATATATCACAGTAATTGGAAATACATATCACAGTAATTGGAAATAGAAATAGATATCACAGTAATTGGAAATAGATATCACAGTAATTCCTACTATAGTCTAATAAAATACATGAAAATGAGCAGTTTTGTATATGTTCATTTACATGAAGTGGACATTAAAAATATTGTCGAACTTACTGGTACACCTCTCTCTCCAGGTGGACCCAAGAAACCATCTTTACCATTCAATCCCTGTTAAATTGAGAGAAATAAAATGAGACATAACACGTTCATAAATGTGTAAGAAAAAAGGTGGGCACATGTAAAAATGAAAAGTACCTGTAGAGCATCATAAATTACTATACATAAAAAAGTAATAAGCAAAAACTTCAGAGAATTTTTCAAGATAACATAAATGGCACAAAATCAATGAGATTGTGTAAGAAACACCACTGTTGTATCTATCTGCTCTAAGTTACATTATACTTAATAACTTCTGGCAAAAAAAAAATTACCTAAAAATATTTTATAATGGGCAGATTAGTTTGTATCTAAGGATAGGAGAACATTAATGGTGGTTTTCATACCATATTAACTTGTATACAGGTCATAACCAACTGCAAACAACACAGATCCAGATTTGCTATCAAATAGTGTAGATATCATGGTCTATGTTTTTTGTCTGCAGATTATTCCTAACAAACTGCATAGACTCATATCTGCCAGCACATTATGCAGTAGATGAGTGGGTCCATACAGCTTGCAGCTAGATCTAATTTGGACACAAGTAGATACATTATCCATTTTATGAGCTATGTAACATTGCTGCAACATTGAAAGCACCATTAATGCCCTGGAATCCCAATCAAACACTGCCATCCCCTAATTCAGAAGGTCCACATGAGAATTTTATGGCATAATTGAAGCAATGAACACCAATCATTACTTGTAAAATTAATTAAAATGAAAAAGTACTAGCCATAAATGAATACAATATACTCAAAAGATTGAGAGATGATTAAGAATTCATTTAGATTTTTGTCCTTAATTCCATCCAAATATGGATATACACTGATGAAAAAAAATAATTTAGTCTTACTTTGAGCAGATTTTTAAAAATCACCCTTTTATCTCTTTGCCCATCTTATGTGTCCACTAATGGGGATTTTTAAGAAAGTCCTTACGGGCTGAAGTTGGGCCCCTTTTCCAATGAGAAAGATTTCAAAATAATGCAGAATTAGCAAATGTTAGTAATTTCATACTGAAAATGATCTCAGTTAGTTTAATCCTTTACCAAAGTGATGGGCCCAAGACCCATTCAGACTTATTCAATAAGAATCCCTGATGAACAATCTTCAACACAAATGTGGCAATGATCAATAATTGAGAAGAATATTAAATTTCCAAACACTAATGTTCAAACCAAATCTGGAAACAAAGACTGAAGGGAAGAAAATATCTCATCTATAATATTTACTTCAGACAAATATGAAATTTTATGTTAGGAATTACCATTCAAGAATATTCTGCATGTTTGATGTTTTTAAATTTGAAAATTATTTACCTAAATTTTCAGGAAGTAAATTTTGGGGTTTTATTGATCATCAAAGTTTTAGTAAAATACCAACAGAACATGTCAACCACTACAGTAATTATACTTTCAAAGGAATTTAAAATTATCAATACTTTACATAAATTGTACATGAGCATCCATTTTGACAGTAATAACAAGTTGTATACATAACAAAGGTTATAGGAGTTGGTCATTGAGGATGATGGAACCAGGGACACAAAAATGAACCTTTAATCCTGAGAGCCATCAACCCTCATACACTCTGACGTGTTAACTTTGTTTTACTATCTGATTTTTAATTCATCCTCAATCCATTAAAATATCAATCATTGTATGATGAATTCTTATTAAGATTATGAAAATATCTATACTTAAGAATTCAGCTTAAATTTCATTAAACATACTAACAACTATAATATAATAAAAATTACAATAAATAATACCATTAAACAATAGTAAAACTTTTTTTTACCTTTGACACTAAAAGAAATAATTTTCCAAACATTGTGCAAAAGTATACAGATATTGCTTTAACTAAACTCACCTGTGGTCCTGGGGGCCCAATGTTACCTGGGGGTCCAGGTGGTCCCTGAATGCCCTGTTCTCCTTGGAACCCTGGAGGTCCTGGTTGACCCACATCTCCCTTGGGTCCAATGGGGCCTGGGACTCCTGGCTTGCCTCGTTCTCCAGCATTACCCTTAAAGAGATGGAAAAAGAACTTCCTGTCAGTCAATTTCAAGAGTATCAAAGTTCTATAAAGAAATAAATTTCCAATATGGAATTTAATGAAAAATAAGAGGAGAGCATTATTTATATCACCCACCCCACTAAAATATTTGTTAAGAGACAAAAGGAATTTTCAACAATTTTTTATATAGGAAATTCATGTTTACAAAGTATACAGGTAAGTGAAAGGCATCTAATTTGGGTCAAATTTATTATTATTGGTAATTTGGCTTCAGGTGAAATGTGGATATAAACCATCAAAATTAACATGTATTTGTTTTTCACAATTTTAATTGAAGAATTGCAAAAGCAAACAAGAGTTCCTTGAAGAGATTGATACTCTAATGAATGTGGGAACAAATTATTTCTTTCTTTTAACTGTTGAGTGTTGAAACCATCTTTGATATTCTTCAGCAGTAACATGTAACAAGGTTTTCAAATTAGATATTAGCTATATTTGATGTCAGACTGGAACCATTTTAGAACCAAACAAGACATGAAAATAAATCCTCCAGTTAAAACTCCCAGTCAATGTTGATTTCTTTTTAAGATGGCTGCCATGATGGCCATTATGGATATCAGACTGGTACTATTTCTATTTAGGACCTGCTAGACATGATAAAAATCTTTAGCTGAAGAACAATATTGATTTGACCAGCCTTTTATAAGTAGCTATAACAAGATTTTAAGATGGCCAATTTATTGGCAATGTAAGAAGCCAGACTAGTACCAGTTCATTTAGGACCAACAAGACATTACAAAAGTCATTGAGTAAAATTCTATGTTGATACAACTCTCCAATCAGGAGGAGTAGCGATAATAAGATTTTCAAGATGGCTGCTATGCTGACCATATGGGATGTGCAAGCAGCACAAATTTCATTCAGAACCAACTAAATATTAAAACAAGTCTTGTGGTGAAAAACCCAAGTCAGTATGGCTGTCTATTTAAGGAGTAGAAATAACATGATTTTCAAGATGGATGTTGTTGTGGTCATATTGAATATCAAATTGGCCCAATTTTCATTAAGGACCAACCAGATATCATAAGAAGTCTTTTTTAGGAAAAAACTCATGTTGATGTGATTATCCATTGTGGAGAAGCATCAATAACAAAATAATTTTAATATGGCCACTGTGGTAGCCATGTTGAATGTGCAAATGGCAACATTTTCATTTGGGGTCAACTATACCATGGGATGAATGTGAATACAGTTTCATGACAATCCTCTAAGTAGCTCAACAAAAGTAGCAATAACAAACTTGTGCTAATGGACAGATGATGGACCAATTAACTCTTCTGGTTGATGACCAGAAGAGCTAAACAAAACCATCCTGCCCATCAATGTGATATGTAATGAAAGTTTCTAAGGAATATTTTAAATAGTTTTAGATTAAAAGATGCCGATACTGAGATACTGATGATCTCTCAATAGCAAATGGGATTACTAGTTTGGTACTAATGATCACTCAATAGCAAATAGGATTACTAGTTTGGTACTATTGATCTCTCAATAGTAAATGGAATTACTAGTTTGGTACTAATGATCACTCAATAGCAAATGGGATTACTAGTTTGGTACTAATGATCTCTCAATAGCAAATGGGATTACTAGTTTGGTGCTAATAATCACTCAATAGCAAATGGGATTACTAGTTTGGTACTAATGATCACTCAATAGCAAATGAATTACTAGTTTGGTACTAATGATCTCTCAATAGTAAATGGAATTACTAGTTTAGTACTAATGATCACTCAATAGCAAATGGGATTAATAATTTGGTACTAATGATCTCTCAATAGTAAATAGAACTGCTAGTTTGGTGCTAATGATCACTCAATAGCAAATGGGATTACTAGTTTGGTACTAATGATCACTCAATAGTAAATGGAATTACTAGTTTGGTACTAATGATTACTCAATAGCAAATGGGATAAATAGTTTAGTGCTGATGATCACTCAATAGTAAATGGAATTACTAGTTTGGTACTAATGATCACTCAATAGCAAATGGGATTACTAGTTTGGTTCTGATGATCATTCAATAGCAAATGGGATTACTAGTTGGGTTCTGATGATCACTCAATAGCAAATGGGATTACTAGTTTGGTGCTAATGATCACTTAATAGCAAATGAATTACTAGTTTGGTACTAATGATCTCTCAATAGTAAATGGAATTACTAGTTTGGTACTAATGATCACTCAATAGCAAATGGGATTACTAGTTTGGTACTAATGATCTCTCAATAGTAAATGGAATTGCTAGTTTGGTGCTAATGATCAATCAATAGCAAATGGGATTACTAGTTTGGTACTAATGATCACTCAATAGTAAATGGAATTACTAGTTTGGTACTAATGATTACTCAATAGCAAATGGGATAAATAGTTTAGTGCTGATGATCACTCAATAGTAAATGGGATTACTAGTTTGGTACTAATGATCACTCAATAGCAAATGGGATTACCAGTTGGGTTCAGATGATCACTCAATAGGAAATGGGATTACTAGTTGGGTTCTGATGATCACTCAATAGCAAATGGGATTACTAGTTTGGTTCTGATGATCACTCAATAGCAAATGGGATTACTAGTTGGGTTCTGATGATCACTCAATAGCAAATGGGATTACTAGTTTGATACTAATGATCACTCAACAGCAAATGGGATTACTAGTTTGGTGCTGATGATCACTCAATAGCAAATGGGATTACTAGTTTAGTTCTAATGATCACTCAATAGCATATGGGATTACTAGTTTGGTACTAAATGTCCAGGTGCTGGTTCATATACAAATAAATTCATTAATCCAGCAGCATATCAGTAATTTATTCATCATTTATTCCAGCAATCTCTCTGGTAGATTTACTTGAAAAGTATGCATGATGATGATGCAAAAGTGCCTTAAGGAATGAAAGATGAACATATCACTGATATCCTGTTGATTTAACACACACACACACACACACACACACACATGCATGCACACATGAGCCAGGTGTCTTTGGGATACACCAAATTGTTTTTGACTTCTGCTGAAAAAAGATCATAAGCCATCAGACATAAATGAAAACAATAGAGACAACCTTATAATTCTTAACAGCAGGTATTATAATTATGACCAGAAGGATCTGAGCTTTATTCCCACTAGAAGGATCTGAGCTTGATTCCCACTAGAAGGATCTGAGCTTGATTCCCACTAGAAGGATCTGAGCTTGATTCCCACTATAAAGATGTGAGCTTTATTGGTTTTGTCCTGATCAGATACCTTGCTGTGTCTTTGGGCAAAGCACTTTTCTAGCCATGACATGATATGACATTCAACATACAGGTAAAACCCATTATAATGCATTTCTGCTGATAACATGATGGCAGCATGGCTCCAATGTTTTAATTTATGATAACTTTTCTTTTTAACATCATAAATATATGCTCTCAGAAAAGCTGATTATTCATATCCCAGGCAGAGTATATATTCAAAAGAGGTTAGTTAAAACTGATGGCATTGAAATTTCAATGCACATTTTCTAAAGAGAAGTTTTCAAAACATTTGTTAATGCAATCCAGCTTATATTGCAATGTTATTCTTTGGACACTGTGCATCACATTATAACGAGTTTTGCTTGTATTGATAATCCATTAAAAACTCAACAAATGAAAAAAATTTAAATGTTTTCCAATTCTGACATTTCAGAACATATAAATACTTGAAATATACAGACATTAGGAAAACACAAGAAAAATATCTCTGAATTTATTAGAATCTGACACCCTGATAGCAACAGCAAATATTAAAAATGCAAATGTTTGACTTGAGGCAATTATTAGCCTGGATCTACATTAAAAAAAATGGTTGAAATATACATACTGGTGGTCCTCTCTCCCCACGCTCTCCTCCAGGCCCAGGTAATCCCTTTAAAAATAGAAAACAATCAACATGTAATTATAACATGCAATATTACTATCCTCAGTCACTGAAAAATACTTATCCTGTCTCAGTGTGCTCAACAAACCTACATATTTTGGGTGTAAAATAAACTGTGAATTCACAATCTCCTATCAAATTCATGTAAAATTATTAAAATAACTGAATATGTTTTCTAATAAAATCATGCAGCTCTCTTGTTATATATAACAGGACTCATGATAATGTAATTTTAGATATGATGGGGCACTACTAGGGATCCTGTGACTAACACTAAAATTAAAAATAACTGTACTTGAATTGATCTGTATCATGTATGACAAAATGAATTAAAAGTAAGCAACAAGAACCTTATTATTATATCTTTAATACCTTTTCAACCATTTTTATTTGACAAAATGAAATATATGAATGCCAAGAGGTGAAAAAAATGTATTTAATTTACATAAAGTAAAATAATTACACATCTGACTGTCATCTTGTTTATTGTCCCACTGGGCTTTCATCAAATTTTCAATAATTCTTGCTATACTATATTTCAACATATAACATGGCTGGCAGTCATGGACCCCAACTACCACATAACATCAAGAAAGACATGTATTGCTTTGAAATGATTTTTTTTATTGCCAAATAAAATGATGACTAATGAGCAAACACATCAAACTCGGCGCTGGTATATTGTCATTTGGAACGACATTCTGTTACAAGTAAACTGAAAGGGTTCCACTTACGTTCTTTCCTCTTGCTCCCCTCTTTCCTCTTCTGCCTCTTGAGCCAATAGGGCCCTGTCATAAAATAAATAAATATGAATTTTAAATTAAAAGGTCTCAAACAAGGTTGCATTTATGAGCTACATTTGTGTATGTAGCTCACACAGTATATTTCTTGAAAGATTTTTTTTATATTTTTAAATTTCATTCACAAATTTTAAAAATGCCCTGAACTAAAAAGCAATTTAAAAGTTTATGCTTAATTTTGTATAAACATTTTCATGAATGCTACTAATGAAACTGTCAGTTGATTTCCTATAATTAAGCATCTTGGTTCACAAATTTTTTTTCACTACTAACAGTTTTTTAATTAGTACACCATGGTTACCAGCATCCATGGACAGTTGGACTCATTCTTGTCTACAGCAATAACTTCTATCCTGTGATGCTGAGGTTTTGTCTTTTATCTTGCAAAATTTCATGTATGTTTTTATTTGGTAGGATTTTCTGTATGCTTTTATTTAAAAAACTTTAATTTTAATTGGCACTAAATAGCAAAACTTGAGCTGATATGCCTTTCAACCTTACATGTACTTATTCCATGGTATCATCATCAATTTGCCTACCACTGGGAGCATAACCTCAAAATAAATTCTCTTTCATTATAAATGTCAATTCACAAAGAGTTGTGGTTTGCATTAGACTAGTAGATTTAAATTTCCATTGCTAACGCTTCATAAGCTTTGTGGTCCCAGAGGCAATGGAATGATTGTAAAGTGGGGGCAGCTACTTTGGGGATGTAATGAAATGTGTGGCTACAATTACATTATGCATTCAAAATTTGCAGAAGAATCTTTTGTGGACATAAATGACTTGCTCATCCCAGTCTACAAATGTTTGAAAATGATCTATTTATTTTTTATTATTATCATTAATGCTTTTGACATAATACCTGCATAGTCTTTAACAAGCACACCCCTTTTTTGTCAAAACTTATATAAACTAGTTACTTTTAGACTTGTCTCGTACTCCTAACATGTCTCCTGGGAGAGAGGCAGCTACTAAAATCTGAACCTGGCACCAAGTACATCTGGCATATCAATACCCCTTCAACTCTCTTAGTTATATCAGTCACAAAAATGATTGTACACTTGTATTGGGCACAACCACATTGAGTATGAATCTCCAGAATGGAAAGTGCCAAATATGAATTAAGGGAGATAATTCTAAAAATCAGGACAAACACATTATGGGGGAAACTCTTGTATGACATTCATGGTATTTGCACTTAATTTTATGAAATTTAATCAAAGAATCGTGCCTGAAAAATGTTTAAAGTGTACAGTGTGGGCATGATATCAATTGTATTAGTAAAATGAGTAGTAACACTATTGGAAGCAGCATCTTACTGGTTTGCCTGCCGGACCTGGGTACCCTGGCATGCCTGTAAGACCAATTCGTCCCTGAAAATGAAAAAAAAGTAAAAAAGCATAAACTGAAAATTGTATAGCTATGAATACTTCAACAGCAAATTATTTTCTGATATTTCCCAGACTTCTCAAGGTAAATGTACACTTTTCAATAATAATAATAATAATAATAATAATAATAATAATAATAATAATAATAATAATAATAATAATAAAAATGATGATGATGATAATAATAATAATAATGTTAACAATAATAATACAACAAAAACAATAAGAACACTATTAATAATAATAGTAATAATAATAACACTAAAACTATTATTAATAACAATAATTGTAATAACAATAATAATGTTATTTAAAATAATAGTAATGCAATATTAGTAAACAACAATACAATAATAATAATAATAATAATAATAATAATAATAATAATAATAATAATAATAATAATAATAATAATAATAATTATAATAATAATAAAGGTGATTCTGAAAAAAGAGGAGCTCTTAAAGTGATAGACATAAATGTTATGTAGACAATGTCAATCAATATTCCTTGCAATATCATTATAATTCCCCTACCAACAGTCTGGAAATTTTTACAATGAAATCAGCGAAAAAGTATGTGGAAATTGTGTTTGATGAGACCAACCAAGAGGAGTGCTACAGTATAAACCCTGGTATGTTGTCACAATGAAAGCACCATGTATTGAAAAATATTTACCATGCCTGCACAGGTAATGTTTAGACCTAATGTCAGTATCTGTTGATCCAGCTTAGTGCTTATCCACAACAATCAAAAAGTTCAGATGGTATTCCATTTAATTATTTATTAACAATATATTGCATAAAATACTTCAAATAAAGTGGCATCACCTAAAAGATCATCTACTTTTGCAACTTCAGTGAACAGCTTTGTTGTGAAGAAAAAGAAACAAATGATTTTATATGTCTCCAGTAATTATTACACTAGGAGATAAATGATTCAGTAATAAACAATGAAATAAAAAATTATTTTGAAAATGTGAAAATTCTGATTAGTTTTGACATTTGTTTTTAATATAACCTGAAGTCTCAAAGCCAAATTTCTCTGTAAAACATGCAGATGATAGGAATAGTTTAAATTAAGGATGGCAAGGTTACTGTGTGTGTAGAAAAAGTAATTTATTATAGTCATACACTAAGATATGATCAAGTCATAGATTTTGTTTTAGCTGAGTGATGGCATAATAATGCATATTTTTCACTTCTCTTCAGTACCTGTGTGCATTTCAAAGAAAATATCAATAAAACTTTACATACTGCTATCCAATGTCTCTCATATTCCTGTGTGAAACATGTAAGCAGCAGTACATACTGGCTGATGTTGACATATTTGTTTTTGCTAAAACACATTATGGTTGTTATCGCTACATCAGATGGTAAAAACACAACTAGCAACACACCAGTCCGAATATTGAAATCCAATGCAGACTTAAATTTTCAGCTTCCATTCTCTTTTCTGAGACAACACACAACTTTCCATGTTAATATGTTGACTGAAACTACCATATATACTCACTTATAAGTCAATCCAATTGCAAAGAAGACATTTTGGACTGGAATTGAACTTCAGATTGTGTTCAGAACATTTTACAGGACTTATGTTTCTATTTAGAACAAACAATTTGGATCATTTCTGTAAACCGTGTCTTGTTTAACATATTTCCATTTTTTATGTTTTCTAGGAAAATAAATTATGTTTGTTAATATTTACAAAGCTTGTTGTCTTCACTCTTTCTTTAATGTTACTCTGAACGAGCCAATACGTAACACTATTATGTTTGCTCTTATTAGTTGGTCCTAATAACTACACAGACACAGACCTGGATGTGCATTATGTAATGGATGACCTAGGTCTATGGAGTTTACAGTTGGATTCATCTTAGAAGCAAGTATATACAACACCAGTGTATTGAAAATAGTAGTAAAATGGTGAAGGTCGCAGCACAGCTTTCACAAACTCCATGGTACTCATGGCTGAAATCCGGATACAAACCTTCTCTCCAATAGGTCCTGCTGGTCCGGTCTCTCCTCTTTGCCCCATGTCACCCTAGAAAGGAAGAATAAGATTTGAAGGGAAAAAAAATGTTCAATGATGTAAATTGCAGAAAATATTTTTAAAATTAAAAATTAAAATCACTTAAAAACAAAAACAACATAAAAATCCTAGTGTTCTAGTTGACAAAAGATTAAAAAAATTATTCAGAGAAAAATAATCAGTTAATACTTGTACTTAGACATTTTAAGAGACTGAGAGAAAAACAAAGGTAAATGACTACAAGGAAAATCAATGGTCATGGCCAGACAGAACAGCATTATGCCTGGCTTTATATAAACATGTAACAAAATTAAAAACTGCTACTGCACAATGTGCAAAATTAAAAATATTAATTACAAAAATGAAGTTTTCAAGAATGGGTGCTCTTTTAATTTGTAACAGGTGTTATCCAAGCATCTACTGTACTCCAGTTGCCACGGGCAACCAAATTTTAAACTTTTTCTCACCAAGCCCTAATAATTTTGGTTGCCATAAACAGAAGAGAACACAAATTAATAGAGTTGGGATGAACAAATTTGAAGACTTCAGTTACTTAAAATAAAATAATAATTATATTTAATAAAGCATACAGTTAGTTATTTCATAGTAAACCTAGAAAATCAGGCATAAATGTCAACAATTATCATCTGCTTCAACCTCTGTTCAGCCATTAAATTTCACTATATGGAGTCCCCTCTGAAGTTCATCTTTCTACTTCAAGGATTTCATATGAAGATGCTTAACATTCATCCAATTCTGTAAAGCAGCTTTTCATAAGTCAATTAAAGCTTTTTTCTTTAGATTAATGGTGGCCATGTATGGCAGTTGCAGGACCACACCTTGAACTCACATGGCCTTACAGTTAGCCAAAACCTTATCATTAAAACCTATGCCAGCAAGTCCAGTGCCATCATAAATGGATACCTTTGTCTTGACAGTTTTGCAAGTGACAAAACAGCTTACCTTAGCACCTTCAATTCCTTCAACTCCAGGTGGTCCTGATGGCCCCTTTTCTCCCCTGTCTCCTTTCTCTCCAAGGTCTCCCTTTAAACCCTCAAATCCTGGTGGCCCCTAGAAAAACAACCATTTACACAATATTTAGAAATTTCACAATCGTATGGCTCAAAGCTGCCAGTGTCATATGTGGAAACTAAAAGATGTAAGGATAATTCACTTACAAAGCAAAATAGTGCCTTAGATTTATACTGGGAAAACAGACTACTAAAAAATTTATCAAATTTTTCCTCCTCTGTCTTTTATTTTTAATTGAGAATGATTAACATATGTATATATTTTTGGATTTAGATATTTTCTGCAAACAGTTCACTATTTATTAGCCAAAGCTGAAATTGTAACTGATGGTAGTGTCACTGTTTTTATCTTTTCTGAGATAATTAATTTTTAACAATTGTGTTTCAAATTTTATGGAACCCAATTTGCAGATATTAAGTGAAAATTTTGTAGAAGGTCCTACCATTTTTCACACAGCATGGCAGTTTTATAGTTTTCAGGTGGGCTTTTCACAAAAACAAAGTTAATCTATAACATGGTGCACACCATAGTCACACATGAACAGGCGAGATGTTACATATGTAGACCGCAGAGAAGGCAGTGTTCTTCAAGGTTATGTGCCACGGTAATCTGATTACTCAGTAAGTTCACATGAAAACGAAACAAAATTCTAAACTAGAAGTGATAAATCCATACTGACTGTGGCTTCCCCTAGTCCCAAGTATATTTTTCCATAACAGCCCATAATGCAAGCTTTAAAATTATATGCACATTGTCAGGATTGTTGCCCAGTTTTGCAAAACAGCCAGATTAGAAGACATGCTCACTTCAGAAGAGCAATGCTTCTGAAGTTAACATTGTTACAACTTAGACTGGTCATTTCCCAGACAAGCTGTCCTCAGATATTGTGACACTTTCAATAGTAGAATCTGTCGGCCAATGCTAACTCAATTCAAACCCATGTATCGAGGTACATTAATTACTTCAAAAAGCTAATCCTGTATCTCATTTAAGAAAAAAGTCACCTTAAGATTTATGAATGATTTATATGAGCATACAAAAAAGAGGGTGACCAAATCAGTTGTAATCTATTAATTTATACTTTAATATTACATGCTGTGAGAAATGAGACTTTTAAAACAATCAAATTTGTCTCAATACATGTGATTTTACTAGCAGTAGGCCAAAATACCATTTTAAAGAATGTCAACAGCACACCGTTTTATAGCAGAAATCTATCACTTTTGAAATTAAAAAAAGCAGAAAAAGAAAAAAAACAACCATCATGGTATTTTTATGTATTCTATCAACATGTCAGAGAAACCTGCTACAACAAGTCTTGTATAGTTAATGATGTTTTAACCCTTTAAATCATGCAAGCGCCTTTGGATGCCTCTACTACATTCGCATATAAGTGCTTTTGGACTCCTCTACCTGATTTGAATTTTTGATGACTCTACATCATTCTTATGGAATCGCCTTTCGACACCTGCTGTAAATAGCCATTTTGAGAAGGTTTTCATAGCGCCACCTTCTGGGAAAAACCCCTATTAGATACTACATTCATTGGTGTGAATGACCATTATGTCAGATCATGTGGTCGCTGTTTATGCTCTGGTCAAAATCTGCTATTTGAAGTAACTGGGTTGTATTCTACATGCTCCAAAATGGGCATATCAAAGGGCTAAAATGTCATACACTCCATGAGATAGAGGGTTAAGAGGTATATTTTATGGACATCTCTTTGATATTTTTCCTTTTCAATTCATGTAAAATTGCCAAATTGTGTACTGTCTCCCAATATAAAACCACTGCCATAGAAATATTACATGAAGTTCAACACTGTTTGGATATCAGCTTTCATGTGTGTACAGGCACGCAGCAAATCACTTAAGTTTGAATTGTGTTTCAAAGGTATGCAATTTTCTGTATTTCATAAACTCTCTAAAGTTTTGATGCACATAAAATAAACTCAAGCCCTAGATAAAATATATCAGTAAAAAATATATTAGAAGATAATAATTACTTTTAAAGTTTGGATAAATTATTCTTAAAAACAAAAATACATCATGAAGGTTCTGTTAATTTCAGGTCTGAATTAATCTTTATATATCATGTCCATAATGAGAACAAGCTGATTCTGTAAAAGGATTACACTGTATACAAATTTTACACAAAAGACAGCCAGTTCAGAGAGTTGTTTGTCTTGCCCCTGTAAGTGGTGATACGAAGAATGGTCGCTGAGTATGATGTGAAATTGGAACAAGAGTTCAACATTGTTACAATCTGTCATCATTTCTTTGAAGACTGAACAAAATTTAGTCTACCTAGTCTAGCTTGTCAAAATCATTAATTTGCCAAGAGACTGAATAGCTGATTCTATTCAGGTATGCCGAGTGTATTACTTGACAAATATCTCAGAGAATTATCATGAAAAATGCTGAGATGAGATTCTGACAGTCCACTATAGTGCTTCTGCTTATATATTTGTGACCGGTAGATCTAAAAATTGTTAAAAGCCTCAAAATGTGATCAAGTCATCTATCATCAAAAAATAATTTGTTGGTTTGAATAGAACTTTGAGTACACAATTATCATTATCCAGATGAAATGATAGATAAAAGAGGCAGCTAACCTTTTACAGGCTTGGGTGGGTACCACATGCTCAACCCTTGGAATACGAGCTCAGCCAAGCTACAATGGCTCACTCATGATTCTTGATGATGTACATGTACTTATTTTTGAAGTGGTGAAGGTTGTTTAACTATGGAGGTTTCAAAAACTGATCACTGATAGTGGAATTTAAATAATTACTTTTATAAGTTTTGACTTTTATAGTTTTTAACTAGATTAGCACCATAAGAATTTATAGACTGCAGTTAGTTGATTGATTGGCTTCAATGACACTTTAGCACATTATTGGCTATATCATGCTAAAAAAAAGAGCAATGTGTCTTTCCAAGGACACACTGTGGAATTAGATTTATGCTGGACTCAGCAGGTATTGTTATGACCCTGTAGTTTAAGTGTGTGTGTTAAGGAATCAATTCTGTAAAATTCTTTTTATTTCATTAAATTTAATTATTAATATGATTATATTAATATCAGTCTAATATGTTGTTGAAAAACATCGTGTTTACTTGAGTGGTATATGCTGTGCATGATGGCAAATTCATTAGAAGTAAACATTCAGGAATAGCTATGAAAACGATTGGCTGATACTTGGTCAGGCTTTCCTAATGTCTAGATGTATTGTGAAATTGCATGTATCCTCTATGCGCGTGTAATTCGAACAACATATTAGCTTTGTTTATATGCTGAGGTATTTTGTAAGACGTTCAGAGTCATACACAGTCATAGAGTTATAAAGCCAGAGTTGGAGTTTATTGTAACATCTTAGAGTTACATAACTTCTATTACCTTAAAAAAGATTTTTTTGTGCTAGAAGAAGTTGTCTGTATGTAGAATATGTATTTTGTTAGAGGAGCTAATTTTACTTTTATTTTTCTGAATAATTGTTTTCCTGGAGAACAACATTACTGATTTGGACAAAGACATTTTCTGAAAATATTCTAAATTGGAATGGATTTTCCTGTTAGCCTTTGTTTGACATCATCATCCACCATTTTGAACCATAACTGAACTTCAGACTGTGTTTAGAACTTTTTTTTACAGGAGTTATGTTTATCTTTAGAACAAACAATTTGGATCATTTATGTAAACTGTATGTCTTGTTTAACATATTTACATTATTTCATGTTTTCTAGGAAAATAAATTATTTTTGTTAAAATTTACAAGGCTTGTTGTCTTCACTCTTTCTTTATGTTACTTTGAACGAGCCGATACATAACAGTATCAATTCAGTGACCCTTTGATGTTGTTCCAAGTAATCAACCATAGATCAAATCACAGAATAAATAATGACATAAAAGAGGAAAAAATAGAAAATGCAATAACTGATGTCTTATTTTATAGATTTTTTTAAGTTCAGCTTACTATGGCTGTAATCTCACCTGAAATCAATACAATGAACCTCACACCTGCTTTAATCACTAAATCTATGGGTACCTGTTGTGTACTTTATTTATTAAAGTTTATTTCTTAATTTCTAGTTGTTTTGGACGTTAATATCATATTACATGATTTAGCAATTTTCTCTAAATAAGCAATGAAGAATTCGCATGTGCTGTCATGTTCCTTCAAACAAATCTACAAAGATGATGGAAATCGTGAAAGACTTTTGGATTGACTGTCCAATTTATATTATATATAACTATGAGACCTTACCTTCCACCTTATTCATTCTTTTATGGGTTTAGCCACTAGGCAAAAGGTGCTGCTACTTGCAGCACAAGTTTGATCCCTGTCTACAGTCAATTACAACACTCTTACCTGTTTGATCATGCTCTGTCGTTTTATATACATCTCTTTCACACAATCATATATTCTTTCATATAATGTGGGATCAAATGATAAGCACTTTCCTCTTTGTTTTTGGTATATAGAAGTCATTTTATCATTATAATTTCATGTGTGTAATCTGGTCCCTTGTTTCAACATGCCTGAATAATTTGCAAATAAAGTGGGTGCAGGTGTAGATCTCACTTTTTCTTAAAGAAAATAAAGTAAAAGATTGAACCCAAATTGCTGACTGTGAATAACTTGCTATCAAAACTGATACATAAACCACTGATAAAAATGATATATCTGTGATATAATTTTGAAAAATTCTAAACACCTGTACTTGCTTGTGAATTAACCCTACTGAACAAAATCTGCAGACTCCATTTTAGGGAGTGGAAAATCTGACCCTGTTTCTTTCCATGGCAGATTACAAGAAGAACTTAAGCAGCCACCATATGATCTGACGTAATAGTATTTCACATCAATGAATGAAAGGTTTTTTTCCATGATGGTGGCACTTTGTACACCAACTCAAAAGGGCTGATTCTTGCTGTGGACATCTAAACATGCTTACATGAGAATGGTGTAGAGGTGTCCTAACATGCTTCCATGAGAATCAGATAGAGGCATCCAAAGGCACTACCATAAGAATGGAGTGGAGGCATCCAAAGGCACTACCATAAGAATGGAGTGGAGGCATCCAAAGGCACTACCTTAAGAATGGAGTGGAGGCATCCAAAGGCACTACCACAAGAATGGAGTGGAGGCATCCAAAGGCACTTACATGAGAATGGAGTGGAGGCATCCAAAGGCACTTGCATGTAGTAACAGTTTAATTCAAAAAACATTGTATCAATGTTGCTGAATCTCAGCCATAATAACTGGTGCACACATCTGGCAAATGAATACCTTGTGGTGTAAGTTGGATGTTTGACATATACATGCTAGTTAAGTTAGACATGTCTGGAATACACATGCTTCTTGTGTATGTTGGAAGTCTTGCAGATACATACTTGCTGTGTAAGTTGGACATGTCTGGAATATATATTCTTGATGTGTATGCTAGATGTCTGGAATATACATGCTTGTTGTGTATATCTGACATGTCTTTAATATACATGCTTGTTGTGTATGCTGGATATCTGGTATATGCATGCTTGTTGTGCATAGTGGACATGTCTGGAACATATATGCTTGTTGTGTATGCTGGATATCTGGAATATACGTGCTTTTTGTTTATGCTGGATATCTGGAATATGCTGGATGTCTGGAATATATATATGCTTGTTGTGCATGCTAAATATCTGGAATATACATGCTTGTTGTGTATGCTGGATGTCTGGAATATGCTGGATGTCTGGAATATATATGCTTGTTGTGCATGCTGGATGTCTGGAATATACATGCTTGTTGTGCATGCTGGATATCTGGAAAATGCTGGATGTCTGGAATATACATGCTTGTTGTGCATGCTGGATGTCTGGAATATGCTCGATGTCTGGAATATAAATGCTTGTTGTGTATGCTGGATGTCTGGAATATGCTCGATGTCTGGAATATACATGCTTGTTGTGCATGCTGGATGTCTGGAATATACATGCTTGTTGTGTTTGCTGGATATCTGGAATATGCTGGATATCTGGAATATATATGCTTGTTGTGAATGCTGGATGTCTGGAATATGCTGGATGTCTGGAATATGTTGTGCATGCTGGATATCTGGAATATACATGCTTATTGTGTATGCTGGATATCTGGAATATGCTGGATATCTGGAATATACATGCTTGTTGTGCATGCTGGATGTCTGGAATATATATGCTTGTTGTGTATGCTGGATATCTGGAATATGCTGGATGTCTGGAATATACATGCTTGTTGTGAATGCTGGATGTCTGGAATATGCTGGATGTCTGGAATATAAATGCTTGTTGTGTATGCTGGATATTTGGAATATACATGCTTGTTGTGAATGCTGGATGTCTGGAATATATATGCTTGTTGTGCATGCTGGATATCTGGAATATACATGCTTGTTGTGTATGCTGGATATCTGGAATATGCTGGATATCTGGAATATACATACTTGTTGTGCATGCTGGATGTCTGGAATATACATGCTTGTTGTGTATGCTGGATATCTGGAATATGCTGGATATCTGGAATATACATGCTTGTTGTGAATGCTGGATGTCTGGAATATGCTGGATGTCTGGAATATAAATGCTTGTTGTGTATGCTGGATATCTGGAATATACATGCTTGTTGTGAATGCTGGAAGTCTGGAATATACTGGATGTCTGGAATATACATGCTTGTTGTGCATGCTGGATGTCTGTTTGACACATATGTAGTAATAAAGTACTCAATTAAAAGCATAATACACAAATCAAGGACTATTACTTACTTTATCACCTTTCTCTCCAAATGCCCCTCGTGGTCCATTGTTACCCTAAAATGTTAAAAAAAGTTGGAAGAATCACAGTGTTTTTAATAATATTATCTGAATATTAGTTTATCTATTTTTTAAGAAATTACATATGATACATGACATATCAAGTGTATTAAAATTCCATGGAACAAACAATTTATTCAATATACATCATCAATACTTGTTTAGTGTTTCACCATTGGTGATCATAGAGTACATATATCCATTTAAAGTCACATGTGTGTCCTTGACATCATGATAGAAATGGACTCATGCTTTCAAAGTAGGAACACGTCTCTAAACTTTAGAATATGGAACAATGCTAAATTTCGCATCTAATTTTTACAAACAACATTTATATTCTATTCAGTGTTAGAGTAGTTTAAAAAGAAAAACAGTTTTATGAAGTTCATTGTTTCAACAGTTTCCAAAAAAAACTACTGCAGTCAGTAATAGTCTAAAATACATCAATCTTACTTCGTTATCTTGTATTTCTACCCATATAAACAAAAAATGTTACTTTATTTGCTCTCTTAAAAATTTTTGAAATAAATAGTTTTTTTAGCAGATTCCCAATCACACTTACCTTTGGTCCCCGTGGTCCTGGGTATCCAATGATTCCTGGTGAGCCCATTGCTCCCTGGAGGTAAAATAAAAAAGATTGTAATAAATTTCACATCATCTTTGAGGTCAATTTTTTTTTATTTTACAGACTTGAAATAAATGTTATAACAACTCTTACAGTAATGTGTATTTCCAATGAAATTTATTAAATCAATAGACTGATTATTTTCCTCCTTTATAAAAACATTCTACAAATTTGATTGGCTAATCATGTAAGCAGATCATTACATACATACTGTCTTGGATGGGTAACATGGAAAACAGGAACTATATGTATGACTTAACCATTACATAATATGGCACAGAAATTGTTCAAGTTTGCATACAACTGGGTACTCAATTAAAAGCATAATACACAAATCAAAATTTCTGTAAGTGATTTTGCTGCCATTGTTGTGAGTTTAACAGCAAATGATAGGTTATACACTGCAGCCAGTAAAACTGCTGTAAGAAGAACCCAGGAACCCTGGTAAGAACCAACAACCAAGAGGAAACTACTAGCAAGTTTTCTCACATTGATATAGCCTGGGGCTCAAACCCACACAAAGGTGAGATGTGATGTGATGTGATTATGATTTTTAACATAGCTTTAACAATTTTTCAGTCATCTCTACAATGTCTGCAGTGTGGCAGTTTATAGTGATGTCTAGCACTGGGGCATCATGCTGCAGACATGTAGCATGATGTCCCACCCAGTCACATTATACTGACACCAGGCCGACCAGTCCTAACACTAACCTCTTAATGCTAAGTGCCAAGCAAGGCAGCTGTTAGTACCATTTTTGTAAGTCTTTGGTATGACTCGACTGGGGATCAAACCCACAACCTCCCACATCCAAGGTGGATGCTCTAACCACTAGGCCACCGGAGCGGTCCCAAAGGTGAGAGATTAGTGAATGGTAAAGGCAAGGGAGTTCAGCCACCTGGGCCAGTTGTAAGGTAAACAATCAAAGCCTGGATATATGCCATTCACTTATATTATCACTTATTGTGACCTGATCAATAAGTAAGACTAAATACACTACATTTTCATACAAGTTTGAAGGCTGTGAGGTTAAATTCAGACACACTGTAATGCCTTTCCTGAACTTTACAAAACAAATGTAACTGAGATAAACATTGATGGATTCTGAGTCGGATATGAGCATCTTTGAAGGGTTCAGTGCAGGTGATATCAAAGAATTTAATGGATCATTTTTGGAAAATGGATCAGATATTGATGTTAGTTCCATTTTAAAACCAGATGTAAGTGATTTTGAATTAGATGAGGAGTACACAGTCCCACTTGCACAATGAAGTAATGACCTTGCCATGTTTGAGATCAATGATTTTGATTCTCCTGTCAGTTCAACAATTAAGCTTGGACCACTAAGCAATGAGAAAGATATTTTTCTCAAGATTTTTCCTGAATGTCTGTTGGAAAAGCTTGTGAAAGAAACAAACGATTATGCCAAGAAAATGTGGGACCAAAAGCAAGACCTAAAATGCAAGGCTGACTAAACATTGGCATAATAAACCCGACTAAACATGGGAATAATAAGCCTGACTAAACATGGGCATAATAAGCCCGACTAAACATGGGCATATTAAGCCTGACTAAACATGGGAATAATAAGCCTGACTAAACATGGGCATAATAAGCCTGACTAAACATGGGCATATTAAGCCTGACTTAACATGGGCATAATGAGCCTGACTAAACATGGGCATAATAAGCCTGACTTAACATGGGCATAATGAGCCTGACTAAACATGGGAATAATGAGCCTGACTAAACATGGGCATATTAAGCCTGACTAAACATGGGCATAATGAGCCTGACTAAACATGGGCATATTAAGCCTGACTAAACATGGGCATAATAAGCCTGACTAAACATGGGCATTATAAGCCTGACTAAACATGGGCATAATGAGCCTGACTAAACATGGGCATAATAAGCCTGACTAAACATGGGCATAATAAGCCTGACTAAACATGGGCATAATAAGCCTGACTAAACATGGGAATAATAAGCCTGACTAAACATGGGCATAATAAGCCTGACTAAACATGGGCATAATAAGCCTGACTAAACATGGGAATAATAAGCCTGACTAAACATGGGCATAATAAGCCTGACTAAACATGGGAATAATAAGCCTGACTAAACATGGGAATAATAAGCCTGACTAAACATGGGCATATTAAGCCTGACTAAACATGGGCATAATAAGCCTGACTAAACATGGGCATAATAAGCCTGACTAAACATGGGCATAATGAGCCTGACTAAACATGGGCATAATAAGCCTGACTAAACATGGGCATATTAAGCCTGACTAAACATGGGCATAATGAGCCTGACTAAACATGGGCATAATAAGCCTGACTAAACATGGGCATAATAAGCCTGACTAAACATGGGCATAATAAGCCTGACTAAACATGGGAATAATAGGCCTGACTAAACATGGGCATAATAAGCCTGACTAAACATGGGCATAATAAGCCTGACTAAACATGGGCATAATGAGCCTGACTAAACATGGGCATAATAAGCCTGACTAAACATGGGCATAATAAGCCTGACTAAACATGGGCATAATAAGCCTGACTAAACATGGGAATAATAGGCCTGACTAAACATGGGCATAATAAGCCTGACTAAACATGGGCATAATAAGCCTGACTAAACATGGGCATAATGAGCCTGACTAAACATGGGCATAATAAATTGGGAATAAAATCTTTGCATAATGTTTTATTGGATGGGAATAATTTGAGTATTTGACAAGGTTTTTAAGTTCCATATGAATAAGCATGAACATAAAATTTTATTTATTGCAAGAAAAAAAACCCACAACCATAAAATATTATAATGAACTTGTTGTACTCTAGTGCATTTGGGATACCTTGGACATTATGCCTATCATATACATGGCATAATTACATTACCAAAAATGTCATGAGACAAATAAATACTATCCATGTGTAACATTAATAGGTTACTATATTTGTATGAGAAAATATGAAGGAGTTTATCCAAATAATACTGCATAAGATTTGTAAATGTCTCATTGTACACCACCATTTGGTTTACAGTCCTGCTCAGGCAATATTTTCATAGATAAAACAGTGTAGTTAGTTGTCTTGGTTTCATAGATAACAAATAGCATAGTTAGCTGCCATAGAGTCATCTCAAGGATTTATTCAAATACTTACCAATTCTCCCTTAGGTCCTGATTCACCTGTGTTTCCTGGTGTTCCCTTAAAATAAAGTGTCATAAACATTAGTGATAATCTGATATCCTATAAACATCAGTGATAATCTGATATATAAATATCAGTGATAATCTGATATCCTATAAACATCAGTGATTATCTGATATCATATAAACATCATGAATAATCTGATATCACAAAAATATCAGTGAGAATCTGATATATAAATATCAGTGATAATCTGATATCATATAAACATCAGTGATTATCTGATATCACATAACATCAGTGATAATCTGATATCACATAAATATCAGTGATAATCTGATATCATATAAATATCACTTCAGACCTCTGATTTTTGTTGTGTACAAAATCCATCTAGCCCACTATTTTAGTTTTAAAAATTTAACCTTCATTGCTAATAGATCTTTATTTATTACCAACATATGTAAGATTAATTTTAAGAAACTCTATGATAATGGAAATAAATAATTTCAAGCATGACAAAAGGTTATAAAAAATGGCTGGTCAATCCCTATATAGCACATATGTTAATATTATGGATACAGTCACAGAGACATGAGCAATACTTTCTGCTGCCTCCATAATACCAGATAATTTCATGTACAGTACCCCTCCATAATACTTGATTATCTCATCTACAGTGTTCCCTCATGAATTCTAGATTATCTTGTGTAAAGTACTCCCTCCATAATATTAGATTATATAATGTACAGTACTCCCTGCATAATACTATATTATTTCATAAACACTACTTCCTTTTTAATACCATATTATCTTATGAAGAGTTTTCCTTTTATTGCACATGATGATCTCATGTACAGTATTCCCTTCATAATACCAGATTATCTCATGTACAGTGCTTTCTCCATAATACCCTATTATCTTATGTAGAGTTTTCCATTCATCACATGATCTAATGTACAGTACTCCCTTCATAATACCAGATATCTTATGTACAGTGCTCCCTCCATAATAACAGATTATTTCATGTACAGTACTCCCTCCATAATACTAGATTGTCTTGTGTAAGTACTCCCTCCATAATACACAACCATCTAATGCAATGAAATCTATGACAATGCCCACACTACAAAATGGAGTTTTATACTAAAGTGCTTTATAGTGAATGACCAGTGTATAGCAAACAGCTGGCACACAATGAATTGAGACTTGATTAACATACCGGTGGTCCAATGGGTCCTGGCAGACCTGGCACTCCTGGTTTTCCTTGGGCACCTGGGATTCCAATGGGACCTAGGGGTCCTGGAGGACCAGGAGGTCCCTAAAAAATTAAATTAAAAAAATTATCAAGAATGACAATCTTTGTTTTTCATGACAGATGCAACGAACATTGGGCTAATAATCTAAAAATTTGATTTAAGCCATTCATAATCATTATTATTATCAACATCATTGTAACCACTACCAGTACCATCCTAATTTGTTGTTTCTTCAGCATCCTCACCACAAGCATCAGTATCAATAGGAGCGTCACTTTCTGTTTTCCATATTTATGTAATAATTATGGTGCTCAGGGGTTTCCACACTCATGGTATGAAAACAAATTTATCCAACTGAATAAAATAATTTATCAGCATTGTAGCATATTTTTTTTTATGTGCTAGACATGCTATGAGCACTCAATAACAAATTTATTGAAACTGGTCCATTGGTTTTAGACAAGTTTTTAAAAAATATTGACAAACATTTTGATGCATGATGGCCTAATGATGCAGGGTCATACTGCAGTCTCAACTAAACTATAATTATGGCCAACTGACCTTATAAAAATAGGGATAATAAACAAGTTTTGATAACTCATTAACCCCTGAGGCAAACAGCAGACTTGCAGAGACTACCAACAGCAGTGTTAGCCTTACCAGTGTCTATATCCCTGAGGCTTTCTGACAGCACTTGGTTTGCAGATTTGTACAGAAGGGTCAAGTTGCTATAAATTTATGTTCCTTTAATTAAGCTGGAATCGGACACAGCAGTTCTCAATAAAATTACATACATAATGGTATAAATTTTATGCTAAATGCAGAAATAAAACTTGTGCATAAAGGTAAAGCAAATAATTTGCTTTTGAATTTGCTTCTCTTGCCATCTATGACATCAATTATGAATTTACGCTTGAATAATTAACTATGTATGTAAGCTAAAATTGCATTGGTTAAACTGCCTGCATAATTAGGATATGGCTTGAAATCAACCAATGGTTTGTGTCAATTTAGCTCATCATGCGGGACACAGGCATAGACTAATACTGCCACTAAGACTCGGCACTCAGAAAACAGGCAAGGTAAACTGCATAATGTTATCGTGGCACTCAGGAGATTAGGAAGGTAAAGTACTCTTCCTACATTTAATAGTCATCTATGAAGGAAACTAATTTCTGTAAGATAACTCAAAACTGTGTGCAGAAATCAATTTTCTTTTTTCAGTAACAGTGATCTTAACCTTTGAACTTTGGACTCCGAAATAGATAAGATTCTTCCTTACTTAAATGCAAGACATCTCAAATTATTGCATGGAAATTAAATTGCACACAAATGGTCATTTAGACTCATGGATGGATTGATAACATTGTAACATTAAATTTCTGCCTAATGGCAACATATAAAAATTCATAAGTCATTATTCTTGAAATAAAAATACATCAACTTTTTTAATGCAAAATGTAAATGACTACAATCAATATATTGCAGATACAAATAATTTCTTAATTTCACACATGACCCTTTAAGTCATTTTTTAAAAAAATGAATCAGTTTTGGCTCAATCTAATTGACCTGAGATGAGAGATTGCTCCTCCTACTAAATCCTGTGACATGACTTCCTGCTAACCTCTGACAAACATGCAGCATTTGGCAAAGAAATATGTTTCAGCTGTACTGATATGCTTATTGAAAATGATTTGTATTATTCTTAAAAATGTAAAATTTCAAAGATGCATAAATTATATTTTAGTAGACTATATTTATATTTGAAGTTTAAGTTCTTATAAGTAAAAACCCAAGTGTTTTATTTCAGTAAATAATAAAAATCAATCTTAAAGTTGTTCGAGAACTTCTTCATGTACAATTCGCTCCAAAAGATGCTAATGTACTTAGTATATACTCTTATACTTATTAGTTTTTGTCTGGCTTATTGTTCATGCTACCTTGGACGTAAATGAATTAAAAATAAATTTAAAAAATTTGTAAATAATTTACTGTTTAGAAGTATACCATTGGACATAATAATTTTAAAGTTATACTATGTTCGTCAGATGGAATTTTGACCAATGATGACTGTTGAATTTTGACCAATGATGACTGTTGATATAAACATGTAATTCATGCTTAATATATTGGATGATATCTATCGGAAACCATTGTTTTTATATTTCTTTATTTTTACATTTTTCTATCCCCACTCCTCCTTCATCCCAATGAGAAAGTAATGTGTCTGAAAGACCGAGACAATAAATTAGTTTTTGGGACAAGCCAATAATAAAGTGTATATTTTCGAACCTTAAAAAAATGCAGTTAGTTTGGTGCTTCCTATACAAGAAAAATAATATATGTCAAAGCCAAAAAGTGTGTGTGTGTGTGTGTGTGCACCCATATTCTAGACATAGTTTTTACATATAGTTTTCAGTTTCAATTCATTTTTTCCTTCAAGCCATCAATGACACATGCTTTATACATACTTTTATGCAAAAAGACATATTGTAATTGCCATCAATTGTTTCCATATTCAGCTGACTGCACATGTGACTACAACAAAGTCTTTATCCATCAAAGTATTGTCTAGGTTTATGGAAAGGAATAAAATCTAATTCCTCCATTACGATGATCTTGATATTGACAGGCAGAATTACAAAGCTCCTGCTTCCTTCGTTTCATCCTTATCATTCGAGAAATCAACAAATCATTTCCAAAATTTTAATACTATCATAATCAATTCCTTATTGCCACAAGCAGCTTGTCAGAGGAAAATGGCAGACATAAACAATGCCTGGAGGTGTGGTGTCAAATTTATGCTGGTTGTTTGGTTAATTGATCAGCATGATTGACAAGTGACAATAGATCAATTGCTTAGCAACCAATTTTTGAGTCAAAAAATGTTAGTCAGAAAATAATGTTTTATTTAGACTGCTTTCTGAGATGTCAAAAAATGGCTTTCTTAATTTATTATCATCTTTAATAGAAATAAATATGGCATACCTGTATTTGTTTCTGTAAGAAATCAATTTTGTCAACCATGTCATGGTTAAAAAGTATCAATGTCCTATTTATATTGATGCTGTACAAGAGGATGCACATATAATGTCAACACATTTCTGAAATCTATCAATCATCATTATCTAATCTATACTTACAGTTGGTCCAGGAGCTCCATGTGTTCCAACTGGGCCTGGAGAACCAGTTGGTCCCTGAAATATGGAAGGACAATTTTTTATTATACTTGTAAAAAAAAAACTTTAAATATTGTGACAGTGGGGATAATATGCTTTATATATAGCTATAAAAAGTTAGGCAAAATGATACCGAGGATATATTAATAACAAGACTGTTGTCCATATTGGATATGTTGTCCATGAAAACCACAAAAACATGATGTGAAAATATACTATAAAAATTAAAATCAGGCAGATAAAGGTGACAATGAAAGAACAAAATTTAGAAAATTTTAATGTCAACCATGGTCATACTCATCATGTATGAATCATTGCAATATGTTGCAATACATTATAAAGAGTAATCACTGCATTTGTTTAATTAATTGAATTCAAGTAAAATTACTAATATTTGTGGCATCATACAATTTTTAGCAAAGTACTTATGTGAAATGCACCACAATTCAACCTTAAAATATTATGCAAATTCTATCTCCTTTTTTAATTCTGTTTTGTTTTCTTTAAGATCAAATATATCACTGGTAAAAGGAATAAATCATGAAGTTATGGTTTAAAAGCAAAGTCAAAGACCAAAACAAAACTTCGTTAGAAAACCACTTAAAAGGGTTACCATGGCATACTAATTCTAAAAATGCAGTTATTTTCTGTCTTTTTCTAAGCTGTAATAATGCATTGGAAATTACTGTTATTTCAAAAATCATTGTTTCAGAAAATGTTTTTCACATCACAGAAGTTTGACTTCTATCAGATGCTAAGCAAATGACTACAGTATGCTACAGGTATAACATTCTGAGAAAGAGTTTTTGCAAGCTTCTTCTATTGATGTTAACAAAGAATAATGGTAACTGTTAGATTTTTATTTTCAGGATGCAAGAAATGTTGATGGAATAATGATTTGCATGCAAATCAACAGGATTTGAAAAAGTTAAACTTTAGTCATTGTTTTCATTCTTGCAGAGGGTGGAGGGCATGGACTGAATAAAATAAGATTGTTTCAGCACATGATTTAGTTGCTTAAATTGGAAGCTGTATGACATAACAAACTTTAAAATAACAAAAGAAAATTCTAAATCTGGGAAATGACACAATTACAGCTTGTATTAGAATGCAAATAAAATGTAGAAACATGCGTCTGAACTTCAGAAATATTTACTAAAGCTCATTCAGCATAACATATGTGCCATGTGTGCTTCTGACTGACTTTGTGTGCTTCTGACTGACTTCAAACAGTAAGCATTCGGTATGGGGAAAAATGAGAATGGTTCTTACTCCATTTCCTTTAGGTCCAGGGGCTCCTTCCATTCCAGGCAAGCCCTTAAAATAAAAACAGATCAGTCATACTCACTTAGTCTGACACCTCTCTAAAATGAATCAGAATAAGATTGCAATAATAATAATAATAATAATAATAATAATAATAATAATAATAATAATAATAATAATAATAATAATAATAAAATAATAATACTAATAATAATAATAATAATAATAATAATAATAATAATAATACAATGACAATAAATGACTTTTTTAAAGAGGACAAAATGGTTGTATTCTGCATATTTACAGAGTAAATGGTATACTGTGCATATACATTACAAAAAATAGTGAGAGAACAAAAAGGAAATATTGAGAATTTATACTTTATGTAGTAATGTATTTGTCAAATCAAAATGGATCCACTTTTCATCCTGTGAATTAGATTATGATTAAAACCATTTATAGTTGTGCTTTCTCTAATTTCCTTTTGAACTTTGTTCCCAATTAGTGACCCTGAATATTGAAACGTTTTCTTAAATAGTTTTCTATTTGGTTTTGGAATGGAAAAGTGGTTAGCTGAAAATTTAAACTTGGTTACTGTGCTCTCTTGCTTTCTAGCATGAAATAGTTCATTGAGATAAAATGGGACCATATTATTTGAAACTTAGTGCATCATTCTTGCATTTCTCAAAAATATTCATTCACTTACAGATAATGTTTTAATCATTCATTGTATTCTGGATTTTTCTGCATTATCTAGAACTAGTTTTCAAGCTCTTCATTCCATGTTAAATATTTAACAAATATTCTTGTCAGAAGTGTCTTCCCAGATGACATGACAGTAGTCTAGGTAAGGTTGTATATAGCTTTTGTAATATATTAACCCATGTTTAATTGTTAGGTATGGCCTAATCTAGGTAAATAACCATGAATTGACATTACGACATATGACTAGAATATATTCATTCCATTGCAAATTATTGTCAACCATCACCCCAAAGATTTTATAATGGCTCATGCAACTACCATATATACTTGCTTATGAGTAGAGTGCAACTGCACACTGCACAGACCCAGATCTTCCATTACAAAATGTACCAGCAGATCTGGGTCTTTACAGTTTGTTTAAAGTAATTAGTAACACAAGCAATACAGACCCTGACCTGCCAGCACAATAAGCAATGGTAGACCAGGGTCTATGTTGCTTGTTGTTGGACTTGGCTTAAAAGCAAGCAAACACAGCATCTCTGAATCATCAATAAGACTTCAATGAAATGCTTTCTTTTCTGCTCTCCTTCCAAACAATCCACAAATCTTCCAGTATCAATGTTACTAAAACAAGAAATGTAGGTCGCTGTGATCTTATTTTGCCCAATCAAATTTCATGACCATACATGCCCATGGATAGAAGTATCCCTCAATGTAAAACTGCTAATCAAATTTCATGCCCTAATGATGTTAGAGAAACTGAGTCAAATGCAACAAATTGGAGCTAAAAGGAAGGTCACTGTGACCTTCTTTAGCCTCTGATAAGCAGCATCTTCTATAATCCTATATAAACCACAGTGTCAGAACAACAGAGCTAAAGGTAAATGACAGAAAAGTGATAACTTCTTCTTGCAGATGAAGCTAAAGCTATGTCAGGCGTTTTTCATGAACTTAATCTCATCAACCATTGAAGCTCTTCATGCACTGTATATATATATATATTCTGCATATAAGATCAAGCAATAAATGTTCATAAAGAAGTTATCGAGGATTTTAAACAGAAACCACTGCACCTTAAATATCGTTATTTGATTAACAATAAAAGATAATCAAAACAAACAGTCCACTATAAGTGACTTTCTAAATTCTAGGATAATAATAATAATAATAAAAATAATAATAATAATAATAATAATAATAATAATAATAATAATAATAATAATAATACAGTAAAACCTGTCTTGAGAGACCACTCCTATGAAAGACCACCTGTTTTGAGAGACCATAATCTCAATGCACAGATTGATTGATTGATTATATAGTGTTTTGACCTCTTATGAGAGACCATCTGTCTTGAGAGACCATTATTTTTGGGCGAAAGATGTGGTCTTTAAAGAGAGGTTCTACTGTAATAATAATAATAATAATAATAATAATAATAATAATAAATAATAATAATAATTTTGTCTATAACCATTGACTTGATGGTTACAAAAGAAGCAACTTTGATGTGTCTGATGATAACCAAGGTTATCAGGATTATCCAGCAAATATATCACTCTAGTTCTCCAACACCGATTGAAAAGTCTTTATTATCATTTAAGAGAGAATTTTCAGCCATAAGTTTTATATCAATCTTTCATTTTTCCAAAACCATTTATGCTCGCATGTAAATCAAGTGCAGCTGTGAACTGCACGGACCCAATTTGCCACTGACCCAGATCTTCATAGTTTGATAGGGGGGAATCAGCAGAACAAACAACAATAATCTGCCAGCACATTATGCAATGGCAGATTGGGGTCTATGATGCTTGCTGTTGGATTTGGCTTATGAGTGAGTATATACAGTATACTCTACTTAGCAAATAAATATTGGATTAAATATTCTTACATAATTGGGCCATTGTAGCATTTGTAACATTAGCTGCTAATTAATAACTAAATTTTGATGTTTCACTTGCATATACTGTTGCAATAACATAAACAATTCTCCCCATTAGTTTTTGAAGGTGTGAAACTTTACAAAACAGGTTGGTCATGTATTCTACAGATTTCATTTATAAGTAATACTTCATCAATGGGAAAACTGTTTATCTAATACATATTTTTCTTTAATAGGGGTCAAATTGGTTTTACAAAGTAAGTCTTGGGGTGTGATCGAAAAATGAAGGTATGGTTACAGCATCAATTATGGGGTAGTGGAAATAGGGTGTAGGGGGAACTCGGGGATTCAAGTTCTAATACATTCTATGAAGACTTGCCCTCTCATAACTGATTTTTCTATGAATGAAGTAATTAACATTTTGTTTTTAAAAATAACCTAAAGGAGATTTTAAAGGATTTGTCTTTTCATAATTATTATCTTTTATTATTAATACTATTATCTCTGAAATAATGACACTTTTCCTTTTTTCAGTATCCTTAAGCAAAATGCAGTTTTCAAAAAGATTCTTCTTATCCAATAATATTTTGGATTTTAGAATCAGAGAAAATAAAATGCAGAAAATGTGGGGGATAGTTGGATGTAGTGATAATATTTAAAATCTAAAACTGTATCACAATATCACCACCAGTACTGATGTATTTAGCTTCAAGCTAATAGAGATCTTTAACTTACAGGAGGTCCAAGTGGTCCTGGTGTCCCTCTTGGTCCCGGAAATCCCCTTGGTCCCTATAAACACAAATATTTAACTTATTATGAAGGGCAGTTTGATCATTAATAGAACTTATTATTACAGAAAGAAAAACTGTGAAATATTTGAGCCAACTGGCCTGTGACAAGACCATCAAAATAAAACTTTACTCAACATTTCAAGTAATCACTGATACTCCAAACACGAAAATCATTTTCCATGTACAAACGCAGATGTTTGATTCAGAATATTTTCCAGCAAGATCAGAAGTCAAGCCACTTTTTATGAAACATAAGCATGGTGTATGTATTACCACATATACTTGCATATAAGTTGAGTCTAACTGCACATATGCTGATTAGAAATCACAAAATGCACCAGCACATCAAGGTCTATGCAGCATTTAGGAGTAACAGCAAAGAATATGGACCCTGATCTGCCAGCACATTATGTAACAGCAGATCAGGGTCATTGTTGTTTTCGGTTAGACTTAACTTCTAAGCAAGTATACAAAGAAGGTAAATTGATCCTAAATTCATATTTTTTAATATAATGATAGTGTAAATATCTGAAGTACTGGCAACTTGATTTTGTGGGTTTGACAAAATTTTTCAGCACAGGTTTGGCAATACATTGTGGTCAGTATATTCTGGTGGAAGAAGAACCTGTGAAAACCCTGGAAAATTCACAGACCTACATGAATCTACTGACAAACATCATTTACCCAAGTTGGCAACATCAAGCTACGAACCAACATAAACTTATGGAGATTTGAGTGCTATAATGCAATGAATGCCTCAGACCATTCAGCCATCTGGAGTCCTTTAAGCACCAATACCAGGCTTAAAAATACTTGTTTCTTTCTTCTTCCTTTTGTTTTCTCTCTCTCTCTCTCTCTCTCTCTCTCTCTCTCTCTCTCTCTCTCTCTCTCTCTCTCTATATATATATATATATATATATATATATATATATATATATATATATATATATATATATATATATATATATATATATGCATGCCAAAAAAGCATTAAAAAACATTTTGGAAAGTTTATTTTCAAAACCAGTTATACAACTTGGCACTTTATTATGCTGCCTCTGCAGCTTCTTATATTACAGGATTAAAAGCAAGTTTATCATTGGACAGACAAATTTCTTTTAATTATATGGCTGATTTTCATAAATGGCTGATTTTTGTGGCTTGATTTAAAATTTTATTCTAAGACATCTGCAAATGTTACACACTTTCCAACTAGTTGAATGTCAAATGTAACACACTTTCCACATGACTGAATGTAAAAAGTTCTGCTGTAAAATGCACAAAACTGTATTTGGAAATTTTAATGTTGTTCTGATCATATAATATTCCTTATGATTCAATGCAGTCATATTTTCAATCATATTTTGCATGATTTTTTAACAAAAATTTTCCAAAGGGTGTTAGAGAGTATTCCAATTTATGTTGGGTTGACACTGATTCAAGAAGATCCCAGAGTTACAGTATCTGTCTAACCTGGTTCAGCTGAGCAAAAGACAAATAATATAAACTCTAAGATTCAGATTTCCTTATCTTAGTACTAACCTCTACAATCTTTATACGACCATTTTGCTCATGAAATTTAATTATTGATTTATTTATATAAATTCATCATAATTTTGTCAAAAGTACTTTTAATTGCTGGTATGCAATTGACATCATTTTTTTTCAAAACTGATATTCAGCACTCTAAGGTGTCTTGCCAGTTACATATCTAGTAGCATGTTGTTGACATCCAGCACTCTAAGGTGGCTTGCCAGTTACATATCTAGTAGCATGTTGCTGACATCCAGCACTCTAAGGTGTATTGCCAGTTACATATCTAGTATCATGTTGCTGACATCCAGCACTCTCATGTGGCTTGCTAGTTACATATCTAGTAGTATGCTGCTGACATTCAGCACTCTAAGGTGGCTTGCCAGTTACATATCTAGTAGTATGTTGCTGACATTCAGCACTCTAAGGTGGCTTGCCAGTTACATATCTAGTAGCATGTTGCTGACATCCAGCACTCTAAGGTGTATTGCCAATTACATATCTAGTATCATGTTGCTGACATCCAGCACTCTCATGTGGCTTGCTAGTTACATATCTAGTAGTATGCTGCTGACATTCAGCACTCTAAGGTGGCTTGCCAGTTACATATCTAGTAGTATGTTGCTGACATTCAGCACTCTAAGGTGGCTTGCCAGTTACATTTCTAGTAGCATGTTGCTGACATCCAGCACTCTAAGGTGGCTTGCCAGTTACATATTTAGTATCATGTTGCTGACATCCAGCACTCTCATGTGGCTTGCCAGTTACATATCTAGTAGTATGTTGCTGACATTCAGCACTCTAAGGTGGCTTGCCAGTTACATATCTAGTAGCATATTGCTGACATCCAGCACTCTAAGGTGGCTTGCCAGTTACATATCTAGTAGCATGTTGCTGACATTAAACACTCTAAGGTGGCTTGCCAGTTACATATCTAGTAGCATGTTACTGACATTAAGCGCTTTAAGGTGGCTTGCCAGTTACATATCTAGTAGCAATCCCTTCTCATGAGGAGACTGAAACAAGTGAGTTGAGATAACTGAGACAAAAAAGTATGGATTGCAATTTTTTATATTTTCTGTCACATGGGTTAGAAAAATTAATCATGTTTTCATATTTGCCAATATGTATCAATAGCTATACTGTTGCAAATATTACTTTTTATCTGCTCTGCTAATGCATCACTGAAAAAACTAAATTTGACAGTCTACCCACTTATTAATGTTGGCAAATCTGATAGCTTCATACTGTAATATTAAAACAAATGGCAGAAGGTTCTTCAATTATAACCCAACAGCTACAATAAACATAATCCCTCAAACAAGGTTACAGTAATTTCATTATACTAACTAAATCAGGACAAAAAAATTGAAATCACCAATGTCTGAAAAGGTCAAGGGCAAGCCATATCACCAGTGTCACAATATCTGGCAGTTGTAATGATGCAACAATCAACGTGACTCATTACAACACAGAAAGCAAAAGTAGTCACCAAAGCAGCATCTAACATTGAAGAGAGTTTTAAGAAAATAACCATCATTTAACACTGAATCTAATCAACAAAATGTTTCTACTTTAATTTATTTCTCAATAAATGACTAAACAGTTCCTAATCTGGCATCGCTGTTAAAGGATTGCAAAAGAAAAACATCCGACAACAAGAGAACAAGAATGAACATGGTTGCATCATTGTGACATACTGCTAATTTGCCATAGATCTCATGCAAGAACATATTTTGCAAGTTAATCAATAAAACTAATTGTTTCAAATTATTTTTGCCACATAATGTAGCCTAGCAACATAGTATACAAATCAAAACAGGTACTCTTTCATCCATTATCTGAGTTTCTACAAATAGAAAAAAGTTGTATGTAAATAAGCATGATAATAACAGATTTCTAATTATACAAATAAGAAAAGCTAGGCTGACCAGTTCTCCTTGAGGTCCAGGTGGTCCAGGCTCTCCTTGGTCTCCCTAAAAATAAACAAGATATAGTGAATTAATCTAAAGAATGATATGATTAACAATTATAACAATGATAATCTTTAATCCTTAAGTTTGCTTTTGCATATATGTATATACATTACAGATAGATAGGCACACACACACACACAAAACCTGAAGTACCACTATGTGTTACTTTATTTTTACATCATTAGATTGTAATGCATTTTTTTACAATCCCAAACCAAAATGCATGCTTACGACCAGCTTGCAGCAAGATTACAACAAGCAAGTTAAGGTTGCACAAGCTAGTAAGGGAGTTTGCACAAGCTTGCAAAAGGAATTTTTTGAAGTCTGCAAAGCTTGCAAGTTTGCAAAGTTTAAAGTTCAGGCTTGCACAAGCTTGCAAAATCTAAAGTTCAAGCTTGTGCAAGCTTGCAAAAGAAATTTTTCCAAGTCTATAAACTTGCAAAATCTAAAATACTTGATGCAAGCTTGCAATAATCAGTTCTAAAAGTTGAAAGTTGGCTGAATGTTCTGCATGAGATCAGTACTTCCTGAAACGCTGAAGTATATATGTGACTAGATCATGCTCAGTATAAAAAACTACACTGTCAAATTAAAAGATGTTACTGGTAATCAGGTTTTTATTTATAGCATCTGATAATGCACTTGAATTAAATAATATACATTTTTAGTATTGCAAAATGCTATGAACTTGAATTACTTGTATTTAGCTGATATATAAATAAAATTTATTATTACAACATTTCTCTTGTTTAAATTAACTATGAATATTATTAATATATGTCAAAATAAACTGAATTTTTTCTTGACCAATGCAAAATGTGAAATCTTACTTTTTCTACAAATGTCTTTTTTCACATTTTCAAAGCTTTATAAATAATATACATATTAGAGAAACAATTTAGTTTTTTGCATAAATGAAATTCTTTAAGTGATTGTAAACTCAATTAGCTATGCAGTCCTTTTATTAAGGAATGGAAGACTGAATGAAGATTTCCATTTAGTAAAATCCTGTAAAATAGATTGTAATTATTGATTGCCAAGTTATTTGCAGTCTATACAGCAAGATATTTGATGTCAGGTAAATGCTATTTACCAACAATGTATGCACTATCAAATATAGTCTCAGTAAATCTTGTGATATTAATTTCTGTCATTAAATTTTTGAAAGAATTGTCATATATTTGTTTCAATGACATTCTGCTGCCAGGCAAAAAAAAATAATTGTCAGTTATTTGCTTACTAAATAAAAATTTAAAAATATGTATATATATAATTTTTGTTTTTCTCAGAGAGAGAGAGAGAGATAGATACATCCCTTTCTGACAACATTCTATAAAGAACTGAGCTTTGTGAATTTTGCTTGCTTAAAAAGAAATCAAATAAAAGCATGCAAGATGAAATGTGGTTTTCTATGACAGAGACGTAATTAAGTATCAAGTCATTAAAGGTGGTTACTATCCCCTGTTTACGGTCAGCAGGCTAGTTTATGAATATTTAATAAACACACAACATATTGAGTCCCAAAAACACAAAATAACAATTGTAGTCTCGCATTAAAATATTAGGCGCAATTTTCAAGGTTGAACTGTCACAATTAACTTGTTAATTCATTAAATTTCATTACCAACAATAAATATATGTGCAGTAACCAATCCTATAACCCAGGAGATAATCATGGATTTACCATGTTGGTGAGTAAACTCAAGAGTGTGTTGTGTTTTGCCAGTTTTTGGGACTGTAGTCTGTTGTAGCGTTCTGTTTCAATTTTATGATTTAAATACATCAAAAAATGACTTGATCAATGATCAAGATGACAATTCTGCAGATTATAATTATTTATTGCTGTGCTTGCAGTAATTGATGCAGTGCTGTCAAGTTATTGACAATAGGGTTGACAATAGGGTTACAAGATAACAAAATTAAATGCACTCTTGAAAATGTCATTTCCGTTATTCTTAGGGTCTTATTTTTTCCTCCGCATATCAAATTCAACAATTGTTCTGAGGTTGTTACATTTAATTCTTTTCATTCCCAAAGAAGATGACAGTAATTTTATTTCAAAATGTCTTAGGTAAATAATCAGTTTCATCTGATTTTTTGTTGTTGTTTAAAGCTCTGAAGTGCCATTCATTTGACATGTGTCAAGGCCCTTTCAAAATTGATGACAAAACTAAAATTTAGAGCTCATTAAAGAATGATCTTGAAAACCACTTACTGATATTTCTTAAACTTGATAAGTGATTTTGGAATGTAGAAC
Source organism: Potamilus streckersoni (assembly GCA_016746295.1). Lineage (NCBI taxonomy): Eukaryota > Metazoa > Mollusca > Bivalvia > Unionida > Unionidae > Potamilus > Potamilus streckersoni. Next base: position 872,438 of record JAEAOA010000598.1, on the reverse strand, counting down.
TAAATATGAAATGCTTTTGCCAAAGAGGTAAATATTTGTTTTTATCACCCCTGGTTACATAGTATATATTGCTGTAATCCATTTCAGTTAATGATACCTGATTCACACCAGAAGCAGAGAAGGATGCAGAATTTTATTCTGAGGATTTTGTTTAGCAGAGGTGGTTCAGAATAATTCAAATGGCAAACATTCTTGTTTTTAACTAACAGTTTATTGTTTTGACAGAAGAGAGAAGTAACCTAACCATTTGACACCATCCTCACCCAAATGGATTTCTACATGAAAGCGAATCAGTAAAACATTTCCAAAGAAATACAGAACAAAAGTATAAAAAGTTTCCTCACACAGATCCCATTTATATGCTCTTATTTTTATCTGATCAAATATTGATGAATTATCTGATGACTTCATTCTTTTCTTTCATTGTGACTTTAAGATCTCATGCTAATTAATGTTCACCATATATTAACATTTTCTTTTTAGTATTTGATATTACAAACTTTTCACACATCAAGAGCTAGGGAAATGTTGGTATGTGATCATGAGTTGAATAGAATAATTAATTAATAATTAATTAAATAATTAATGATGCTAGCTGGTCAGCTTTGTTTGCAAGCTTGTTTGCAAGCTTGTAATTGGTAAGCTTGATTGGCTTCAAATCTGAGCTTGCCACAAGCTTTGTTTGCAAGCTTGTGCAAGCTAGTAATAGGGAAGCTTGCAATTGGTAAGTGTGTGCATACTTGCAATTGGACAAGCTTACACAAGCTTGTTGCAGTTTCATGTCTAAGCTTACCACAAGCTTACATAACATGCTTGCAGCATGTTTTCTGCAACCTTAAAAATAATCTTGCAATTTTGGTTTGAGATACATTAATAATATGTGTAATGCATTTTCACAACTCAGCAAATAATGAATTCAAAATCTTCCAAATACTAAAATTGCTATTATTATTATTATTATTATTATTATTATTATTATTATTATTATTATTATTATTATTATTATTATTATTGGCAAAACTGGATATTAGCAAACTGGCATTATGTCTTGGCAAATAATGGTTTACATAACTTGCTTGAACACTGAAGTTGATCATACAGCATAGAACCTGATCAAATGGAACATTATGTGACTAAAGACCAGTGTGTTTACAGTTCATACATGAATGTGCATTATCCGTGATCTGATATGGTGTTTCTATTACTTACAGCTTCCCCTTCATGACCTGCAGGACCAATGACACCTGTTGGACCTGGAAATCCCTGCAAAACAAAATAAAAGAAAATAATGAATTATAGTTACATAGTTAGACAAATATAATAATACATTACATTTGTCATTCTGTCAGCATGTCTGTCTGTCTTTATCTATTTAGTTTTGGGTCAAGATCTTCATTTCTGTGATTGTGTTTCTGTCTATATTTTTGTCTGTCTGTTTATGTCCTGAATTCCATTTCTTACAGTCTTTGTGTGCTTGTATGTCTAGGCCATAAAAGCTCCATTTCTGTCTTTGTGTTTCTGTCTATTTAGGTCTCTGATCTCAGATTTCACTTCTGTCCTTGTGTGCTTGTCTGTCTAGATCTCAAATCTCAAACTCCATTTCTGTCTTCATGTGCCTGTCAGTCTAGGTCTCAGACTCCAAATCTGTGTGTTTTACTGTCTCAATGTCTGTCTGTCAGGCTCTCAGACTTCACCATTTCTGACTGTGTCTTTGTGTGTCCATTGCTCTTGCTGTCTCTCTGTCAAGTTCTGAGACTCCATTCTGTCTCTATCAAACATGCTGCCTAAGTCTCAAACTCCATTTTTAACTGTCTTTGTATACTTTGCAATCTGTCTATCTAGGTCAAGGGTCAGCAACCTATGGCACGCGTGCCACAAGCTGGTACATCAAGATGTTTTGTGTGGCATGTGAAGGGCAGCCAAAAATCTCAATTTTAACAGCGTTCCTCTCTTACTGGTGGCATGAGTTCATTAATTCTGTAATTAAAATCCAGAAAAACGTGGCATGCTCTGTAAAAAAGGTTGCTGACCTTGATCTAGGTCTTAGTCTCCTATCTGCCGATATCTGATGAATAACATCACCATATCTGATGAATATCACCATATCTGATGAATAACATCACCTGCTTCACTGGCACCACAGTGCTACCAGCCTGTTGCTCCATCAGCCTGTCTGTCCATCTGTCTTATTCTTACTTTCTGTACCTGATTCTATTTGCCATTCTGTCTGTGTGTCTGTCTCTTGCTGACTTTATCTATTGAAGATATTACTTTCATATTACTAGTGTGTGCAGCCACAAAAACCTCGTAAATGTTAAATCTTATATTTCCCTCACTTCTTTTCCACCAGTCTAAGGAACTCACCCTTTCTCCTTTCTCTCCTGGAAAACCTGGGGCACCATTATAACCAATGTCTCCCTGGAAACAGAAACGATCTATGTTACCATGGTATCTAAAATGGTTTGATGCAGAACATTTTTATACAAAAAAGATACTGATATCAAATTCTATATAGTAATAGTAATCTTGAATTGTATGCATTTACTTGTGAATCATGTCCTGCGATGTTTTCAGAGCTACTCCAAATGTCTTTGAGGCTTCTTTCCACTTGTCTGCATAATTAATAAAACATTAATAATAAACCAACTAACCAATACTTGTTGTCTTCCTCAAATGCAAGCCTGCCCTGAAAATATACCAACCAACCAAAACTGGTAATTTTCCTCAGATATAAGACTGCCTTGAAAATAAACCAACCATCCCATATTGATTTTTTTAATTGAATGAAGAGCCACCCACCTGCCTTAAAAATAAGTCAATCAATCCATACTAGTAGTTTTCTTGAATGATAATCTAACTTGGAAATATGCAAAACAATGATTGATTTCCTTGAATGATAATCTAACTTGGAAATATGCAAAACAATGATTGATTTCCTTGAATGATAATCTAACTTGGAAATATGCAAAACAATGATTGATTTCCTTGAATGATAATCTAACTTGGAAATATGCAAAACAATGATTGATTTCCTTGAATGATAATCTAACTTGGAAATATGCAAAACAATGATTGATTTCCTTGAATGATAATCTAACTTGGAAATATGCAAAACAATGATTGATTTCCTTGAATAATAATCTAACTTGGAAATATGCAAAACAATGATTGATTTCCTTGAATGATAATCTAACTTGGAAATATGCAAAACAATGATTGATTTCCTTGAATGATAATCTAACTTGGAAATATGCAAAGCAATGATTGATTTCCTTAAATGATAATCTAACTTGGAAATATGCAAAACAATGATTGATTTCCTTGAATGATAATCTAACTTGGAAATATGCAAAACAATGATTGATTTCCTTGAATGATAATCTAACTTGGAAATATGCAAAACAATGATTGATTTCCTTGAATGATAATCTAACTTGGAAATATGCAAAACAATGATTGATTTCCTTGAATGATAATCTAACTTGGAAATATGCAAAACAATGATTGATTTCCTTGAATGATAATCTAACTTGGAAATATGCAAAACAATGATTGATTTCCTTGAATGATAATCTAACTTGGAAATATGCAAAACAATGATTGATTTCCTTGAATGATAATCTAACTTGGAAATATGCAAAACAATGATTGATTTCCTTGAATGATAATCTAACTTGGAAATATGCAAAACAATGATTGATTTCCTTGAATGATAATCTAACTTGGAAATATGCAAAGCAATGATTGATTTCCTTAAATGATAATCTAACTTGGAAATATGCAAAACAATGATTGATTTCCTTGAATGATAATCTAACTTGGAAATATGCAAAACAATGATTGATTTCCTTGAATGATAATCTAACTTGGAAATAAGTCAACCATCCTATATTGGTTATTTTTATCAAATGTATTTTTATCAAATGTAAACCTGCCTCAATAACATACTGCTTGTAATAATCAGTACACATCTTTCAATAAATTTGACAGAGGGAGAGAGAAGTAAAATGTGAATACTATGGATAAAATACATTCATTAAAAGTTTTAACAGAATTAATCAAAACTTTCCATTTGATAAATATATGTAAATTAACTATCCATAAAGATTCTAAATCAACCAACCTTTGAGATGAAAAGAATGTGGAAAAATGAATGGTGTTCAGGAGCTTCCCCTAAAATATGGTCAGTAAACAAGAGAAGCAATTCCTGTATATGTGGAACATCAAAAGATTTCTGGATATTTATATTGCAGTCAACAAGCATGTGAAGAACTTGCAAAACTTACATAATGCACTATAGAAAATGTTGTGGCAATGATTCTAATAAACACTCAATTGCATCCATAACAACTGATGACTATCTACTGATTTTAGACTCCAAAAAGTATGTCATATACAATAATAGTCTGATCAATTTGCCCTATCAAGGAATCCAAGCCTCTGCTTATTTTCAAGCTTTTAGGGTATGTATGCTAGAAATTCATGTATTATTCAAGAATTCCTTCCTTTTAGGCAACCAGAATTTCTACACTGCTAAGCTAGCATGAGATATTCTCTTTTTCTTATTATCTATCTAATGAAATATTGAAATGTATTGGTGTGGGATGCAATCATGTCACCAAAGCAGTAATAAAAGTAGTATCACCATGGTGATGATATCACCTTAACTACCTTCTTTTCCCATGATATATCTTGCTTTGTTTTATATTTCCATATATAGGCCTAACTTGTTTTCTCTCTCTCTCTCTCTCTCTCTCTCTCTCTCTCTCTCTCTCTCTCTCTCTCTCTCTCTCTCTCTCTCTCTCTCTCAATATAAACAGCTTTTAAAATATGTCATCAAGTCATAACACAGTTTGAATGTAATTTAAAATCTTCATATATGAGAAGAAAACTGCCAAAAACTGAATCACAGAATTTTAAAGTGACTCTTTCAGGTATAAGACTAAATTTCACTTTATCTTTAAATCAAAAAAAATAACCATGTAAGATTTTTCTCCTAACTCTACAAACTGGCTGACAACAATAGAAAATGTAGTTTAATACAAGAAGAACTAAAGCCATGTACCTTGTAGACACAATGCTTGACCAATGGCTATTTTAAGATTTTATATTTGCAAAGTAGCACACTTTGATAAGCAGATCTCAAATTTCAAGTTTCATTTGAGTATGGTTACTTGTGATAACAATGTGTGATGAAACCTAATAGGTGATACTCATTAACTAATCCATGTGATATGTGTCAGTTCTTTGTAAAACTATCCAATACATAAACTTACATCAGTATCCCCATTACAATATTTTGATCTTCTTATTTTGTTTAACCACATTTCCTTGGTGTTTAAACTGTAGAAATTTTTAAGGACAAAGGGATGGGATCATGAAAATATGTGTATGTCAGATCAAAATAGATGTTAAATTTGTTTAGATGGATATCGAGGTGGACTGACCTTGCCATCTCCATCTTGAATGTCATTGGCCCTCCTAACCAGAAAAGACTTGGAGGAAAAGTCCGGGGAGTTTGAATTCCAAAAAATCTCTAAAGCTGGCTTATCAATAAGACATGTCCAAATATCTTGCCACAAAAGTGTATCCTTTATTGAGTCTATTAGTAGTTCCATCAGGAATGGAGAGGACAAAAAGGGAGGGTGTGTGTGCCAAAACAAGATCTGAAGACCCTCTGAAACATCTTGGATTGCCCACTCACTTGGCAGAAACAGATTAAAGCAACAAGAGTCAGGCACAATGGATAATTGCCTGAGGGCAGTTGGGGGACGAAAGTCAATGGGGAGAACAGAGGGACACAAGTCAACAGAGACTATGAGTTAGAGAAACTTCAATTTATATCTCCTTGATATGACTGTCTTCAAAACTGATTAACTGATTGTCTTCATGTAAAGGCTTGGGATTGCAGCTGGCCTTCTGATTGGATTTCTGATTGAATTGGCATTCTGACTGGCATTCTGATTGAACTGGCATTCTGATTGGCATCCTAATTGAATTGGCATTCTGATTGAATTGGCATTCTGATTGGCATTCTGATTGAATTGGCATTCTGATTGAATTGGCATTCTAATTGGCATTCTGATTGATTTGGCATTCTGATTGAATTGGCATTTTGATTGATTTGGCATTCTGATTAAATTGGCATTATGATTAAATTGGCATTTTGATTGGCATTCTGACTGAATTGGCATTCTGATTGGCATTCTGATTGAATTGGCATTCTGACTGAATTGGCATTCTGATTGAATTGGCATTCTGATTGAATTGGCATTCTGATTGAATTGACATTCTGACTGGCATTCTGACTGAATTGGTATTCTCATTGGCATTCTGATTGAATTGGCATTCTAATTGGCATTCTGATTGAATTGGCATTCTGATTGAATTGGCATTCTGATTGGCATTCTGATTGAATTGGCATTCTAATTGGCATTCTGATTGAATTGGCATTCTGATTGGCATTCTGACTGAATTGGCATTCTGATTGAACAGCCAATTATACAGTATCTCCTTGTTTCTAGTCATCACATCATTGAGGGAGAAATAATGTTGTCAATTCACTAAAGTAAAAACATAGACTGGAGCCAAGTGTGGGCAGCAAGTGGAAGTAATTGGCAATAGTTATTGTCCTTTATCTATTATAGACAGAAAAATGAATTTTCATTTTTGGGATGACTGGATTCGAGAGATAGTAGGACATTAGTACCATCAGGCACTGAATTAATACATCTCACAGTACATGACCAGGACTGGACTCTGTCAATATCCATTAATAATAGCAGCATTAGGTTTGAAACATTTGTCTCCATAGAAAAAAACTTGCAAAATATAAAACTTGAGTTTGCCCAGAGAATCAAGCAGTGAGTTTGCACAAAGCAAAAACTTAATGTGGACACAATTATCAAGCTAATGAGACAATAATAAATAACTATAAACATCAATAAAAGCCACAACAAAGGTATTGGCCTAATGACTCAGGCTCAGGGATTTAAGATTTTCTGAACTACCATTATTTGTGCTATTGTGCAATTCTGCAAGGAATTAATTTTGCATTGTCAAGAAAGCCCAGCTTTTCAGGACTACTAGAATTTGCAAAAGAAGATGGGTCATCCTGCAATGGGACTTAGATGTTGTCTGTCCCTTCAAGCAATGGATACTTGAATTAGTTTGGACTCAACAATCACTTGTAGGTAAAAGAAACAAGAAACTTCGAACAAATGTACTTAATTACAAGTTGTGAGAATTTAAAGGTTGAAATTGGTTGCTACTATCGGATGGTAGCAGATGCTATACATCAATCATAATTGGTTGAATGGGTTGAATATAGTTACCAAAATGTATCAAACATAATGTAATAAGAAAACATATTTGGTCAATCTTATAGCGCAGAGAATATTGGGCTCTTCTCTTTCTATGACCAATAAACAAAGATGGGAAGTCAATTAGTCTTAATCTTCCTAGTCATTCACTGTGTTAGGTATCTACAAACATCAAACAGCCAATCAGATTATGAAAAATGGCAAGTTTTCCTGAAGATGGATAAATTTGAGCTAAATGCAAAACTTAAAATGGGTAACTTGCTCCCTTTTCAAGTGGGACCTCGGCTGTAGTATAAAAGCAAGACAGATATGCAAAGCTTAATTTGAAATTTTAAACAAATATAGAGTTACCTTGTCTCCTTGGGGACCAGATTCTCCACGAGCTCCATCCCGACCATTTTTGCCCTGCAATGAATATTATAATGTCAGAACCCTATTGACTGGGTTCTATGCATTTTTACTCTATATGAATATTATAACATCATAACCCTATGGACTGGATTCTATGCATTGTGAAAACAATGGTCATCAAGCTAAACTCTGTAGGTAACTTCAACTCAGACACTATAATGTATAGAACAACACAAGCAAGGTTTGAGTAATTTTACCGAACTATCCTGAATAAACCATGGAAAAAATTATAATAATGACAAAATCTCTCCTAAAACAGCACTGAGAGAGATGTCACTGATGTCACAACTTCTGACATGTGATGACATAAGAGTTACAGCAAAGAAAATCACAGAAGTGGGACCTTAACATCTAAAGCCATTTTCATAAATGTAAAAATCATTTATCAGGTAATTGCTTGACAAAATGGGTCTTTTTTTAATATGATCTCAGTTTATAACAAAATACTTACTAATAATTCATCATAATTATGACATTTGTGTAGTAAACATTTTTTTACGCTGGTACAATAACCATCAGAAAAATCCATTTGAACTTATGTGATGGTAATTACATTGTAAACAACATACATTTGTTGAAATACATGTTATCATGAAAATAAATAATGACCCATTAAGTTATACCATTTTTTGAAAGTGGCAACATACATGTACACATACCATCTTATGAATCATCATAAAAATCACTTTTAACTGAAAAAGTATTTGTTCAATAACTTACTGACTAGCAAATTAGTTATACATTTGTTTGGATCTAAAGAACTTGAGCTTGTAGGTTCAGTCTAATGTCTATAAAACTATTTAGAACCTTGCTGGTTTTGGGTACAAAGGCTGGTACTGAGTCACTGTCGGAATTACAACATCCTCATTACCAGACACAAGTAAGCATACCACACCAAACAACAAAACAAGGCGAGCATCACCATTGTCACCACTTTTAGAAATAAAAACATGTGTTTGCTAACAAAAATTTGTAACACAAAAACTGTGAAAATATCACACTATGCATGATAAATCAAACTGATTAATTTCAAGTTTAATGATACGGATGAAAATACTCTTCCCTAACTTTAAAGAACTATGCATTCCTATTAATTAAAAACATGTTTAATTAAAACATTTTTTTACATATTTAAATATGTGATGTGCTAAGTTGAAATCTTGAATGTTAAGGGCCATGATTTACTCTAGACTATTCCATTTAAACCATACACAGAACTTAGAAAAGGCAGATTTTTTGCAGATATATTGTACTCTGATTACTGAAACAGTTCATATAAAAATGACACAAAATTATAATTGCATCTGTGAGCACACATCCCATTATAAGTGTATTCCCAAGTATGCTTTCCTGGAACACACATCAACCCAATATTTCTTCAAGGAAATTTCTTTGCATACTCAGCTTAGAAACAATGATATATCTTCATGGAATTTTCTTTACATACTCAGCTAAGAACAATAATATATCTTCAAGGAAATTTCTTTACAGACATTTAAAAAAGTCAACCACTATCTGAATAGTCACTTGTTCAAATTGGCAGCTTAAAGAAACCACATAAAAATGGGGAATTTGTTTTCCAACACTGTTATATCTAATGGACATAAAGTTTTTTTTTAAATCTAAGTATGTATATGTATGAATAGCAATCACAAATTTTTTTCTGGTATTATAATAATTGTTCACTAAATTAGGAGGGGGTGCTGTCAAAACACTGAGCCAAAGAACTTCAACCTTTCCCTTGCTATTCAGCAAATATTTATAACAGAAAAAAGCATGTATGATCCAGATATCATGACAACTTTGTACTAACCCTTCTTCCTGGTGGTCCTACAGGTCCAGGCATTCCAGAAGGTCCAGTTGCTCCCTGCATAGAAGAAAAATATTCTTTCACAGTCATAATGTCTGTTTTTTTTATACCATTGCATATTTTATACCCTGCAGTTCATAAATTATTATTTTTTGTCCTTTTACTTTCTCATACCATTGGATTTTTACAATTTTAAATCATAAATTAGGAGTTATTTTATCCTTATACTTTTGTACAGAGATTTTATACTCATACTGTCAGCAATCTTTCACACTACATCAATTCATAAATAGAATAATCTGATAAGGATTTATTTTATACTTGTTTATAAGTTGAATCCAACTGCAAACTTCAATGAGCCAGATCTGCCATCACATCATCTACTGACAGATCCAAGTCTATGCAGTCTGTAAGCCCCTTCCCATGTGTGTTTCCTACTGCACTCATTTTAAAATTAGGGTTGGTATCTTTGGGTTGTTTTTTTTTTTAAACTTGTATGATTAGTATATACAATGTTCTAAGTTCTGAGACAAAAAAAATCTATGAAAACTTGTAGATGATACAGTTGTATATAAGTAAAACAGTTTAAACATACTTATAATTTCTCTACAATTACTCTTAAGTCCAGCCTTATCTTTCTGACATCCATTTATCCAGCTATCACATTTATATACAGCACTCCCTCAGTATAGAGTTCTTCATTATAACACCATTCCTTTTCATTATGTAACAGCAAAATTATATCTATCATGTACTTCATTATATCACTATAAGGCATTATAATCTGCTTCCATTGATAACACAACACTGAGGGAGTACTATAACATCTAAGACTGGAGTCAATCATTTGAAGTCATTAAAATTTGTACGCATTTATCACACAAAACCGAAACTTATAGAAGGGTGGATTTCTTAACTAACCTGTTCACCTGGTGGGCCAGAATCTCCTTTAGGGCCATCTGCACCTGGAGGTCCCTAGAATACAAAGCAATCAAGATTTTAAGTTAAGATATATAATGTTGGCTATTTTTTAAAGTAATAAGAGAATAATTTGCTGGAAAAGATTTCAAACTGAACATTTCATCAATTTTCAGCAGCTACATTAATTCTTTTAGTAACATATGTGTGGTACAGGCCAAGAATGTTTGGAAGCTCATATATATATATATATATATATATATATATATATATATATATATATATATATATATATATATATATATAAAGGTTTCTAACAATGCACAAATGTGCATCCCTGATGCAAAAAGTTAAAAATGATGCATTAAAAACCCAGTCTAAGAGTCTGGAAGAATGCAATAAAAATTGCTAACCAAGTCAATTTCCAGCTTGCAGAAAAGGTTGAGGTATACCAAAATATAGGTCTCAATGATTTTATAGGGCATCTGTTGAGGTCAAGCTCGTTAACTATGCATTGTCTTCATTTTTGAGTATAGCAGAATAAGAAGTGCATGTGATCTGGAATACGTGCTAACTTTGTGCTAACGATTCAAATTAAATTGGAAGATAAACCCTACAAAAATTAAATATTGCTACTATTTGCTGCTTTCATGTTGAGACTTGAACAAAATACCATTTGCCAATGTGGATAAGTATTTTGGTGGTTAAACGCATACATGCCATCCATTATGCTTTTGTCATAATCATTATGCCTTTTATCAGCAAATTACATTTTATGCTTGCCAGGATTATGCTGTTTTGGTAAACTAAAAAATAAAATACCAGTAAATAAAATCAGTAAAAAAGTTGTGTTCATCAATTTTTGTATGATTTCTTTAATTCCACTCATAAATTTGAGAATCTGCTTTAAACACATCACTGCTGTATATGAATTTTCCTTGTTTTCTATTTATAGCAAGTGTATATGACCCATTTTATTTCCAAGAAATCAGACTGGTTTCATCAATTTGAACTTAGCCTGACAGATTTATTATATTCATAGTAAAATTAGTTGGCAGACCAGACTGTGGGTTTATAAAAATGGCACCAGATACTAAGCGATATGCTTTATGTTGTGACTTGTGCATATTATACAATGGAAAATATTAAAACAGATGGATCTTTGCAACTTCAAAACATGTCAGATCAGAAGAAAAGACAAATAATACCGTTTTAAAAGCTTTAAAAAAACGAATATGAAAGTAATGTAATACAGCACTCCATATTGAGCACACGAATACTCACTGCAAAATTTAAAAGTATATTCATGATTATCCAGTTCTGTAATTAAGATGCCTTGCCCAATATTTTTTTTTTTGAGGGCACAATGTATTACTGTTTAAATTAATGCCTTGTGTAGCATGTTCCCATGTTGTCTGATGAGATATCAATTTTAATACATGAATACCTAAAGAATTACAAATAAGTAAAACTGACATTCTTGGAATTATCATCAACATATATCCACTTCATGTATGACCAACATGCTTCTAAAAGGGGGCTGAAACTTTTGCTGGTGGAACTCCTATTTTCACCAAAACACTCTCTCTCTCTCTCTCTCTCTCTCTCTCTCTCTCTCTCTCTCTCTCTCTCTCTCTCTCTCTCTCTCACACACACACACACACACACACACTGTAAAGAAGGACCCTTTTCACACCCTGCAAGGACCCTATACAATTCAAATGTGGGGGTCCTCGGGACTCCATTAAATATCAATTTAAGCCCTGTGTATGTACAGAATTACAGATTCTAATCACTGTTTTCTCTTCAAATGTATTAAACAATAATATAAACACTTACAGCTACTCCTGGCAGACCTGATGTTCCCTGAGGTCCAGGAACACCTCTCATTGATTGCTGAAAAGAAACAAGATGGAAATTTGTTATGTAGTCAATTGGGGTGGGGCAGTTTCTAATCAACATGAAATTCTATGAAAAGAGAATATTGGCCATGTCAAAATAGTCTAAGCCAAAATATTTTGGTATTTAAAAGGTAGGAAGAGTAAATAGACAGGCAGCTATACTAACTGCAAGGCATAAATATTGATAGATGGATGGATGGTTCGGTTCATGGTTGGGTGAATGATTCAACTGCAGTATGGATTACTGGTTGTTTGACTACGCAGAGATTTATAAACAGATAGACAAACAGATACATAGATAGACAGACAGACAGACCAAGAGACAGACAGAGAGATACTGATAATCAGATAGACTGATAAATAAACCGATAAAACTGGTTCACAACAAATGAGAAAATACAGTGCAACCATGCTATAGAATGCTCCGTCATAACATGAATTCTGATATACAGCATTTTGTGGCTCCCAAAATTTCATATACATGCATTTTTCTCTTACAGGAAAAAAATTCTTTCTTAAAAGCATGAACAAAAACCAAAAAAATTATTATCATTTTAGGGCAGAGATTGCATATGAATAATACAAGAGGATTGTAGCATAGCTACTGAAATTTCATATACATGCATTTTTCTCATACATGTAAAAAAAAGAGTGTTTTCTTCTCAAAAGTAAGAAAAAAAACGTGTAAAAAATTTTCAGGAATCACACAGGGCTTCGCCAATGTTGCAAATTGCAATTTTTGTCCTTATTGGTGGCAAAATATACCATCTGGTGACTTTTTTATTGACAACATTGTTGGCTGTTTCAACTTGAATATACAACCATTAGTTTGGAGTAGAGAAATTCAGAGACGCCATGCAAGAAAGCTGTAAATTTTATATAAAATGCACTGAAATTTATCTATTGTTACATAAATTCTTTTTCCTTATTGACAAGCCATCTTAACAGTGCAATGTTATATCTCAATCCACTTATGTCAACATCTAGATTGACTACTGTATGATTTAAGATATCTGCTTTTTTCAAATTTACATTTCTGATAGTGGAGATCAACCAGATGAGTCATTATCTCATAATCGATCTTTCATCAGAATTTTGGCCACTCGCTAGTTGTTAATATATTTACATAGACTGCCATTTGTATGTGGATGGTAAGTAAAATTCCTCTTCTTTTGAATTAGAATTAAATCCTTCAGAACATTCACATTTTCTGTAGTAATCCCTGTCATCAGACCAAAACACACGAATCTTTATTGTTGATTGACCTTTTCTTTAAATTTCTGACATATGCATGGAAGGCAGCATCATTCCACTACCATATATGTTAAAAAACAAAAGCAAAACAAGCTCTCACTTGTCTATTCAATAGGCAGGGAGGAACAGTAACTAGAATTGACCATTCAATGGCCAAATCATTTTTAAAAAATGTACCCAGATCAAATAGTAGGTAGAAAAAACATTACCTTTGAAGCATCAATTGTTATGAAAACGTACTAAGCAAATGGGGAAAAAATCAGTCTCAATCATGCAATACAATTTTTTGATGTTGCCACCCCAATAAGAAATGGGCATTTATTTGGTTCTCCAAAGCTGTTCTTTAGCAGTGACTTCAATAATGCATGCACCCTTCATCAAAGAAAGCTGACTACAATCTTCAATAAAAACAAAGGACATTTCTTCAAAGAAAGTCATTACCAAAATGAAATAAAAGCAATGGAATCTAAAGGCCTTTTTCATTTTTCAACGTGACTGGAAGATTTTTTTACTGTGCCTTGAAAGTTACCTTTTTACAGAAAAAGATTTTACGCTTATGAACTCCATTGACGGTGCTCAAAATGCAAACTTTTACTGACTTTGGACGTACTGAAAACTAACTGTGCTTCATCATTCATTACACGATTGTGCTATTTTTTTTCAAATGAAATCAGACCTATATGACCTGTGATAAAATTATTATTTTTAAATCTCTGTGTGCATATTTTTGATAGAATTACTTCTATTGTGGATTCAATGTATGTGACGTGATTTTCGGGTGAGTACACAGTGTTGATACTTTATTCATTGCTATGTATTAGATATATATATAGAAACTGTATACATGTATATGTACGAATGCATGGTTCTCTCAATAAAGTAAAATATTATATATGCCTTCTCTGTTTTCACTGCAGGTGTATTTCTCATTTAATATGCATTGATTTAAGAAGATAACTGTGCCAATGAAGCACATATTTGTACGCCCATATTTATTCCACCACCACCCCACACACCCTGCAAATGTTTTTGGTTACATGGATCAATTTCTTCTTCTAACTGACCTGGTTGCTTATAACATGGTTTGATCTATAACACGGTCGGGTTTTATGGCTCCCAACTACAATGTTATTGCAGAGTCACACTGTATCAGTTACATTCTTTAAGTTGATTTATTTCTACCCTCTGATAAATATTCTCTAACAGCAAATATTTTCCATCACTCCCAGAGGTACTTTATATACTCTCAGACATGTTGAGTCCAAATGCAAGCAACACAGACTCTAATCTGTCATCACATAATGTGTCTGTGTTTTTTGTACAAATGATTAATCCTAATACACTGCATAGGCCCTGATCTGCCATCATCTTATGTGATAGCAGCTTTAGGTCTATGTAGCTTGCAGTTAGACCTGAGTTATAAGTGAGTATATACAAGTAATTACATACATTGTTTAGAATTCATTTTGTATTTTGGCTACTACTGCCCAAAGGAGAACAAATTTACAAACTGCCTTTAGGTTATGTTGAGGATTACTCACCATATGCTGACCCAAAACCATTCTAAAACTATCAGCGGCATCAGATTTGGTATCGGAGTTCAACTAGAAAGAGAGAGATATTGTTGTGGATATACATTAATATTAAAGCATATTATGTTTATCCTGACAAGGCTTATTGAAGAAACATTCTGCATTTATTTTAGAGATGAATTAGTCAAATGACAGCAGATCACCAGGTGCAACAACATAAGAAATTTGTGTCCATCAGAAATAGATTTTTCTGTGTTGACAACTGCTGTATATTTTTCAACCTGTCACTGAAATGAAAAATGTTGATACTGTAAAAGCTGATAATTAATGAACTGGTAAAATATTCTCAGAAAATCAGCCACATGTCAATGCATAGTTATACAAATATTTAATATATTTAATATATCTACCATATTTAATATATCTACCATATTTAATATATATACCATATTTATATACCAAATTTAATATATATACCATATTTAATATATATATACCATATTTAATATATCTACCGTATTTAATATATATATACCATATTTAATATATATACCATATTTAATATATATACCATATTTAATATATATACCATATATACCATATTTAATATATATACCATATTTAATATATATACCATATTTAATATATATACCATATATACCATATTTAATATATATACCATATTTAATATATATACCATATTTAATATATCTACCATATTTAATATATATACATATTTAATATATATACCATATTTAATATATATACCATATTTAATATATATACCATATTTAATATATATACCATATTTAATATATATATACCATAAATAATACATATAATATATTATATATATCTACCATATTTAATATAAATTAAGCACCATTTACATGCCATTTTACTTCTAAGAGCACCTCCATTAGGTAAATTTGGTTGCCTTCTGGGAATTTTGTCTGGTTATTTAGTGTAAGAAAACTGGAATATACAGCCTTGCTCAAGGACACATCACCATAACCAACTCTGGTTGAAAAGATGGTAGGATTAGAACCTGCATCCTTTCAGTTGATAGTCTGAAACACCAACCATGGAGCCACCACAATATTGATCAGTGGGTTTTACATTGAAGCTTAAAATAGCAATTGTTGATGGACACAAGGCACATAACAGCTGCAAAGCAATATGATAAGCTTACCTGACCTTATAGTGAGCTACTAATTGATTCGGGTTTTTTAATTTATGAAACAATCTGCTGCTCATGTTTAATATACTCAAAACAATATTGCTATTGTTTTCTGTCACTAAATGAAAACAACAATAGATTTTTCACTTGTTGTGAATATTTCAGCTTTATATGAAAGGATAAATAAGATCCATGGGTGGTTTACTTTCTATTGCTTGCATGCCTTTTCTTAGACATAATCTTATCAACTTAAGTACTTAGACAGAAAATATGTGTTGCCAAATTTCCAGGCAGTATCAGAAATGGTTAGAGCAATGGAACAGATTCTATGTTTAAGATATCCATACCAAATAAGATATCAAATTAATCACTTCTATATTCATATTTCTGCACATTTATATATAAGACAAAATAAATATGGAGGCAAGAATGAACAGCACCTCAAACATTTATGTCATGTTTAACAGTCCTCTATGTAGAAACCTATGTAGAAGCTCTTTGATACAGTTAGTATTTCTTATGTTATAGACTTCCTTATGGAAATAAACGTATATCATAAGTTAAAACATTTATACTATTATCTTAAACATTTTTATGTGCTATATATGTACAATCACTATATTTTAATTACCTTTCATATGTTTTCATTGTCATACATTATTTGCAATCCCTGTTTATCGGGGAACTTTATTTTTTTATCACCATTACCATTTTTATTTTACCATTAGCAATTTGTTTCATATCGCTGGCCGATACAAAACCTTTTTACCATTGTATAAAATGATGGGTTTTAACATTTTGTATGGTGCTCTTTGTGCTGGTGCGCTGTAAAACTTCAACCAAACAAACAAACTATGTAGAAACCTAAAGGCTCAGGAGATTATTCACCATCAGGTCTAAACGACCTGAATCTTTGGTCAAGGCATATTCTCTTAACTAATCTTATCAACTTAAAATAACCAAGACCTCTAGACAAAAGAATCTACAGCCTGTTTGATTACTCTAGATGTAAGCAAGCCACAAAGTATGGTTATGAAGTTTATACTAGAACAAAAGTTATTCTACAAAACTCGTTTTTTTCTAGACACATTGAACATGACCTTGGATATTTTTGCTATAAAAATCAATAGACTTCTTTTATACCATACATGCATACCCTCCACAAACTTTGTCAAGGTTTATGATCTAGAACTAAAGTTATTATACAAAAACCATCTTTCTTCTTTCAGTCACAGTGAATTTGACCTTTAACCCTTTAACCCAAATGTCAATAAATTTCTTGCTTGCAAGCCATCCACAAAATCTGATAAATGTAAATGACAGAAAACTCAAGTTACTTTAATTTAGTTTATCCAGATCTGAGTTGTAGAACAAGTTCAATGCTGATATAATTCTTTTCTTCTTTTAGTCAGTGACCTTGACCTTTGACCTTTTGAACCCAAAGTCACTAGACTTCTATATTTGCCGCTCAAGCCATTAATGTATACTTACCCTAAAAATTTACAGCATGTTTTTCTGTTTCTAATTTTTTTTTATTTTTGTAATCATATCATTATATATGTTTTTTATTCTTTTTAAGTTTTGTCAAATGCTGTAAAAAGCTTAGAGCTTCTAATGAATAGGCACTATATAAAGTCCTCATTATTATTATTATTATTATTATTATTATTATTATTATTATTATTATTATTATTATCCACAAAGTTTGGCAACTGCACATGATGGAGAAGTCAAGTTTCTCTGCAGAAACCATTTTTCTTCTTACAGAGATCTTGACCTTTAAACCTTTTGACTCTGAAATCAATAGGGTTCTTTTTTACACCATGTGCAACTCATTCACAATGTGTAGTAATTGGAGAGGATGGAGAAATTGAATTAATGTGTGGAAACTATTTATCTTCTTTCAGTTATTGACCTTGACCTTTGACCCTGCAACCGACAGGTTTTTTCCTTACCCTAAGAGCAAGCTATCCACAATGTTTGTTGAAGGTACAACTGTAGAACTGGAATTATGATGCAAAATTGTAAAGTTAAAGGACCAATTGACAGATAGGGTCACAGTAAATTACACTCTGCCAAAATGGTGGACATATAAAAATTTAATTATCATTTCCACTTATCCAGTTTCATTTGTACAGGACTGGCAAATCACCATTGCAAGATCTACTATAATGAGAAGCTTACAAATGTGAAAGTGTTTCTTTGCATTTAATGGTACACTGATGAACATGTTTTTCCAAGGAAAAGATTGAGCTCATCAGCACACAGTACTGCATTGTACCCAACCATTGTATAGTAAGAATGATAAAAAAATCCTAAGAAAGTATGAATGAGTGATGTGGGTGGGGGAATTCCAGTCAAACATGTATTAATAATTTTACTACCTGCCAATCTGCATTAAGACAGACCCATGCTTGATGACAATAAACCATTACTGTACAGCAACATTAATTAAGATCTGTAAGATATAGGTTGTCTGAAACTTAATTGAATTATTTTTAGCTGTTTGTCAGCTAGTTTTGATCAGTGTTCAGAGACATTCAAGACTAAATGCTGTAAGTCATAATTCAACTGAATTATATTCAAGTTCATGTTATAGCAATGTGCATTAAAGATGGATTCCCTTGTTGTTACTTTAACATATAAATGAACTGTTCTGTGTCCTAGAGGTTAGAGTGTTTGCCTTGGATGTAGGAAGTCACAGGTTCGAACCCGGGCCAAGTCATACCAAAGACTTACAACAATAGTACTAACAGCTACTTTGCTAGGCACTTAGTATTCAGAGGTTAGTGTTAGTACTGGTTGGCCTGGTGTCAGTATAACGTGATTGGGTGGGACATGGTGCTTCATGTCTTTGGCATGATGTCCCAGTGCTAGATATCACTATAAACTGCCACACTGCAAACATTGTATTAAAATGACTGAAAAATGTTTATAGCTAAGTTCAAAATCCAAATCACACTCTCCTTCACACAAACATATAAAAGTAGGTCTTAATAACTTACATTTTGTCTAATACAGCAGCACTACTTGGCATTCATGTGCAAACGTTTCATGAGCAACAGTAAGAATGACATATATATGGACTTAAACAAAAATTCTTTACCAAGTCAACGAAAGTTTCCTGATGGCATTTGTAGGAGTGTGAGAAATGCTGGTCTAAAATGCAAAATCAAAACTTCTGCGCCAATGTCAATGATGAAAATGCTGATTCAAACAATACTAGGGGTAGGGCATAAGATCTTGTCCACTTTTATACAGGCTAGACCAAAAATGAAAATTTCTCTTATAAACTATTACTAAATTTTGACATCGCAAGTTAGTCTTTAATAAAGTATTAAAATACATACAGGTATAACAATCACGTTTCCTGGGGCACCTGGGGGGCCCATGTTTCCATCAAGACCATCCCTTCCTGGGAAACCCTGAAATGAAATTAAATGTATGGCTTCAAAAATTCTCGGAGAACATTAAAATATTATTACAAACAATCAAATTTGTTTCCATCACTGAATGATTTAGATGATTTATATACTTTATTCAGAAAGAGACTTTGATATGTGATTTTTTTTGTGTGGTAGAAATCACTTGAAATTTAAAAATGAACAACTGGTTCATTAGAACCAATAGGTAATTTATTTTAAATTAGATGCCAATACTTTATATATTGTTATGTTTACGCTGCATATAACCCACAAATTCAAATGGTTATATGAGTATATTTGTTGTCTGCCATGTTGTTGCTACTTTGGTTTCGCTAAACAATGAACAGCTACTTTCAATGGAAGCTGTTACTCGCATATTTTACTGTTCCAAAGATCCCAACTCAAAAAAGTCAAACAGTTAAAACAATACAACTAAAATTGTTTACATTCAGTTATCAAAAGAAATTATAATCAAACACTTGATGCTTGGTCATTTTGCTTTTCTGACCGATCTTCAATTTTTGATAATTGTCAAACTGCTCATGATTCCTGGGTGAAAAATTCAGGTATTATCCATCCATCATGTAACTTCTAATGCAAATAATTCAATATTTTCCACATACTGGAGGATGTCATCATGTACTTTTAGCAATATGAAGGATCCATATAAATGCTGAGACATGACATGATATCACAATTATGATTCAATATTACAATATCTTGTAATGTATAACATAGCAGTTTAGTACCTAGCTTTTCGTTTTAAGGGAGTGGGTGTTTTTTTACAGTGAAGCAAAAGAACATAAAGATTCAATTTTTTCAATCAATCTGATAAAAGGATAATGGCATTAAGACTGCTTACACTGCTCACATTCTCTATTTGTGAAATACGATATTGGTTGATTTCTAATTACATTGTTTTATGGCATGTTCTGTGACTTGACAGGAAATCTGTTATATCCACTGTTACATTCCTTATTTTATATCCACTGTTACATTCCTTTTTAATATCCATTCCTTTTTAATATCCACTGTTACTTTCCATTTTTATATCCACTGTTACATTCCTTTTTATATCCACTGTTACATTCCATTTTTATATCCACTGTTACATTTCTTAGTTATATCCACTGTTACATTCCTTATTTTATATCCACTGTTACAGTTCTTATTTTATATCCACTGTTACATTCCTTTTTCATATCCACTGTTACATTCCTTATTTTATATCCACTGTTACATTCCTTATTTTATATCCACTATTACATTCCTTATTGTGGATATAAAATAAGGAATATATATATTTCCGGTTTCTTCCTCCACCATTAATACTGGCCGCCATGAATAGCCTATCGTGTGCTGAAAAATGGCGTTAAGCCCAACAACAACAACAACAACAACATTCCTTATTTATATCCACTGTTCCATTCCTTATTTTATATCCACTGTTACAGTTCTTATTTTATATCCACTGTTACATTTCTTATTTATATCCACTGTTACATTCCTTATTTTATATCCACTGTTACATTCCCTATTTTATATCCACTATTACAGTTCTTATTTTATATCCACTGTTACATTCCTTTTTTATATCTGCTGTTACATTCCTTAGTTTATATCCACTGTTACATTCCTTATTTTATATCCACTGTTACATTCCTTTTTTATATCCACTGTTACATTCCTTATTTTATATCCACTGTTACATTCCTTATTTTATATCCACTGTTACATTCTTTTTTATATCCACTGTTACATTCCTTAGTTTATATCCACTGTACTGTTACATTCTTTTTTATATCCACAGTTACATTCCTTATTTTATATCCACTGTTACATTCCTTATTTTATATCCACTGTTACATTCTTTTTTATATCCACTGTTACATTTCTTAGTTTATATACACTGTACTGTTACATTCTTTTTTATATCCACAGTTACATTCCTTATTTTATATCCACTGTGTAACATCTGAATCATCTTATCATTGGACCATATGACTGTAATTGAGTGACATATTTTGTTCTCAGTCAGGTGATGAAAATGGAGATAACTTGTGCAAAATTATAACAGTATTGTGCAAAAGATCAAAAGACCCCCATTTTTTTACATCTGTGTTGGCTGCTACAGACAACTGTTTACTGCTTTTTATACTAATGACCTCATTACCATCCTTGCCACTCTTAAAATACTATTACATATGTAAAATTAACATCATTTGTACAACTTAAAACTGTGCTTACATTGCTGTCATTTGTAATGCACCATCTAAATAATGTGCTGTCAATTAATTTATTGCAATTTAATAACAGCCACCACTAGGTTTGGCTGAGAGGTGTGAGGGGTTATTTTAAAAATTGCCACTATTTACATCTCAGGTATTTTTACAGCATGTAATAGAAAAACTTGACGACATTGTAATTGTCAATCCTGACATTGTAATTGTCAATCCTCCCATGTACAACCACTACCATCATGACCAAATCAATTACTAATACAGTAAAACCTACCTTGAAAGACAACTGCTATGTGAGACCACCTGTCTTAAAAAAACCATATTCTCAATGCACCGATTTATTGATTATATAGTGGTCTGACTTGCTATGAGAGACCACCTGTCTTGAGATACCATCATTTTTTGGCAGAAAAAGTGGTCTTTCAAGAGAATTTCTACTGTATTATTACAATCACTATCACTACTGGCTTACTTGATCTCCTTTGGGCCCAGGAGGTCCAGGAGGTCCACGGATTCCAGGTGGGCCTGGTGGACCCTACAAAAAAGAAACAAATCCTTCATATTTTTAGAATCAGTTTATCATTTGTATAAAAAGTTATCTCCCTTAGCACAACCACCAGATATCATGTATATAAGGTTGGATGGTGACTTTATGTTTATATTAACAGGTGACTGTTTTTATGGTGCTATTGTCAAATGTACACGCCCTGATAACTTGTGAACCCTCTTATAATAAGGGGTCAGGTGGGTCACATTTTTAAAACCACATTATTAAAACAAAAAATACCCCATAAATTGAACCCTATTTATTGAACTTGATGAAAATTGCGATAAAAATTAGTAACAGTAACTCTGATATAATGCTCATTTTGTCATCGAAAATGGCAGATAGGACCTGAAAACATAATCAACATTATGAAATAACAAATTAAAAAATAAGTCAAAAAGTTTTACATTTTCTTTCCAAATGGTAGTACATTGCAACTAACAATATGTAAGGAAATTTTGATCAATGAAAATTTCACTTATGCCAAGTGGAGGCAGTACTTTAATAAATAAATGCAAAGTAAATAATTTTTTATCAATTGAAATTTATGTTCTAGTTCTATCATTTAGTTCCTATTAACTGTAATTACCATAATTGTGTTCTCTTGTAATTTAACGTATAATGGGTCAATCTACTGGTAAAGCTATGTCCATGAGCATTTCTCTGAGAACCTAATTAGGTGCCAACTGTGTTTTGATAACTGACTTCTTTTGTATTGTTGCTCAGAATTAAAAGTTGGCCTTCTTTGTATTATCGCATCAATTATGTCTTTTGAATCAAAAAATGGAGTGGAAATAAAAGAAAAGTTTAAAGGCACAAAATCCTAAAATTTTAAAATCTAACGGCCCCAGTTGTATGTTGGGTGAACTCACTTCATTTGATCAATCACTGATATAAATGTTATTGTGTATGTAACATAAACTACCTTAAATTAACTGACTTAATAGTGGTATCTGTGATCAAAGATCGCAAGGCAACCAAATGAAAAGAATATTTTATAAAATAAAGGGCTTGGTTTCACAGATATGGACAATTGTGGGCAAGCAAGTTTCAGAGAATTCTTGAACTTAGAGATATCCTCAAGGATGATGAAAAGTTTCATAATTACTTCCTATGAAATCATGACATCAATACTGTACTAATTGAACAACACAAACATTTTGCATGTTTTTGACAAAAAGGAATCTTGTTTAGTGGTGAATAGTTCCTCTTTTATCACCTTATTTGGCAGGATCTATTAAATGTCATTCTAGTAACCAGACTCATCAAAAAAACAAAAAGCAGTGTTTACGCAGATGTTTTCATGCACATGTGATGGCTGCTGAAACCAGTTGGAACAATCTTTCACATGTTGGATATTTTGAAAATAAATGGTATTTAAACAGTACAACAAACAACTTCATTAGAAAATGTGTTTTTAAAATATATTATCAACATGATTGTGAAATAAGCATTCAGTCAACAAGCAGTCCAGTTCCATAACTCTGACATCCTCCACTGTTTTCTCAATGTCTAAGAAAATTTTTTCAAATTTTGGAGTTCCCTTGGTAAGTTGCATGCTTTTTTATAGTGTGGTTGATGTTTGTTGTGGACCCCGTTGTGTGGGAGTTATTGAGGGAGAGGTGTATCCTTCTATAAAAATTATGTTTTCATTTTTTAAGACAACAATGAGTTATTTGTGTTGATATACCAATATCTTTAATTTTTTATATGGAAAATGTGTTGAAACACAACAAGACATCACAAATGATGTCATAACATCATGCAAAGGAAAAATGAAATGGTGAGTGCATATGAATATATTTCTTAGAAATTTTGTTAAAATATTCTGTTGTTAAATAAAAACCGTACACTTCTCCCTTGATAACCCATGCACAACTGGGTCCAGAAACAAACAGACTGCACTACAAATGATGGTACATGTTCTGTGAGAAAACCATTATTACCAACCATGTAACATGAAAGATATTCAACAAGGTCAATTTGAGCAAGAAATTATGAATGTTTAGTTAAGGCCTGGACTATCAGTCATTCAGCCAAATCTTTCAAGAAGTCTGGATTTGATGACATTAACTGTGATCTTAATGTTGAAAATGAAGTTAAAGTGGACATTATATGTTATACAGAAAACCTTTAGCAACATCCCCAAATCCTAAACCACTTCCAAGCTTTTATCTTTTCAAAATTTAATTGGTGGTTTTGGAAATAATGGGTCACTTTCGACGAAATAAACAACAAAGCAATATTTATTAGAGAATCACTCTTCCAGCCTGTCCCCACCCCAAATAAATTAATATTGGTTTCAAATGGATATTTAAATTTACATTAAAAATGGGATGAGGCAATGGGAAACATTTTTAGGGATTGTACCCACTGAAAAACTTATATAAAAAGTAGGCTCCAACTCCATCCCTACAGAAACAAAAGTCCTCAAAGAGACTAATGGTCTACCTCAAAGAGACTAATGGTCTACCTCAAAGGGACTGATAGTCTACCTCGAAGGAACTGATGGTCTACCTCGAAGGGACTGATGGTCTACCTCAAAGGGACTGATGGTCTACCTCGAAGGGATTGATGGTCTACCTCGAAGGGATTGATGGTATACCTTGAAGGGACTGATGGTCTACCTCAAAGGAACTGATGGTCTACCTCGAAGGAACTGATGGTCTACCTTAAAGGGACTGATGGTCTACCTCAAAAGGACTGATGATCTACCTTGAAGGGACTGATGGTCTACCTCAGAGAGACAGATAGTTTATCTCAAAGGGACTGATGGTCTACCTCGAAGAGACTGATGGTCTACCTCGAAGAAACTGATGGTCTACCTCAAAGGGATTGATGGTCTGTCTTGAAGGGACTGATGGTCTACCTCAAAGGGAATGATGGTCTACCTCAAAGGGACTGAAGGTCTACCTCAAAGGGACTGATGATCTACTGGGCAAAATATAATTTCAAGGAATTCAAGAAAAAGACTATTTCTTTCTTTTCAATGTCTAATGTTAAAACTGTCTCTGATACTTCTCAGCTATAACAAGATTTTGCAAATTAGATGCTGTGGTGCATATACTATATTCCAACTTGGTGACATTTTCATCTAGGTCAAAAGTAGACTCCATTAAACATCTTTTGGTGGAAAACTCATGTCATACTAATCATTCATTCAGAGGGAATTACAACAACAAGACTTTTAAGTCAGTCATTGTGGCAGTCATCCTGGATGTATGACTATCACAACTTTTATTTAGGACCAACTTGGCATTATTAGAAGTCGGTTGGTGAAAATAAAAAGTGTTACTATAGTCATTCACGAAAGGAGTACAAATAACAATATTTTAAAGAACTGACTTTCCATTTAGAATAAGTAGCAATAACAAATCTTCAAGCTGGCTGCTGGTGGCTATATTGGATATCAGATCAGCACCATTATTATTTATAGTTAAACCACTTATCTCGACCTCGGTGACCTCGCCAATCCTATTAAGTCGATGTTTTTGAAGTGGAACTGCCAAATTCTCTCTTTGTCTTAGCATTTTCTCATTGGTTATGTTGATTCTTTTATGTCGATGACCCCTAAAATCTCGAGCACAAAAGAGGGCCATATTTGCCAATTAACATTGGTTATCTCAATCCCCATGACCAATTGCCAGCAATTTTTTATTGGTGACAAAAATGTCCCATCTGGCAGACAGACTTTTTGGTTATTTAATTTGTACAAACAATCGTGGCTTTTGACTGGATAAATAAAAGGGAGAACGGAAGAAAGCTACAAACTTAACCCAGTAACGAATTGGAATCAATCAGTACACAAATAATCCTTTGTTTGTATCGACAACCCCATCTTAGCTGTGCATTGTTACATCATAATCTGCTTATGCTGACGTATGGCTGAGCACTGTATGTTTTGATAGTCAATTATGCTACTGCACTAAACCTACAACTGACCGACTTCTGAAGACTCGAATAGAACAGATAAAATTAATGGAATGGCTAATCTTTCTGTTTGTTGGTTGTTACAGACACTTAAACTCAGCAAGAAAAAATAGCAAGCAACAAATAAATAACTTTTGCATAATTAAAAATAATTATTTATTTCTCAAAATACAGGAGTGAAAGAATCCCTATATTGATGTTAACTTATGCTACAGTAATATATACGGTCCAATATTGCCATGTGTTCACTTTGTGTAAGTTTCATTTGTGGGAATAGAGATACTATTTTGCAAGAATATGGACTTTTGATTTTGTAATTTACATGTACTTCTTGCAATTGATTACGTTTATGCTAGCTTATGACTTGCCAATAAAATGATCATACTTGGTTAACTGCACATGTGCTGAGTTCATGCAGCATGTAATGACGGTCCGCATAGTTGTTCACTCCAATGACAGTTTACTCACTCTTGTTTATTTTGTCTGAAGGATAACATGCTGTAGCTATTCTGTTTATGATACTTTTCCGAGCTATCAGATTGAAATGACTCGCGAATTTAATTTTGACACTGGTTAGCTTTTTGTAAAAACAAACTACACCATGCACGTTTTTTTTTTTTTTTTAGTGATCTTTGTATTTGCAATGTTGGAGAATATAATAAAGGTTTGTATCGAGAATCGATGGTGGTTTGTATTGTATACTGGTAAATTTCTGCTGTTAGTTGGTACACATATGCCTTTTGTTGTTAATAAACATATTTGTATATTTTTATAGCATGCCGATCTCTTCATCGAACAGATCATGGCAATACTGTTGTTTAAAAAGAAACATCCAAAAATGTTCATGTACATTCTCATTTACTAACGCACATAATGTACATAATGAAATTTCAAGCACATGGTATTATATTGACGCCATATTGGTTTTGGTTTATCTTGATCATCGGTTATCTCGATGCTTTTTGGCAAACCCCTAGACCAGCGACATAACCGGGTTCGACTGTACAACCAACTGGACATCATAAAAGATCTTCTGGAAAAAAATGTCATGTAAATTTTACTTACTGTTGAAGTATAAATATAGCAACATTTTTAAGATGGCCATATTGGATGACAGAATGGCACAAATTCTTCCTCTCACCAGCTAAACATCATAAGAAGAATTTCAGTAAAACCTCTATACTGCTATGACTGTCCGTGTAAGGCAAGCAGCAATAATACGGTGTTCAAGATGATTGTTGTCACCGGCAGTCTTATTGAATGTGCAATCAGCACGATTCTCATTCAGGACCAACAAGACATTATAAAAATAAATCTTGCAATGGATATCCCATGTCAATATGACCATCCCTGTAGGAGGAGTAGCGATAACAAGATTTACAAGATGGTTGCCATGTCAACCACAAAAGATGTATGATCACTAGCATCTTTATTTAGGACCAACTAGACATCATAATAAGTCTTTTAGCAAACACCTGATGTTGATATGACCATCCACTTAGATGGATTGGTGATAAGTTTTTCAGGATGGGAACTGTGGTGGCCGTAATGGATGTCTGGATTTATAAACAAACAGACCATGTGGTAAATGTGTGTGTAAAGTTTCAGGACAATGTTCCAGGTTGTAGCAAAAACAAATTTTTGCTAAAAGATAGACAGCAATGGATGATGGAAAACAGAACATCACATAGGCACTTCTGGTGTTTGACCAGTAGAGCTAATCACAAAATATTGCTTCCCCACCCAAAGGTAAATTTCATTGACTAGCCCTAAGTTACATTCAATGGAATATCTATACGGTAACAAACCAATATTGTTCAGGAACCATTAGTCTTTGAAGCAAAGATGTATCATCCATGCATCAAAACAAATATGTGATACTAGAAGTCTTGCATAACATGATCCATTTACCACATGTTTATTTATAAGAATTCAAAAAAAATTAAGCAATGGAAAGTTTTTGCCAGTTTAAAGAACCTAGTACTTACATATGCATATACACCAAGAGCCACTCTTCCATCTGGTGTTGCAGCCTGAAATAGTGATACAATCATAAAAAATTGTAAATTGTTCTATGGATTGTGATGTTTGTTCTACACCCTGAACTTTAATGTACCCTCACAACTATGTACCCTATCTAATATGTACACCAATATTATGTACCCTAGTTATTTACCTCACTTATACATACTGCATCTAAACTGTATTAACATTTGTCTTAAAGAAACATAGAAAATATTCTTAACTTTCCATTGCTTTTCTCTCCTCCTCTTTATCATTATCTTTTGGACTAGCTGGCTCATATTCCAAAGCACAAAACAGGGTTCATGGCACAATGAAACAAACAATATTAATAGCAGATGGTACAATGCTATAACAGACACCTAGTAAGCTGTAGCATGGAAATGCTTTGCGATCTTGAGACTTAATCATGCGAACATAAGCCTGGATACTTTTCAATCATATGATGTCAGTACTTCATGTGGTCACACTCCACTGTTGTAACAGTAGAAGGCTACAAAGAGATACTCCAAAAGGTCTTATTGACCATATGATCATATATTTGCAACAACAGGAATGCACGTTCTTAATGCCCAGTTTTGCTTCTGAATTGTACCCTAGGTATAATTAAGACAAGCAATTGTAGCCACCTTGTTTACTTCTCAATATTAGAGTGTTATTAGCAGATTTATCCTTTGGCATAAATCAAATGAGTATTCTCCCTTAAAGACCACTGCTGTCACAATCGTTTGGCATAAATCGAATGAGTATTCTCTCTTAAAGACCACTGCTGTCACAATCGTTTGGCAAAAATCGAATGAGTATTCTCCCTTAAAGACCACTGCTGTCACAATCGTTTGGCATAAATCAAGTGAGTATTCTCCCTTAAAAACCACTGCTGTCACTATCATTTGGCATAAATCAAATGAGTATTCTCCCTTAAAGAACACTGCTGTCACAATCGTTTGGCAAAAATCGAATGAGTATTCTCCTTTAAAGACCACTGCTGTCATTATCGTTTGGCATAAATCAAATGAGTATTCTCCCTTAAAAACCACTGCTGTCACTATCATTTGGCATAAATCAAATGAGTATTCTCCCTTAAGGACCACTGCTGTCACTATCATTTGGCATAAATCAAATGAGTATTCTCCCTTAAAGACCACTGCTGTCACAATCGTTTGGCATAAATCGAATGAGTATTCTCTCTTAAAGACCACTGCTGTCACAATCGTTTGGCAAAAATCGAATGAGTATTCTCCTTTAAAGACCACTGCTGTCATTATCGTTTGGCATAAATCAAATGAGTATTCTCCCTTAAAAACCACTGCTGTCACTATCATTTGGCATAAATCAAATGAGTATTCTCCCTTAAGGACCACTGCTGTCACTATCATTTGGCATAAATTGAATGAGTATTTTCCCTTAAAGACCAGTGCTGTCACTATCATTTGGCATAAATCGAATGAGTATTCTTCAATTGAACAGTTCATTGCATTGACTAATTTTGTCAGTATTTTGTATGAAATGCCATTACAAAAAAAAATGAATTATCTGAAAACTGAGAAAAGGAACAGAAGTTTACAGCAGGTATTCATGCTAATGAATTTAATGACCTGCTCACACTGGTGTTGATCATGTATACTTTTCAGTAACAATTTTTAGATGCCTAAGAGAAGTAGTGTCTAATGCAATATGAAAAATGCACTTGTCTGCTCTAAGCTTCCATTTTTTATCTCAGTTCTCATACAATGGCATTATGCAATAAAACAATATCATCAGATTTTTTATTGCAAAATTAAATAGTATGAAAGCTGATATCAAAATTAGAAGCAGTTAAATCTCTATTACAGAGTGTTACTTTCAATTTCTTTCAAGGGATAAATCCAACATACTTAACTTTATTAGTTAATGCCATAATAAAACTACTTATCTGTTGGATAAAGTGACCTCTGATGAGAGGTGTCTTCACATTAGTGGGATGGCTCAAAAGGGGGACTACTCAAAATAACCTCTTGCTCCTTCAAATACCCTACTTTTCATGGGTTTGCATTGAAATGGTTTTACTTGGAAATTCTTTTGATTTTGTGACTCAATATAAGTTTAAGAAACAGTTAAATTACATCGATTTGTAAAAAAAAATTATTTTTTTCTTTTTCAACTTTTTCTTGCCTCCAGCATTATACTGCCAAATATAATTATACTTACAAATCCAACAGGGTTCTTCTCAACAAAAGCAAAACCAGCACCCTCCTTTTCTGGTAAAGCAGGTTTCTTTTCAAGAAATCCAAACTGTCCTCCTATGCCAAATCCCCCTCCTGAGATGTTCTGTGGAGGAAGAACATCGTCCCTTGGAAAGGGGATATGGCAATCAGGACAAAAACGTGTTGCATGTTGAGCTGCAGCCATTGGATCAGGAATGACCAGCAGGTCTTGAATTTCTCCCTGAAATAAAGTACCAGATATAAATGGTTCAATCAATATGTATTCTTCTTTTATATCTAAAATTATAAAACAAGGCTTAAAGATAAAGAAGCACATGCAATGCTTTAATAAACTCCAGTTAACGGAAAGGTACACAGTTTGGGCTGATATATGTTTTTAACTGCCATGTTTAGTTTTGTTACATCAATATCATACAGTTTTTACTTGCAACAAAACAGAACAAATGTGAACCAATTAGAAATATGGCTTCCAGAAAAGTAACTATTTCAGCAAATCACATGCATGTTCACCCATATATTTCCAATCTCTGATTAAAATAAAATAAAAAATGTGTCCCCAGAGCTGCGACAAATTCAGTCAATCAGATGCAAGCTTGACTCATTACCATGCCTGGGTCTCACTCATTACTGATTTCATCCATAAATTCAGCCAATCAGATGCAAGACTGCCTCATTAGCATGCCTGGATCTCACTCATTACTGATTTCATCCAAAATTTTGATGACATAAGGTCATATTCAAAACCTGATCAAAATCAAATCTGAAATATGACTTCCCAAGTGGCAAAAACTCACCCAATCAACGAAAATTTACCTCATATCCATAAATGTCATTCATTATCACACTTGTTCAAGACCTTGATGACATAAGCATGGATCTTAATTTGATCACAACTGAATCAGAAATATTGAATTCATCCAAAATCTTTATGATATTAAATATAATCCTAGTCTTATCCAAATCAAAACAAAAAAAAAAAGGCTTTTGAAGTGTAATAAGCTCAGCCAATCATATGCACGATTACCTGATTATTACATTTGTATCTCGCTCATTTTCAAACTCATTGAAATGTTTGAAGAAATCAATTAACATTGAAAATTTAATTGACACTGGACATTAGCAACTCGTGATGGACACACACTACAAATTCTGATTACATAAACTGACTTGGCCTTATGGGCCAGTGAGCTAAAACTGCAAGACAGTTGCATTCATGAGATTTTGGCAATAACTTTAGCAAAAAGATTTTAAAAAGCACAGTGATTTGTCAACATGTGCATCTTCCAAGG
Organism: Potamilus streckersoni; assembly: GCA_016746295.1. Classification (NCBI taxonomy): domain Eukaryota; kingdom Metazoa; phylum Mollusca; class Bivalvia; order Unionida; family Unionidae; genus Potamilus; species Potamilus streckersoni. The sequence goes on along the minus strand of JAEAOA010000598.1, from coordinate 840,453 downwards.
ATGTCCATAACAAGTATAAAGTTTCATGGCAATTCACTGAAAGCTGGAACTTGTTGCATTCTCAATATTCTGTCATAATTGACACCTACTTCAAGCCAATGAGCACAAAATCTACTAAAACTTAAAGGAACACTGATTTGTTATAACTATCATAGCAAGACATTCAATGGAAATACAATATGGCCATTCAAGTATGATGAGTAGCAATAACTAGATTTTTAAATAGTGACCATGCTGGAGGTCAAATTGATGATGACCATGTTGGAGGTTTGATTGATAGTGACCATGCTGGATGTCTGATTGATGATGACCACTTTGGAGGTCTGATTGATAATGACCATGCTGGAGGTCTGATTGATAGTGACCATGCTGGAGGTCTGATTGAAAACAGTTTCATCTTGAACAAAAATCCTTAGCAGAAGAAGTCTTTTAATGAAAATGCCATATCCATAT
>JAEAOA010000598.1:690000-835000 GCA_016746295.1 Potamilus streckersoni | reverse complement strand
GTACAGTAGTCCCCCTCTTATATGGCCACCCCTTCTGCACCGGGAAAGTGGCCTTATAAGGCGAGTGGCCTTTCCAGAGGGGGACTAAATTTTTTGTGAGAAGTATATGTACATAGTAAGAAAGCTTCATTTTTTAATGCATTAAATATCTTCGTTTAAAAGCAACATTAAATATTAAACGGTTCTTGTGCTATAATAGTTGACTTATTTCAACTGAGTATGCATTAATAGTTCTTATTCTTGACAAAATCGCGATATGTGAACGGGTGTTGTCATGCACATAGCAGAACCATACAAAAACATCATTTGAATCTTGGTACATACGCAATTATCTATCCATTTGCTCCATTTTCCCACTGCTGCTAAATAACTTATCGGTTACAATGTTATTTATTTGAGTCTTTTTAACATAAAATTGTTTTATTCGAGTCTTTTCTACCTAAATTTGTTTGACCAGTCTCCCTCCCCACCTCATCCGATATCGTAGACTATATATAATAACCGACGTTTTCTGAAAAAATCATCTTTGTTTACGTGATGAAATGTTAATGTTTGGTAATGAGTTATTCCGATGTTGCTAACTGTATGCGATTTAATTATGCAGATGGCATATTTGTTGAGCGGACGACATGCTTTCTTTGTAAAGAAGCGACAAGTTTTGTTGTCACGTGATTTTTCGGTCTTTGTCTAGTACACTGTTTCTATTTTTAGCCAATGCTGACCGGGTGATCTTGACCTTACATCCAGTTATAATCATCAATGTGGCAACTACCAGACGGATTAAACAATTTTTTCTGCATTTAAACAAGATGCCGTATATTTTTAAAGGCAGCAATTATCACGTGATTCATTAGTCACGGTCTGGTACCCTATTGTTTTTAGATATATATATTTTTTTTTTACTCTAAGTGTGAAAAATGCCTTGGATACATACGCAGATTTGATCTGAACAATAGCACCTCGAAGCCGTTAAGATTTATAAACTTTACAATTGTTGCGTAATAGCCGCTAATTATGTAAGTTAACCAGCTCAACGTCTTGCTAAGGGAAGCCACAAAGGATATTGAACCATTTTCCGAGCAGACTTTTGTATTGTACATCAATATTGCCACTTCTCCGATGTTACTACTATTAATAAGTGTAATCTTAACAATTATCGGTGGATAAACCAGACTTCTAGGATAACACGCAGTATAGATATAGGGATTACCTTTATGTATGGATTAAAATTTGAGTCTTTCTCAGCTTTAGGAAATAAAGGAAATGTGGGTTCTCGTAAGGTGAAAAGGATATAATATCAACCTTAGCGGTACATGTAGAACAGGGGCCCTGAGTGGCCGAGTGGTCTAAAGCGCTGTCCGTTACAGATCACTGCCATCTCACCTCTGTCTGCGCAGGTTCGAGTCTAGGATTCGGCGATTGTGGATATGTGAAAAAGCTTGCCAGTAGCTTCTCGTGGGTCGGTTGTTCTTTCCGGTGATTTCCCGGTTTCTTCTTCCACCATTAATACTGGCCGCTATGAATAGCCTATCGTGTGCTGAAAAATGGCGTTAAGCCCAACCAACCAACCAACCAACATGTAGAACACTTTTTTGAAGAACAAAAACCTGACCTGGGGAAACAGAAATCCGATTACTTAACACAATTAGAAAAAAAAATTGTTTTAGATACATATTACCAAATAAAATGCGGCTGCTGGTGAGGGGTAAATTTTATGTTTTTGCAAAAATATGTTGGCAGCTGGTTGTGTTAGTCGGGTGGCCTTTTGTGAGGGGTAATTTTGAACACAAATTCGTTGGTGCCTTCAGATTCTGGAGTAAAGGAGCGGGTGGCCGCTGGTGAGGGGGGCCGTTCAAGAGGGGTACTACTGTATGTAGAACTTCATTTTTACATTTATTTGGAAGATTTATCTTCCTACATTTATTTGGAAGGTCTATCTTCCTACATTTATTTGGAAGATTTATCTTCCTATATTTATTTGGAAGGTTTATCTTCCTACATTTATTTGGAAGGTTTATCTTTCTACATTTTAAAGCATTTCTTAGTTTTAGCATTGTTTAAAACTTAATGTTTTACCAATTAACCATTAATATGCTGATGCACCAGTCAATGCCAATTCAAATGTGCAGGTGAAACATTGTTGAAGATATTACTTAATAAATGGTTAATTGCATCTAAAATATAAAGTCACTCAAACAAAAATATTAGGGATAAATGACCAAACAGTTAATATGGTTGAGTTACTCTCCTCAAGATGGACCCACACACCAAGTTTCATAAGTGTAGAGGAAATAGGTTACAAGATATTCAAGGTGTAATAAATGGATAATTGTAAACACAAATGTCAGTGAAGTACGAACACTTACCTGTTTATTGGTATGGATGAATTATTCTGGTTCAGATGAATCCTATTATCTTGAGTGTAGGTAAAATAGGGTAAAAGATATTGAAGTCACAATGATTAATCTGCTTAAAATAAAACAAAAAAAATCACCTCTATTTCCATCATATTAATACTTAACATTTCCCTCCAATTTATTGTATAAATATTCATTACCATTAAGACAAGAGACATGGGTGTATCTGGTAGTTTTAGTTTAAAGGATTTTGAGTGGTCAGATATGGTAATGTTAGAAACAAATTCTACATAGTTCACACATCTGAGACTGATAAAAATTCTGACCCATAGGACTTGGAGTCTGCATTTGTCATCACTGTAAACACAAGAATTTATACATTAAATGAACCCTGACTTTGTCTCTATTCTGTAGTTTTGATAACTTATTGCCCTGGTGTAAAATTTACCAATTGGTTCTCTGTTTAGCCCTAGCTTGGGTTTACATTCAAAATTGGCTGGAAATCTACTTTGTGTTGGATGTTATTATTTGCAATGTTTGTACCCCGTAACAACAACCTTAAACATGAAAATTTGGTCATAATGATCTACTAATTCTGGTGTTATTAATAAATTATGCTCCCTTTTTTGAGATGTATCCACATAACAATCTTCATGAGTGTACTTGAAATAAGGTTCAAGAGACTGAAGGTGTAAAAAACAATAAACAGAAAATAAAAACTCAAGCATGAACATTAGGTAACAGTAACATAGTTTTTAGGTAACTTTCTAAGATGCATCCAAAGACCAATTAAGATATTGAAGGTGCAATGAACAAATAGCTGATGATAAAAAATTTTGACTCTAAGAATTAGAGAATGTGGCTAAGTGAGAAAGCATGTCAGTAGCATCTTGTGAATCGGTGGTTCTTTCTGCAGGTTTCCCAGTTTCTTCCTCAACCATTAACACTGTGCTGAAAAATGGAGTTAGGCCCCAGAACAAGAACAGCATTGTTGATTGATATCATTTCAGATGCATCCACACACCAAATTTTCATGGATGCAGGTGAAATAGGGTTTAAGACATTGAGAGTGTAAAGAACATAAAGCTGAAAAAAGAATATTATAGGTTTTCTACTTTCATGGAAATCTGGTTCCCGAACAAATTTGTTAAACACAAACTATAAGAATGGTCAACTGAGCATTAGAATCTAACTGAGTGTATCAAATCACATTTATTTTGACATAATACATTATAGTTCTTTTGCACAATATACTGAAATTTGGTTCAGATTATGTCTGATGTGAAATGGGCCCATTAGGACTGGTCTATTTGCAGCACCCGAGGACTCTTAAAAAATCCCATTCCTGCATTAAAAACATACCGATCTGTTTCCAAGGGGACTGGGATAGTCCAGGCTGCTGTCTCCCATGAGGCTTGTGAGTCACCACTATAAAAAAAATAGCCCTGGCCATTTTTTACTGTAATGGAGAGTTGTTCATAAGCATCTGAGGCACTATACACAGTGAGCAATTTGTACGTCTCTGTCGTCACTGATCTGAATGTTGTGATTAGGGAAAATTCCAATGGAATTCCATCTGAAATCAAAAATAGAAACAAATGTATCAAAGACTTTATTATGTGTACTCGTAACTAATGTAGCTTACATAGAAATGTATATGGAACTACAGATTCTAAAATGAATAGTTTTGTCTCCCAATTCAATGAATGGAAAAAAATTTATACTTATCGTACAATGCAGATATCTCTTCTGAAATGGCTTGTTATTATTTCTGGAATATGACTCATAGGACACAACACAGTTAGACATGAACAAATGATGGGTAAAGAAACTGTAGATTAAAATGTCAGTAGGTAGGCTCAACAACATGATTCAACAGCTAATAATTCATGTAAACAAACACTATTTGCTTACATTTCATGTAAAATGAAAAATAAGGACTTGAAAAGGTATCTTTTCAACATATAAATACATGTTTTCAAATGCTGCAATGGTCAACATTATTCCTCTCCAGTTCTGATAATGGAAAACACTTAAAGTGCAACAATGAAAAAATATTTTTCTATCCAAAAAGATAATGCTTTCTGAATCTTTATTTCTAAACATCTTAAAGTTGAATAAAGTCAATTTTAGGCTCGCTAAATACACTAGTTTGATTTTTAATTAACAATAATGAATACATTATACATCTCCCTCATTCTCAATAGTCTTCTGTAAAGACACCAGTAGGACATGCAAGAGTCCAAATTAGCCAAAGTGTACTAGCCATTAGGCTGGTTGTTGTTGTTGTTGTTGGGCTTAGTGCCATTTTTCAGCACACAATAGGCTATATATGGCAGCCAGTATTAATGTTGGAAGAAACCAGGAAAGCTGCGGAAAGAACCACGACCTACAAGAAGTTACTGGCAAGTTTTCTCACATATACACATTCGCTGAATCTTAGACCTGATCCATAACGAAGAGCGTTTTAGACCACTCAGTGACCCAGGAACCTGTCCATTAGGCTGGTAAATTTCTTGTCCGAGACAGGTAGTTTTCATCATTTTAAACATCTGATGTCTAATAAAGTTTAAGCATTTATTTTATTATAGACAATATCCAAAATTTAGAAAATGAACTTATTTCAGATCTAATCATATAAACCACCCAGATTCAAATGTTAGCCTAAAAGATTTGAACAAATTAGCATTTTTAATTCATATTTTAAAACAAGATTGCATAAAAGTTTCACAGTTTTGTAAAATTTATAAAGTAACATATATCCGAGACTAAATGTGAGTTTCTTATGTCCTTCCCTATTTTAGATATTTCATTTATGTTGGGTGTGAGATCAGAGTACAATGTTGAAAAATCAGAATTCACCAAAACTACACAATTACTAGCCAATTACTACCTGGCCAAGCATACTTAAAATTACCTTACATTCATAGCATGAAATTGATGGGAAGAAGATATATCGTCTCAGAAATGGTAGGTTTGATATTTGTCTAAAATGAGGCTATGCAAAGGCCTGAAGAAACATGGACTGAAAGACTGTAAACCAGACTGTCAAATAACCACTGTATGTGTAGCACAATGGCGATCACACTCATTATTATGAGTAACCATTCTATCTTTAAATTATTAGTATCATCAAGATATATTTTTGTTCCTAGGTTTGTATCTGTTGTGAAAACCTCCACAATGCCAATACTGCTATCATGAGACATCTCACAATGCCAATACTGCTATCATGAGATATCTCACAATGCCAATACTGCTATCATGAGACATCTCACAATGCCAATACTGCTATCATGAGACATCTCACAATGCCAATACTGCTATCATGAGATATCTCACAATGCCAATACTGCTATCATGAGATATCTCACAATGCCAATACTGCTATCATGAGATATCTCACAATGCTTTTACTGTAGCACTACAGGTACCACTTTGTGTATTTGTTGAGTTATAAATATATAAAGACCTGATTGAAATCCTAGTATTTTTCACTAAAGTTATTCATTTTTGTTATGGATGACAAGGCTCTAAAATGGTCTTCTTTTTTAATAGTTAATCTATGGAGCAATGGTCATTGTTTTTCTTGCAATGAATATTTCAGGTTAGCCTGATGGTTTTCTAAAGCAAGATTTAAATTTATGAATTCTGAATTATGATCAATTATGATATTTAAGAAATGCAAGTTTTGCACATCCAAATATGTGTCTAATACATTGTTAACATTGTTATACTGTTAATGATACCTCTCCGAATGGATGGTTATATATTGATTTAATGTTTCCACTAAAAGACCTTTGATTGGTATACTTAGTCCTTTTGGACATTATTATGGCCACCATAATGCCATAATGATAAATCAGCCCCACACCTGTGACGATAATGACTGAAACCTATCAGTTTCATCACTCCTCAGCCGCACACCTGTGACAATACTGACTGAAACCTTCCTTCATTATCATCACAGGTGCCAGGCTGATTTATTGGACAGCTGCATATAACGGATTTTGTAAGTTATTTATATAAAAGATACCTGTCTAACTTGAAAATCATCCACCAACTAGTGAAGTTTAATGGCTGAGAACTCAAATGTTTGTTAGATCCTTTTCCTTCTTTCAATCACAACGAACTTGACCTATGACTTTGCCACTATTTTTACTGACAACAGGATGCAATATTTTCTATAATCAAAGGATGTGCCAATTGAGCATAAAAGACAGACTGAAAGGTGAGTAATTTGGCCAAAATTTCCCATCTAGCATGGACCTATAAAGCATTTTAATTTTTCAAAGTACACCACTGCCTCGATAACTCGTGGACATTGGGGTCCAAAAACATTGACCGCGATATAAGCGAGGGCGCGAGTTATCGAGGGACCTATAACAAACAACAAATATAACAATGGGATCGACGCATAGGGAAAAGGGGGTGGGGTGGCTTGGCATGTCGAATACTCGATTAATAATCGCGCTAAGATTAACAGTGGATAAATATCTTTTCATATCGGTGTACTTTGTTTAGTTTTTACTCTCAGAGTAACATTAATTTCAGGATAACTTACAGTATATTGAGTAAATCATATAAACATTATTCCTCCTGGTATCTGTTTGCTTAGCACATGTACTTCACACGTTGTGTATTACGTCACTTATTTTTGTGGTGAATGGTATACATTCTAATTTTATTGTTTGATCCAAAGTAGACGTCTTTTTTCAAATACAAAAGATCGACACATTTCGAAAATACAATGGCAATCGAATGATGTGTAGATTTTTATTGCGGTAGAAGTAAAATGGAAGAAAAAAAATTCACAAGGTTTAACCATTACCAACATGAATTTAAGGGGTCTAAAAATTTCAAACAACATAAATTAGAACACCTGCGGTTTGTGACACGTTTGAGAAATATCACTTCACATTTTGAAAAAATGCAAATTTCACAATATGGATTCTATCTGTACAGGCAATACCAACTTTTCCGCCCTATAAGTCGCTCCTGCGTATAAGTCGCTCCTCCGCACTTACCATAATCACATCTTTGATACCGCTGGCCATTGCATGCGACTTGGTAATTTCCAACTTCGTGTAAGAAATATTATACAATTGTTTAAGAGTTATATAAAAGTCAGTATTACAATAGACTTTGCCTTGGCCTTGAGTCGTATTTGAATTGTTGAAAGCCCATGACCTGCAGCACGCGGTTCCACAATCCATTTTCGTAGATTCTCCTTGAGAACTGGCCAACTTGCTTTGCCACTACGATTTCCCTTCTTGGTTTTTTTTTGTTGTTGACCTTAACTGGTCTTCTTTTTTATGTCAGTCATGCACAATCTTCTCGCTTACGTTGAATTTTCTTTCTGCTGCACGATTTCCGTTTTCTTTCGCAAATGCTACGACATTCAACTTAAATTCTGCATCATATTTTTTTCTAGTTGTTGGTGCCATGATAAATGGCTTGAATTTAATTTAAAACGAAACTTATTGATTTACGCTAATATAACAATTTTAAATCATACAACGTTATTGTGAAACTATATTTTATTAATGCTCCATTGCATGAACGGTACATATTTATATATAGGTCATTTCCACAACCCAAGCGAACTTCAAAGGCACTTTATACGCTACAGTGATTTTAATACCTTAACGAAGACATTGCAAATTCACCTAACAATTGAAACTGTTCACCAGCCTTCCAGTTATTTATTTTTTTTATTAATTACCTGTACTTTGAAGTTCTCTCCATGAAGCCAGTCTTGGCTTAATCCAGAGTTTAAAACTAGAGCAATCTGAGGAAATATTCACGCTGTTTTGTTTTTTTTTTTGTTTTTTTTTTATAACCAGCCATTGCGAAACCAACCGAAAAAATGATTGTGTGTTTTTATAAACTATTATTAAAGTAAATTATGAAGCGCTAACAGAGGTCTCAGAAACGCTTTACAGTGACATAATTCGTTGTTTAAAATAACAAAATAATCCCAGTTCTGCATTCTGTATTTATTTGAATACCTCAAAAGAACATGACGCAAAAGCTGGGCGGCAAGTTCAAAGGACTTTGACTAGCAGCTTGGGTGGGAAAATGTGCTGAAATTTACAACAACTGAATTTAGAAACAAAAAGATTCTAAGATGTACATGCCGAATAATAAAGGAAATACAATGGCAATCGTTATTTCAATATTTTTTTTTATTTATTAATAACAACAAATTTTAACACATATATAACTAAATATCATTTGACTATTTAATTTGATAATCTTATAGTCAATACTTACGTGTACTGTATGTAAGTTTCCAGCAATTGACTTGCCCGTATAACGGCAGATGCATTTTGCTAAAGCACAGCATCACTGCACATGTCACAGTTAAAAAAAATTTATCGTATAAGTCGCTCCTTCATATAAGTCGCACACGTCATTTTTAAGAAAAAAAAAACAAAAAAAAGCGACTTATAGCCCGGAAAATTCGGTAATCACCATTTTCGATGATAAAAATGAACTATGTATCAAGGTTAAATTTGCCAATTTACAATTTCTTATCACTACTTTTTCATGTTTAACACATTTTAAAATATATTTTCCTTGGAAAAAAAATCAGGAGCCATGCTGGACACCACGTTATAAGTGGGTTCTTGAGTTATCCAGGCGCGAGTTATCGAGGGAGTGGTGTATATGCATTGATGAAATGTCTACTGCTACTCCATTTTGAAAGCAATCAATATGTGTTACTTCCTTAATTGTAACATTTTGTTTTGACCAGCTCCATTGTGTTGACTGATATCTAATTGGTAAAAAACTGCAAAGATTCTTGTCCTATAAAATAGAACAGAACTTTAATTTGAGGTGAAATGATGAACACATGATGGCCAGATGATCAGATCACATGATGGCCAGATGATCACATGATGGCCAGATGATCAGATTATCACATGATGGCCAGACGATCAGATGATCACATGATGCCCAGATGATTACATGATGGCCAGATGATCACAGGACACCTTTATTTCAGTAGTGCCTGTAAGAAACAATCAAAATTGTTATAATACAGCTAAAATTTATACTATGTTAGATGAATAAACAAATAAATTTGTTTCATATTAAGAAATTATTATAAAAAGAGCTAGCTTTATGCCAGGGGCCCAGAGTGGCCGAGTGGTCTAATGCACTGTCCATTAGGGATCATTGCCATCTCACCTCTGTCTGAGTGGGTTCAAGTCTAGGATTCGGCGAATGTAGATATGTGAGAAAGCTTGCTAGTAGTTTCTCGTGGGTTGGTGTTTTTTTTTCCCACAGATTTCCCGGTTTCTTCTTCCACCATTAATACTGGCCACCATGTATCGTGCGCTGAAAAATGGCATTAAGCCCCAGAACAACAACAATAACAACAGCTTTTATGCCAAAAGAATAACAATAGCAACTTCTACTACCACTGCTCACTGCTATTTAAAAAGAACTAAACTAATAAGCAGTTCAGTTCCCAATCAATTACATAATTTTTATTTAATCGAGTAAAGTAGTGGCTGAAAATTCCCATATTTTTTTTCCCAACTCTAACCAGTATTTGCAAAATCAAATGGCTTTTCTTGGTTTGGAAATAACCTATTATTTCTCCCAACTTTTACCCTGATTTCCATGTGATGTGGGGTCCCTGAATAATCAATGGACAAGTAAAAAAGGGTAATAATTCTGCCAAAAACTGTTTAACAATTTTTTTATGCACACACTTGTCCAACCAATAATATATACATGCACTAAGTTTCTTAGCAATCCTTTCAAAACTATTAATACTGGCTGCTATGAACAGCCTATCGTGTGCTGAAAAATGGTGATAAGCCCAACAACAACAACAACAACAAAACTGAGACTTGTTTTATCCACCATATCATACAACATTGTTTGGTGCATTTGAAACACTCAGAATATTTTGTTAAAAACATTTTGTTTCTTAGACTCTGTCAGTGCACATAATGCTTCAAAATAACATTCAACAAAAAGTTTGGCTGAAATGTTTTATCAAAGAATTGTTAAACAACGAATGATTTGAAATATTCTATGTACAGTTGTCCAGTGAAAGAACAACATACCCAAAAGTGAATACAAACTGGAATTTAATAATTGGACAATTACAATGAGATAGTGTGTAGAGTTACATAGGGAGTACTTTGAAAGGATGCACAGTGTACTATTCACTAATAAAGAACTGCTTTACAATGAAATTAAATTCAGAATCTTCTTAATAGCCTTCCAGCCAAAAGTAAAATGGAGCAGTAATTCTAACAAACATGGGAGAGTTGTCATTGTGCACGTATTCATATGACAATGATATGTACCAAACTTCACAGCAATCCATTAAAAACTGAGACCATGGTTATGAATAAGACTTACTGCTGTGCACTGCATCCAACATATATTAAAAAAGGGCAATAACTCTAATAAACAGTGAGGAGCAGTGGTTGTTATTATGTGCATATTCAGTTGATGGCCATAACGTGTAACAAGTTTCACATCAACTCATCAAATACTGCATGACGAGTTGTGCTAGCAAGATTGCGTGCCTGATACATCATAGGATGGATGGATAGATATAAGGAGGAATAATAAAAATGACAACCTAATAAAGGATGGAAAAAACAATAATAACAATAACAAGGATAAAATTATTTGACTAAAATAATTTGTTGTTAAAACAAGCAATACTTATTTGAATTGACCTTTAGGGAGAATGATTACTATGCCCTTTTCTTCTTTGAAAGGGAACATCTAAAAAAAATGACACTATACTCACTGACAAAGGCCTTTTCTGTCGTAACACTAAGGGAGGCATTGTAAGTAATGGAATAAGCCACATCTGGCACCCCGGGTCCAGCCTGGTATTTCACTCGATTTGGGCAAAATCCTGTAGCTATCTCGACTCCCTGAGCACCTTCTATATTTACTGCCTCCAGCAAATCTACTGAGTCTGGAAAGAAAAATTACTTCATGTTAAAAAGAAAAGAAATGCATTTAATATTTCTCACATTGTATCAATATATTACATTAGTCCTATCATGTTTTTTTTATATTACATCATTACAGCAAGATTGAGATTTTGATGTTATACCATAAGATTGCCACATATTCTCACTTATAAGTCGAGTCCCACTGCAAGCAATATAGATCCTGAAGTGCTGACATTGAATAATATGCTCTCAGATCTGGGTTTGTGCTGTCTGTTCTAATGAATACTCCTCACAAACAACAAAGACTCAGATCTGTCAGAACAGGACTGTGATGCAATGAAGACAGTGATATATACCAAACTTCCATAAAGCCAAAATGATAAAAAAAATTTAAATAATGGTGTCAGAAAAAGAAATCAACATATAACACTAAGGTTTACTTTTGGGTTTTTTTAACTGATGGTGTTATACATTGGTATGGTATTGGTCATGGGGCCCATATATTAATATCACATTATAGCCAGAATCACATAATAAAGATGGAAACATGTATTTCCCATCTGTAAACATCCCATCTTACTGACCCAACACAAAATGTTGCCATGAAAAAAACTAAATGTCACAGTTTTTAAACAAGTCTGAGCCTCATAAATTATTCTTTGTCATGACATTATATCCAGACAAAACTATTAGACACACAAATTAGACCAGAGACAATAAACGAAATGCAGTGTACTAACCATGAACCATACTGTTTCTTTATAAAAGGCTCAATCATTGGCAAAGGGTATAGACCAAGATCTGCTGCATTATAATGAATCAACAAATCAAGGTCTATGTTTTCCTTTCATGGGATATGAGAGATAACTCTGTAGTAACCAAGATGACTGAGTTATATCTAGATGTTAGCAGGCGCCATATTGAATGGAACTGTCAAAAGGTATTGTGCCACAGTACTTAGAGTTTCCTTCCACTACAAACATAGCAGTAATCACTTCATCATTAACCATTAGCTCATTTAGTCATCTCTTTTATGCTCTTGGGTTCAAAATGTATGAATTTACTGCTGACACCAAGCACAAAATCAAAAAAGACTCTCTTCTATTGTTGGGTACAGTCATATACAGTCAAATAAAACTTGCCTGGTACAATCTTCTTAAGGACTATATCTTACTCACTGCCATTAGGACTATTTCTTACTGCAATTAGGACTATATATTACTTGCTGCCATCTGGACCATATATTTCTCACTGCCATTAGGACTATATATCTTACTGCCAATAGGACTATATATCTTACTGCCATTAGGACTATATATCTTACTCACTGCCATTAGGACTACATCTTACTGCCATTAAGACTTTTACTCACTGCCATTTGGACTATTACTTACTACCATTAGAACTATATCTTACTGCCATTAGGACTATATATCTTACTCACTGCCATTAGAACTATATCTTTCTGCCATTAGAATTATATCTTACGCATTGCCATTAGGACTATGTCTTACTCAATGCCATTAGGACTATATCTTACTCATTGCCATTAGGACTATATTTTACTCATTGCCATTAGGACTATGTCTTACTGCCATTAGGACTATATCTTACTCATTGCCATTAGGACTATGTCTTACTGCCATTAGGACCATATCTTACTCATTGCCATTAGGACTATCTTACTCATTGCCATTAGGACCATAACTTACTGCCACTAGGACCATATTTTACTCACTGCCATTAGGACTATATCTTACTGCCATTAAGACCATATCTTACTCATTGCCATTAGAACTGTATCTTACTGCCATTAGGACCATATCTTACTCATTGCCATTAGGACTATATCTTATTGCCATTAGGACCTTATCTTACTCATTGCCATTAGGACTATATCTTACTGCCATTAGGACCATATCTTATTCATTGCCATTAGGACTATATTACTCATTGCCATTAGGACCATATCTTACTGCCATTAGGACCATATTTTACTCATTGCCATTAGGACTATCATACTGCCATTAGGACCATATTTTACTCATTGCCATTAGGACTATCATACTGCCATTAGGACCATATTTTACTCACTGCCATTAGGACTATATCATACTGCCATTAGGACCATATCTTACTCATTGCCATTAGGACTATATCTTACTGCCATTAGGACCATATCTTACTCATTGTCATTAGGACTATATCTTACTGCCATTAGGACCATATCTTACTCATTGTCATTAGGACTATATTTTACTGCCATTAGGACCATATCTTACTCATTGCCATTAGGACTATGTCTTACTGCCATTAGGACCATATCTTACTCATTGTCATTAGGACTATATTTTACTGCCATTAGGACCATATCTTACTCAATGCCATTAGGACTATATTTTACTGCCATTAGGACCATATCTTACTCATTGCCATTAGGACTATATCTTACTGCCATTAGGACTATCTTACTCATTGCCATTAGGACTATATCTTACTGCCATTAGGACCATATCTTACTCACTACTATCACACTGAAAGATAATACAAAGAGTTTGAAAAATTCTAGAAATTGATGGTTTATGACAGTATTTTTCATTTGAAGTACATTGTAATATAGTCTTCTTGTCATAAAAGTCTTTAGATTTCTACTGAAGAAACTGCAAATCCTAAAATGCATGTTTATAATTTTGGGATATGTTGTGGTCAGCATGAGTACATAGTAATCATTTCTATATACCAAGGATATGCCAAACATAGTCTTGCCCATTTTCATTTGACACTATTTCCTGTAGCTATTTCTTTTGGCAATCACCATGGTGAACAACTGCATGCATATTAACAGTAATTTCCCAAACTACCAGTACTAATATTTGATGTAATAGAGATGTGAAAATTTGACCTTAGTATAAAGTATATTGTAACTAAATAATCAAATGTGTTGGTAAACCTGCAACTTGTACAGAACCATGGTATTTGATAGTTACATTTAAGGTTTACTTCAAAGCTTCAAACATTTCATTGATTGAAATGCAGATGAAAGGAAATAGCTTTATCAGCAAAACAGGCACCCTAATAAAGGGAACAAACTTGAGACCTCTCTGATGTGGGCTTGAGACCTAATAAAGGGATCAAACTTGAGACCTGTTTGATGTGGGCTCTGATAATAACTTGCATGCTGTGCAAAACATTACCAAACTACAGTATGCACTTGGTCTTTGTAAATTACTGAAATAAATTTTGTTGTAAGGAGTTCAGCAATTCTAAGCCATTCAACATAATATATTTCATTAATGTTTGATAAATGTGATAATTTTTGAGCTAGAGATTATATGATCTCATCTTCCTCTGCTCAAATTCATTATTACCCTCGCCCAACCCCCAACACCCCATCATGAGCTGAGCAATTAATCCCATTGTATGGAGGTCATACTTGACTGGTAGCCAGTCTTTATTTATGAAGGTAAAAAACAATATTCCCTTTTTAAGTCTGTCATTAGTTACAAAACTGATTTATTTTTAATAAATGTAATGATTTCTGATCCAGAGATCATACTACTTCCCATTTTTCCTCCCCCTCCCCACAACCCTACAGGCCTCTTCGGTTTAAAACCTGAGCTGTTAATCCTGGCATGAATATCAAGTGACAAGGTACAAAGAACAAGCATATGTTCCTTTGTTATTATCTAACAGGCTGTGTGTTTCTAAATGGCTAAAAATTGTTTTAAAACTATGTACTACAAACTTGCAGCAAAACATAAATATGCTCAGAACATTGCATTTAAACAATCCAGGAAATGGAGCTAAATGCAAAGGCATATTACAGGAGTAAAAAAGTAGGTCATTTGACTAACTTTTGATTGTAATGCAGGGTCTATTCTAGAACAGAAAATTAAGTGTGGATATCCCCCCACTTGTTGGACAAGGAGAGAAACTTTATGAATAATGAAGGAATTTAATAAACAAATAAAGGCTGGGCTTAAAAATATAAAAAGCACGATTTTATCACATTCCTCTGTTTATCAAGGTGTAATTGTTTAGAAACTGGCATGAATACCATAACTGAGCTCACTACAATACAAACTGGTGATAAATTTTACTCTTCATTACCATTTAAGTATCAAGCAACTTAACTGTACATATAAATCATGTATCAGAGAAATGAACTAAATGTAAAATAAACACTGACACATAACCAAACATCAAAGATATAGCTCTATATATGAAATTTTCTTCCACTGTTGTATATGTGCAGTCAAATGATACTCTTCTGTGGCAGGCATTTATCTCCATTAATATTACCTACTACCATCAAACTGAAAGATATTGCCAGGCTAGTAAGAACACCTTCTGTTTATAGACTATTTTTAATACAGATGCATTTTATGATTGTATTTCTGGCATGGAAGGTTGAAGGTTCCTTCTGAGGGAACTGCAGATAAAATAGTGCATTTGAATAACTCCCACAGCTTTTGTGGTCAGCATGCATACATTGTAATCATTTCTATATACCAAGGAGTGGTCAATCACATGACTTCATTTCCTGTAGTTATTTGTTTGGTAACCATCCTAGTAAACCACATATATCTTAACATTAGTTTCCCAAACTACTAATATTTGATAGAATAGAAATGTGAAATTTGACCTTTAGCCACAAAGTGCATTTTAATTAAACAATCTAATTTAAAGGTACACTTATTACATACAAAGAACCATAATATTAGGTCACGTACAGTCAAAGTTTACTTCAAAGACTGAAACAGCTTACTCATTCAAATGCTCATGAAAGAAAACGGCTTCATCAGCAAAAAAAACCCACACTGATAATGGTTACAGAAAGGCTCACTGATAATGGGAATAAAACTGAAATTTCTTTGATGTGCACTCTGAGAATAACTTGCAAACTTAGAACAAATTCTTGTTATTTGTGCATTAATTTGTAACAGTTTCATTCTGCATTTTATTAATTTTTATTAAGTGTAATAAGTTCTGAGATAGAGATCACATAATCTCAACCTCCTCTGCTTCACAAAAAATGGCCCTCTCCCAAAACCAGTCACTAGATGATCCCATGGTATAGAGGTCATAGATAGCTAGCATTTTTAAAGACGGCCACAAAGAGTATTATCATTTAAGTCCATGACTAATTAATTTACTCATAATTAATTCAATAGATCATATTGCCACCTAATTTTCCTCACCTCTCCCAACATGGAAGTATCTCCCCCCCCCCTGTAACCATGCTGACCAATAGGCCATTTCCATTTAAAATATGGGCTGTTAATTAATCTTGAAATACACATTGCATGATACATACACTGTACATATGTACAGTATTATAATTCAATAAATAATGTGTTTGTATATGTTTGAAATTTTTTAAAAAACATGTACAGGTAAAACCTGTTATAATATGATTTGTTATAACATGATTCTGTTTATAATGTACAGGTAAAACCTGTTATAATGTGATTTGTTATAACATGATTCTGTTTATAATGTGATGACAGCACAGTTCCGATTTTTAAATTTAAGGTGAAAAAAGTTGATTCAGGAACTGCGCAGGGCTTTGTCAATGTTGCCAATTGCAATATTTTTTTCTTTCTTGTCGGCAAAATATTTCATTTGTTGAATTGCTTTATTAGTGACATTGTTGGCTGTTTGATCTTGTGTATAATACCATTGGTTTGGAGTGGAGAAATTTAGATGCCAGATGCAAGAAAGCCATAAAGTTGATACAAAATGCACTTTAATCTATTGTTATATCAACAAATTCTTTGTTCATATTGACAAACCATCTTAACAGTGCATTGTTATATCATAATCAGCTAATGTTGACATCTAGAATGAGAACTGCATGTTTTAAGATATCTGCCTTTTTTTAAATTTGCATTTCTGGTAGTGGAGATCAACCAGATGAGGCAATATCTCATAATTGATCTTTTATCACTTTTCAGCCGCTCGCTAGTAATTAATATATTTACATAGACTGACATTTGCATGTGGATGGTAAAGTAAAATTCCTCTTCTTTTCACTCAGAATTAAATCCTTTAGAACATTCACATTTTCTGTGGTAATCCCTGTCAACAGACCAGAACACCTGCATCTCTATCGTTGATTGACCTTTTTCTTACATTTCTGATACATGCGTTGAAGGCAAAAAAAATGTAAAAGAAAAAGCTCTTACTTGTTTATTTAATAGGCAGGGAGAAACAGTAACTACAATTGACCATATGATGGCCAATTCATGTTTTTTTTTTAAAAATGTATCCAGATAAAATAGTAGCTGAAATTTCAAAGAAAACATTACCTTTAAACCATTGATTGTTATGAAACTAAGTAAATAAAAACAAAATATCAGTCTTATTCATGCAATACAATTCTTTTTCATGTTGCTGCCGCAATAAGAAATGGGCATTTGTTTGGTTCTCTAATGCTCTCCTTTAGCATTGACTTTAATAATGCATGCACCATCAGCAAAGAAAGCTGACTACATTCTCCAGTAAAAACAAAGAACCTTTCTTCAAAGGAAATCCTTACCAAACTTAAATAAAAGCAATGGAATCTGATGGATTAGTTTTATTTTCCAACATGACTGGAACACTTTTACTGTGCTATGAATGTTTTCTTTTCACAGGAAAAAAGTTTATGCTTACAAACTCTACCAACAGCACTTAAATGCAAACTTTGACCACCTTAAATTGTACTGAAAAGTAAGTGTTCTTCATCATTCATTACATGATTGTGCATTTTATTTTCCACTAAGTTCAGACCTATATGACCTGTATGACCTGTAGGTAGGTAGGTAGGTAGGTAGGTAGGTAGGTAGGTAGGTAGGTAGGTATGTATGTATGTATGTATGTATGTATGTATGTATGTATGTATGTATGTATGTATGTATGTATGTATGTATGCATGCATGTATGCATGCATGCATGCATGTATGTATGTATATATGTATGTATACATACATATGAATGCATGCATGCATGCATGTACATCCATGTACTCATACGTAATAATTATATCCATCAATGTTTAGGTCAAGTCGTTTATATACTTGTGAAAAATGAAAGATATTTACTTGAAATGACTACAAAATGTTGTGATCTAACACAGTCATAAATCACAAAACTATTAATGATCTTGACATTTCATTATTTCTCTCTTCTCACTGAGGATTATTACATCCATCTGTATAATAATCACCTGATTTATTGATTTTCTTCATTGATGGGCTGGTTGACTGACTGATCTTCTCCATTGATTTATACACAGATGGGCTGGTTGACTGACTGATTTTCTTCATTGATTTATACACAGATGGGCTGGTTGACTGATTGATTTTCTTCATTGATTTATACACAGATGGGCTGGTTGACTGATTGATTTACTCAATTGATAACCTGAACAATTAATTTAGACTAGGAATTTGTTGTTGCTTAGTTTTTCTTTGCACACTTTCTACAATTTTATAATCTGTACTTAAAGATCACCTGCTAATAAAGCCACTTTTGGATTATATCATGACAGTTGCTATTTTACATTTATGATTTAATCACTATTCTTACAGTTGTGATTTTTTTCTCCCGGGGGGGGGGGGGCACACAGTGTAAAGTCCCTGATAAAACTGTTAAGATAAATCAGATTATCTGCTTCATCTTAAGCAGGTGGAGGGCTGAGAGAAATTTTGACTTTGATGAGATTAAACTAGTTAATGGGTCAAGCATTACCTCCATAAACATTGAGAGTTGTGTAGGTCCAGAAAGAACCATGTAATTTTATCTCTGATAAAGTTGTTTAACTGGTCAGATACAACCTGGATAAAATGGGATCAAATGAACTTAATCCTGCAGTGTTGCAGGTAGGATCTACTGAACTAGGGAGATAGGTCTCTCTGTACCCCAAATCTGGCAGAGTAATTTTCAAAGGAACAAAATAAGGTTTGCATCAGAAGAATTAGCTCCCACTTCTTTAACAGCTGAATAAATTCCTGGTAATCTGGTTGGTTTTTAACAGCACTTTCTTGGATTATATATTAAATTATTTTAGATTTTCTAAAGAACCGGGGGAGGGACCTTTTATTAGACTTAATGTATGCAAAACTGCAAAGACCCATATCTTCCATCACCTAATTTGCCAGCTGATCTGGGCACCTTGAGTTTGTTAGGATCAGTAACCAGTAGAACAAACAACATTGACCCTGATGGTAACTGTACTTGACCAACATAAGGTTTCTCACTAATACAGAAACTTTTCTGGTGGGGTATACTGCACACAAGAACTCCTGGTATGGTAATACTGTACACAAGAACTTCTGGTATGGTATACTGTACACATGAACTCCTGGCATGGTAATACTGTACACCAGAACTGGTATGGTAATACTGTACACAAGAACTTCTGGTATGGTATACTGTACACAAGAATTCCTGGTATGGCAATACTGTACACAAGAACTCCAGATATGGTACACTGTACACAATAACATCTGGTGTGGTAATAGTGTACACAAGAACTCCTGGTATGGTAATATTGTACACAAGAACTCCTGGTATTGTATACTGTACACAAGAACTCCTGGTATGGTATACAGTACACAAGAACTCCTGCTGATCTATGGAATTTTTCAACTATGCAGCAAAGTAACTATGGAATTAATCCAGACTTGGCAGAATAAAAAACAAACATAAAAGATCTTGTTAAATCTCATGATAACTAAAAGGGATTTCCGAAGATAAAATAAATCTGAAAAATAGGAAAGGTTAATAGAATAAAGATTGCTTCTGCATATAGATGAAAGAATTCTGTCAGTTTTAAACAAAAATGCCTGATAATTCAGATGTTCTCCTGACAAATCCGACAAGAATTCTCTATCTTCTGATGCCACATCTTAACTTTCTTTTACATAGTGAACAGGTTCCAGTTGAACCTGACTGTACTTTTCTGGTTGTTGTTGTTGTTGTTGTTTTTGTTGGGCTTAATGCCATTTTCAGCACACGATTGGCTATTCATGGCGGCCAGTAATAATGGTGCAGTAAGAAACCGGGAAATCATTGGAAAGAACCACCAACCCACGAGAAGCTACTGGCAAGCTTTCTCACATATCCACATTCAACTGAATCCTAGACTGGAACCCACATAGACAGAGGTGAGATGGCAGTGATCCGTAAAGGACCGCGGTTTAGACCACTCAGGGCCCCTACTTTTCTGGTAAAGAATACCTCTCAGGTAATTAGTGATGTGCAGTTTTACAAAAGAAAGTTAATGCCTGATGGGATATAAAGCCATTCCTTCCCATCTGCAGGGGTGGTTTAGTCACCCTGGTTCCCAGACCTGGTTTTGTTATCTTGATAACTAATAAAATGGAGTTAATCTAGTTGATTCATTTGATCAACTTATCAGACCATGTCTTGAGAGTGAGAGGTTTATATACCCAGAGCAGCTGGTGCTACATTTTTATTAGTCTATTAGTGTATTCTGCTACAGATTGCATGGGTATTTGTACTGCAGTACATTGACATAAACTCATTTCGGCAGTTTCTCTATATATAGCTAACAAATAAAATGTCTGCCTTAACCAGTTTTTTGTTTAATTTCTAACCCATAAAATTTTGAAACGATGTATCCACAGAATATGTTTCAACTATGCAGAAAACCAACATACCAAAATGGTGGATATGGAGCAGGAGTCTTGCATGAGATGGTGCCAAATCACTCATCTATGAGAATTGTAGGCTGAAAATTCTCCAAGAAAGATGTAGAATGATAACCTTAATTTTCTCAGGATTAAAATTTGGAGGTATAGGGTGTGATGGGATGACGATTTTGACTACCCACATTAATCAACATCATCCAATCATAGCCATTACTGACTGCCCAAAGTTGAAAAGATGCAACACCTTAATTTAAAGTTTAATCAGTGACAAAACAATATTCACTGTTCAAGAAATTTACACGGCAAGCACCCCAGACTTCTACAGAAGGAAAACTGCAAAACTGTGCAAGGCAGGACTCTAAACTTATCACAGGATATATTGATAAATTATGTAAAATATCTGCCAATAGAGAATTTACCAATGATTTCCTCTACCTTTACATTTACTTTCATGTTTACTCAAAACTAGTTTGTTGAAATAATGGCCATACTAGCTGCATCAGCAACCACATCTCTAATTCGCTATTGCAAATTAAAACAAAATAAAAGAGCAAAACAAATTACATGACTACAATTTGGTATTTAACAACACAGCAAGACTTTTAAAGGTTTATGATGCTAAGGTAAGTAAAGTGCTGTGTCTATTGACATACTGTGGTAACCGATCCAGGTTGATCTGGTCCTACATTTATAAAACATCTCGACACCGAGAAAAATCTCATGTCAAATGTTGCAGATATTTTTGGTAAACTGCAGCATGATAAGTGCACTAACCCTACATTTTGAAATGAGGTGGTTATTTTGAGGCTCAGCAATAAGAAGCTGGCCTTTGATTTGACTTCACAGAAATTTAAAAGAGAAATCCAATTTTGAGATGCATTCAATTTGAAAAGCTTTATGAAAGCAAGGCCTGGTGGTGGGATTTGAAACCACATTCTCTGGTTGAAAGCAAGACCTGGTGGTGGGATCTAAAACTACATTCTCTGGTTGGAAGCAAGCCCTTGTGGTGGGATCTAAAACCACATCCTCTGGTTGGAAGCAAGGCCTTGTGGTGGGATTTGAAACTACATCCTCTGTTTGGAAGCAAGGCCTTATGGTGGGATTTGAAACCACATTCTCTGGTTGAAAGCAAGACCTGGTGGTGGGATCTAAAACTACATTCTCTGTTTGGAAGCAAGCCCTTGTGGTGGGATCTAAAACCACATCCTCTGGTTGGAAGCAAGATCTTGTGGTGGGATTTGAAACTACATCCTCTGGTTGGAAGCAATGCCTTATGGTGGGATTTGAAACCCCATCCACTGGTTGGAAGCAAGGCCTTGTGGTGGGATTTGAAACCCCATCCACTGTTTGGAAGCAAGGCCTAGTGGTGGGACTTGAAACCACATATACTGATTGGAAGCAAGGCCATATAGTGGTGGGATATGAAAAAACATTCACTGGTTGGAAGCAAGGCCTTGTGGTGGGATTTGAAACCACATCCACTGGTTGAAAGCAAGGCCTTGTGGTGGGATTTGAAAAAAAATCCTCTGATTACACATCCAAAATCTTAATACAAGTCAACCCAAGTATAAGCCGATCTTCCTGCTGAATCAAAAAAATACTGCACTAAAATTATACTGTACTAGAATTATGCTGTACTAATATTATGCCATTCTAGAATTATGCTGTACTAGAATTATGCTGTACTAGAATTATACTGTACTAGTATTATTTCATCTGTTGGCAAATCACTGTATACAATTGTCTTATACGGCAAGGTTTTTTTTCCCAAAATAATTGTTACAGTTGCAAAAAGCAGGCTGCTTCACAAAGTTAATTTGAACACTGTTAATTAATTTCTAAAGACTATTATTCTAAAAGTTGCTCTGAACAGATTATAGGTGTTCTAAATGTTGTTTTGAACATTCCATTCCTGATTATATATATATATATATATATATATATATATATATATATATATATATATATATATATATATATATATATATATATATCCTTCCTTCCTTCCCATTTGCTACCATCTCCAACATCACTAATTTCTGATTTCTTTTCATCCCCATTCTTTTCAATCTGTTCCTATTTGTGACCATCACCAGGAATAATATATTCTCAAATGTGGCCATTCCACACATTCCCCTATATGTTACAATTTGTGACGATTATCAACATATTCCCACTTGTGGCCATTCCAAACATCAATATGCTCATATCTGAAACAAGTGTGCACCATAAGAAAAGATTTTCAAGAATGTACAGCTCAATAAAAAGGGGATGACAAGAATAAAAATTTGTTCAAAAGAACTTAAATAAATAGCATACAATAGATATCACTGGAATGTTCTGGAAGATGGTGTAAAATGCAAATTTAAAGAGACCCAAACCACCAGTGTTTGTTGATAATGGGTACAGAAAATTAAATGGACAATTGTAATATCTTTACTCTAGAGATATCCTATTTTGTCTGCCTTTATCATAGCATCATATGGATACATTTAACTAATTATTAATCAATGATAAATCCATCACAGGAAACAAATTATGACATTTTAACTCATTAAAAAGGCAAAGATCAAAGTCTGTTCCATTTAACACAATGTATGGTTTACTAAGATTAAAAAACCTAAGATAAATTAAATTTTAGTCACCAACTTATGTGCATACTTTATATGTATACTAGATTTATGTACATACTTTATATGTATACTAGACTTATGTGCATACTTTATATGTATACTAGACTTATGTGCATACTTTATATGTATACTAGATTTATGTACATACTTTATATGTATACTAGACTTATGTACATACTTTATATGTATACTAGATTTATGTACATACTTTATATGTATACTAGACTTATGTGCATACTTTATATGTATACTAGACTTATGTGCATACTTTATATGTATACTAGATTTATGTACATACTTTATATGTATACTAGACTTATGTGCATACTTTATATGCATACTAGACTTATGTGCATACTTTATATGTATACTAGACTTATGTGCATACTTTATATGTATACTAGATTTATGTACATACTTTATATGTATACTAGACTTATGTGCATACTTTATATGCATACTAGACTTATGTGCATACTTTATATGTATACTAGACTTATGTGCATACTTTATATGTATACTAGACTTATGTGCATACTTTATATGTATACTAGACTTATGTGCATACTTTATATGTATACAAAAAAATAGAATAATGGTACATCATTACAATCATGACTAATGTTGCTTCATTTATTTCCAAGGCTATACAGTTTCGAATTTTAAAAAAATCTGATCTATGTCAGAATTTAATTCATGGTTAGTAGAGATCAACATCTAAATTCATGGCATGGGGGAAGAGACCTATTGTTTCCATAGAACAATAATGCATCACTAGGTCATTAAATTCATGGATTGGGGAAGAAACCTATTGTTTCCATAGAATGATCATCAATCATTGGGGCATTAAATTCATGGATTGGGGAAAGGTACCTATTATTTCCACAGAATGATCACCACTCATTAGGTCATTAAATTCATTGAAGGGGAAGAGACCTATTGTTTCCATAGAACAATAATGCATCACTGGTCATTAAATTAATGGATTAGGGAAGAAACCTATTGCTTCCATGGAATGATCATCTATCATTGGGTAATTAAATTCATGGATTGGGGAAGAAACATACTGCTTCCATGGAATGATCATCTATCATTGGGTAATTAAATTCATGGATTGGGGAAGAAACCTATTGTATCCACTGAATGATCATCAATCATTGGGTAATTAAATTCATGGATTGGGGAAGAAACCTATTGTATCCACAGAATGATCATCAATCATTGGGTAATTAAATTCATGGATTGGGGAAGAAACCTATTGTATCCAATGAATGATCATCAATCATTGGGTAATTAAATTCATGGATTGGGGAAGAAACCTATTGTATCCACAGAATGATCATCAATCATTGGGTAATTAAATTCATAGATTGGGGAAGAAACCTATTGTATCCACTGAAAGATCATCAATCATTGGGTAATTAAATTCATGGATTGGGGAAGAAACCTATTGTATCCAATGAATGATCATCAATTATTGGGTAATTAAATTCATGGATTGGGGAAGAAACCTATTGTATCCACAGAATGATCATCAATCATTGGGTAATTAAATTCATGGATTGGGGAAGAAACCTATTGTATCCAATGAATGATCATCAATCATTGGGTAATTAAATTCATGGATTGGGGAAGAAACCTATTGTATCCACAGAATGATCATCAATCATTGGGTAATTAAATTCATGGATTGGGGAAGAAACCTATTGTATCCAATGAATGATCATCAATCATTGGGTAATTAAATTCATGGATTGGGGAAGAAACCTATTGTATCCACAGAATGATCATCAATCATTGGGTAATTAAATTCATAGATTGGGGAAGAAACCTATTGTATCCACTGAATGATCATCAATCATTGGGTAATTAAATTCATGGATTGGGGAAGAAACCTATTGTATCCAATGAATGATCATCAATCATTGGGTAATTAAATTCATGGATTGGGGAAGAAACCTATTGTATCCACAGAATGATCATCAATCATTGGGTAATTAAATTCATAGATTGGGGAAGAAACCTATTGTATCCACTGAATGATCATCAATCATTGGGTAATTAAATTCATGGATTGGGGAAGAAACCTATTGTATCCAATGAATGATCATCAATCATTGGGTAATTAAATTCATGGATTGGGGAAGAAACCTATTGTATCCACAGAATGATCATCAATCTTTGGGTAATTAAATTCATGGATTGGGGAAGAAACCTATTGTATCCACTGAATGATCATCAATCATTGGGTAATTAAATTCATGGATTGGGGAAGAAACCTATTGTATCCAATGAATGATCATCAATCATTGGGTAATTAAATTCATGGATTGGGGAAGAAACCTGTTGTATCCACTGAATGATCATCAATCATTGGGTAATTAAATTCATGGATTGGGGAAGAAACCTATTGTATCCACAGAATGATCATCAATCATTGGGTAATTAAATTCATGGATTGGGGAAGAAACTTATTGTATCCAATGAATGATCATCAATCATTGGGTAATTAAATTCATGGATTGGGGAAGAAACCTATTGTATCCACAGAATGATCATCAATCATTGGGTAATTAAATTCATGGATTGGGGAAGAAACCTATTGTATCCACAGAATGATCATCAATCATTGGGTAATTTTATTCATGGATTGGGGAAGAAACCTATTGTATCCACAGAATGATCATCTATCATTGGGTAATTAAATTCATGGATTAGAGAAAGAGACTTGTTTTCACACAATGATCATCAATCAACGAGTCATTAAATGCATGGACTGGTTAAAGAGTGCAGCTGTTTCATCAAAATGATCATCATTCATTGGTCTTTAAATTTATGTATTGGGAATGGTGTAGCATTCACTGGGTCTTGAGATTCATGGCTTTCATGGCTTGATGAAGGGTCTATTGTTTCTCTAGAATGATTATGATTCTTTAAAGTTATGACTGGGTAAGTTGCACATTGTTTCCCTACAATGATTCCTAGAAAAATCATTCTTTGGGTCTTCAAATTTATGGTTTTTGGATGTAACCAAAAAAAGACAAAAAAATTGTTTCCCTAGAAAGATAGGGAATTCAGAATAAATTAAACATAATGTCAAACGTTTTTTTTTAAAAAAAAGCCAAACTCTTGAGAAGTCAAAGACTTTCTCAGCATGAGCTCAGGTCAAAGAGTTTGCTTACTCTGGTCACCTTTAATTATATCCATCAGTGTGCATTTCCCTTTTTATATGCCCCAAGCCCACATAAGGGTTGCACTATCTAAATATTTATTCTCAAATTTAAATTTAAATCCCTCATTGTGTCTCTTGGTATGAATCAACTGTTTCAATATATAAGAATCTAAAACCAATTTCCTTCATCAACTGAGATTCACTTATGAGGACAGGTTTTGAAAAGAGAACAAAATCTGTATAACTCAAACATCAATCTCTTGAAAATATGGCATAATTCAAAGGACTTGTTCAGTCTAAATTTACTGGTAACATAGTCTCATGTGTGCAACCTTGTAAAACTCAAAACTACAAAAACTCAAACCCTAAATTACAGTTGTCATTGGATGACTTTCAAAGTTTTACAGTATTTTGTTTTCCTTCTAAACAAAATGACTAGCAAAATGCATCAAACAAATTATATGTACATACAGTACTCACTATATATTAAAACCTGAATTGAAAGACCACTGGTATTTGAGACTGGTTGACTTTAGAGTCCTCATTCTCAATGCACAGATTTATTAACTATATAGAGTTATGACCTGTTATGAGAGACAACTTGTCTTAAGAGACCATTAAGTTGTGGGCACAAGTGGTGTTCCTTCAAGACAGGTTCTCAAGTAGTTCTATTTAAGCGAGCTATAAAAAGTGGATTATCTTATATGGAAGGTCATTTTATAATGAGGTTTTTTATGTATAATTTTGCTATTAATTACTGCTACAACTGATATATCACTATTAAATAAAGAAACTAACAGTGATCATACCAGCCTTATATATAGGACTGTCTTATACTGAGTCACTTTATAGTGAAGGTGTACCATCAAAAATGAGGAACATATATAAGATTCAAAATAAAATATTTAAAACAAAAGTAAAAACAACATAAATTTTTAATTTAGGGTTTGTTTATGTAAGAGATGTATCCTTCAGGCCAATTTTGTTATTTAGAAACACACACTTATGACAGTATATGTAGCATTACATGGATTTTGAAAAAGAGATGTGTTAAAGACTTCAGAATGGATTGTTTAAAATATTAAAAAATCTAATAGTAAATGCTGTATAAATCTTCAATTTTTTTTATACTTTTAAATATATTTTTAGCTAAAATAAGAAATATGAAGGTTATATATGAAATTTATCAGAGAACTCGAGATTTTTATCCCTATTCCATGTGTTATAAAAATTATGATTCAATAAAATGTTATGGCTCAAAGATTAAAAACTGTTATTTTCACCACCATTTAATCTCTTTTTTTCTCCACATGAAATAAAAATAAATACAGAATATTTTTTTCAGTTAGTTCTGAAGTTCCCAAGACCACCTTTTCTACACCGACCCATCTCCGTGAACTCTCTATCCCTCACATCCAAGAGTTACCTAGTTGCCTAGATGAGAAACTAGATATGGTAGAAACTGGGATTCTGTTAACATTGGATCACCAAAACAATAAAAAATATATACATCTGATTATTCAGCTCTCCCTCATTTTAACACCCTTACTGTAACAGTCAGGGCCCAGAGTGGCCGAGTGGTCTAAAGTGCTGACCGTAACGAATCACTGCCATCTCACCTCTTTGTGAGTTCGAATCTAGACTCGGCTAACATGGGTAAGTGAGAAAGCCTGCCAATAGCTTCTCGTGGGTCGGGGTTCTTCCCAGAGTTTTCCAGGGTTCTTCCTCTACCATTAATACTGGCTGCCATGTATAGCCTACCTTGTGCTGAAAAATGGTGTTAAACCTTACAATAACAATTGTAACAGTCCCTATTATAAGGTAAGTGTGATCATGGATCCCTTTGTAATATGTGTGGTCTATATTCGCCTAAAAGTCCAAGTGCAAACTGCAGAGATCCAGACCTGCTGTTGCATAAAGCACTCACAGATCTAGGTCTGTGCACTATTAGAAGCAATCTGAATAACAAATATCATTCACCCAAATCTGCCAGCACATTTTGTGATGGATGATTGGTATCTATGCTGTTTGCCATTCAATTTGACTTATAAGCGAGGTACGGACAGTAGTAGGAAAATTATAATGTACTTCATTTCGTGATCATCTCACTACAAAGCAGTATATTCTATGACTCTGTGGATATCATTATAAAGTAGTACAATATTATAAAACAATTATTATCCTAAACCAAAACTTGCACAGTTTCCTATTTATATCCAATAACATTTGTACTCAATAAATAATTCTAAATATTCCAATTAAAATAAAGTTAAATTCTGAATGAAGCTAGCACAAGAAAAAAAAATTAAAAAATTTAAGGAATGACTTAAAACTATCTAGCTAGAAGAGAAGCAACAGTTACCATTACAAGTCACAGCAGCTTGTTTCCTCTCTTTAAGGAACTGAACATTAAATCAATCAAAATATACAATTAAAACATCCAATATCTTACCTTCTGAAAGAGGCACATTAGCAGACTGGACTGACTTTGAAATTAATAAAACTATAAGAAAAATAGGTCCAATATTTCCTTGGGTAGTCCTCGAGATTTGTGTCCATAGGTTTAAAGGAAGGAATAGGGACCCCATTATTGGATAAGCCCCTAAAACTAAAAGTCTTCAATGAGGAAAAAAGAACTTGTTCAAGTAATTCCTGTTTTATCCAAATTTCCTCATGTTTCTAACATTGACTATAGAGGGGTATCAAACTGCCCAGGATGCCTTTATCCTCTGTATGTACCACACTAGAGGATCACTGCAATCCTGTCAGGCAGTCCCAAGAGTATGGCACTTGCAGAAGGAGGGCAAAACAGCAAGCTGTATATAATTCACACACTAAAGTTGATGATGATGCAGGCTTCTTAACTTCTGGTTTGAAGTCAGCTAGAACTGAGGGTCATCTAAGGTCAACTCCAGTCTGGGAGAGAGAAAAAATTAGACTTCTTTGCAAACACTTACCAGGCAAAGATTAAGAAACCTGATACATACACATTAAATTGTGGTGTATCATATACACAGCTTGCAGATTTTCTGCTACTAGTTCAAAATTCCTATCAAAATTTCCAGAAGTTTCATTGGACGGAAATTGTTACCAGATGTGACTTTCTAAAAGTAATAAGGATGGAAGATCATTGCAATGAAAAACAGCTCCTGTATGTTAAATAGATCTTGAAAAGCTAGTATTTTTATATTATCCTGACAACCCATGTTCAGTAAAGTTTCTTGAATGCAGCATAGAGTGACAAGTCTTACCAAGCCATGTATTTCTCCTTCATGGACTTATGTTACACACACACAGACACACACACACACATGCATAGACACATACACGCACAAACAAACACACAGACATACACATTGGGGCCCCGAGTGGCCAAGTGGTTTAAAGCACTCTCCACTATGGATCAATGCCAACTCACCTCTGTCTGTGTGGGTTCAAGTCTAAGATTCAGTGAACGTGGATATGTGAGAAAGTTTTAGAGTAGCTTCTAGTAGGTTGGTGGTTATTTCAGCAGATTTCCTGGTTTCTTCCTCCACCTTTAATACTAGCCACCATGTGTAGCCTATCATGTGCTGAAAAAATGGCGTTAAGCCCCACAACAACAACAATTTATATATATATATATATATATATATATATATATATATATATATATATATATATATATATATATATATATATATATATATATGATTAAATTCTTTTTAAGCTTAAGGGGGAAATAATATACAAATATCTTTTCTTGACAATTATTATTGGACTCTAAAAGAATCAAAATGCTTCAAACATTTTTAAGCAAACAAAGTACAGCAAAACTGTTTAAGCTGAAATTAATTTAGTCAGTGTTGGCCCAGTATCATCAACTGAAACAAGTCTAAACACATGCCGTTTTTTTATATTAATTTATTTATTATGTTTATAAGGATTAGATAACTCTAGCATAGATTCCTCTGAAGACTGGTCACATATTTTGTCTTAATAGGTTTGTTGATTGATTTTCAACAGCACCTTTAGAATATTATTAGCTATATTCAGCCTTGGAAATGGGAGCTAAATGACATTCTTCAAGGACATGTCAGGGCAGACAACCTCGGCTGGCCTAATCAGGTATTGAACCTGGATTACAAGCCTGATGCTAATGTGACTCCCTTGTCCTGATAGGACTTTCTAATTAAAACTCTCTTTATGATACCCTCTATACAATGGACATGTACTTGCCTCCCAGCCATGTCTGGTTTAGGCAAGATTTACAATGTAAGAAAGATGGTGGGGGAATTGTTTTATGATCACTGTTATGTATGCAGAAGTGTCATTTTATATGAGGTTTAACTAAAGCTTCAGTGACATTAAATAACTATATGAATATCAAAAATGTACATGAAACTGTGAGATGTGTAAAAAAGTGGATAGTCACTTCAAATCTGACATTCAGTCATCATTTCAAATCTGACATATTCATTTGACATACAGTAAATATTTCAAAGTGGATGTAATCATATCAAATCTGACATAGACATCATTTCCAATCTGATGTACAGCGTGCCTTAAAATCTGATATATAATAATTTCAAATCTGAGTTATCATTTTAAATCTAACATGCAGACCTATCTCACCTTCTGATCACCTGACCACCTCTGTCAAATGACCCATTCACCAAGTAATTAAGCGACCAATCCCAGCACCTTCATAAATGTTTAGATTATTTTCTTAATCTCCTAATCACCCACATATCAGAAATCTTAAATTATGAAATTGTTTAGAATTAGTTTGAAAATATAATGCATTGCACTGCACAGTCTCAGCTGGTTAAGGATGTATATAGTCTCTAACATTTACATCACATAACTCACACAGGAAATATAACTATACCAAATGCCTCTTTCTGGTCAAAATTACTTGAGATAACGCTGTAGTTAACTGCTTTGGTAAATAATAGAAAACCCATTAAAATGTTAACTGTTGCCTCATAATGAAATCTTTCAGAAGGTTTACATAACATTTGGTGTGTTTAATTCCTCTCAGTCAATTGAAATAATGAAAACCAAAAGAATAAAACGTGGATTCAATTTTAATTTCCTAATACCCTATAAAAAGAGACCACTTATTTTTCAATCTCTCTCAATTCCCTGATATAATCTCAAAATTAAAGGTGACACTGAAGTTATTGCCAATATCTACATTGAAATTGGTTGAAATTCATTTTAAATTAAATTTAGAATGAAAAGTACTCACAACACTTTACTAACACTCTCTGGATGGACACAGATTTTATATCACTTAATATGTTCTGTGCATCTCTTACACACAAAATTTTTACAAAAGAAAACAATTGCCACTTTTCACATTTATAACACAAGTTTACAACACAAGTTGTGACATCAAAATTTTATTTTTACTAGAAAGAACCATTCTATCAATATCAAAAGTCAAGGCAGGTAATGCTGATTATAAATTTGAAAAGAGTACTGTTCACTCATTTTTAGTGCTTAATTTGAGGGTAATTTGGTAAATTTTGCTACTGCAGCAGATCATTAATAAACAAGCATTTCTTGACAAATTTTCTGAACATTTTCACCATTATGATTTTTAAACAAACAAATTGCCAAATATAATTTTTAAAATTGCAAATTCTTTATATTGCATTAATTAAAAAGACTTGACATTTATCACAATCATCAGCAAAAAACTTTAGTTTTAAATGTCAAAATATTGATTAATATTCTTTTAGTATATAATCAATGTTTACATATATACCAAAATCAAAATATGCGATAAATTTGACATTTATGCAATAATTTTAACTTAAACTTATTGACTAATTAATAAATTTATATATAAAATATTTATACTTGACAACAATAAAAATTATATACATTCACTGGGAGTTTCTTTCCATCTCTCAGTTAAAAAGACCACCTCTCTTAAGAGACCCACTTTTGTATCATCCCATAAGTGGTATCTTAATTAACAGAGACCTGAGTTTATATTATGGAAATTAATTGTTCCCTTTCTGCACTACATGGCCTAACTTGAGGAAGACAAAGACAAATACATTTAGATATATACTGCTGGATATGACAGATCCAAACTATAAATAACAGATATCCTGATTTGCCCTAACATGAAGCACTGGCAGATCTGGATCTATACAGTTTGAAGTTGGATCTGACTTTCACATGAGTATACATGGTACAATATATATATATATATATATATATATATATATATATATATATATATTACCCATCTTAAAATTGCTTTTTAAAAAGAAAAGCAGAAAATGAAATTCCCCATTTGGTACCTCCCTCTCTCCAAATTATGCTGAGGCATACAAATATTTGGAACTCCCACTACTGTTCTACTCCTAAAATCTGTTGATTTTATTTAAATCAAAGCTGACTGCTGTCATAACAACCACTCACTACCCAGTGCTACATACAAAAATACACAGATATAGTGTACTATAAGCAAACAGTTAATTTACATGCTTGAAATTTACTAAAGTTCTCATAACAGGTACCATATTTTCTCTGATAAGGCAACCATTCTCACAGATAAACACATCCCAGACTGTAGAAACTGGAGATCATGACCCATTAGAAATCCTTGAATGGCCATTAGAAATCCTTTGTGCCATTAGAAATCCTTTATATGTTTCATTACAACTCTTTTGCATGTATCATTAGAAATCCTTGTTATGTGCCATTAGTAATCATTTATTGTATGTGCCATTACAACACTTTTGGTTTAACATTAGAAATCCTTTGTATGTACCATTACAAATCTTTTTTATGTACCATTTGAAATCCTTGAATGTGCCATTAGAAATCCTTTGTGCCATTAAAAATCCTTTAAATGTGTCATTACAACTCTTTTGTATGTATCATTAGAAATCCTTGTTATGTGCCATAAGTAATCATTTGTATGTGCCATTACAACACTTTTGAGTGTAACATTAGAAATCCTTTGTATGTGCCATTGCAAATGTTCTGTATGTACCATTAGAATCCTTTTATGTACTACTGGAAATTCTTGTATAGGCCATTAGAAATCATTTGTATGTGCCATACAAATCTTTCTTGTGTACCATTAGAAATTCTTCATATGTGCCATTAGAAATCCTTCATATGTGCCATTAGAAATCTTTTGTATGTACCATGAGAAATCCTTGCATGCATCATTAGAAATCTTTGTATGTACAATGAGAAATCCATGTACATGCCACAAGAAATCCTTGTGTGTGCCATTATAAATCCTTGTATGTTTTACTAAGAAATCCTTCATATGTGCCATTAGAATAATTTTTGGATCCCATATCATTCATGGAGGACAATGTCAGGATCATTTATAGAGAATAATTTCAGGATCACATCATTCATCAAGGATAATATCAGGATTATGTATCATTTATGGAGGATAATTTCAAGAACTCATCATTCATGGTGGATAATTTCAGGATCCATTGTTCATGGAGGATAATTTCAGGATCCTACATTATTCATGGAAGATACTTTCATGAGCCCATCATTCACAGAGAATAATTTCAGGATTTCATCATTCACAGAGAATAATTTCAGGATTTCATCATTCACAGAGAATAATTTCAGGATTTCATCATTCACAGAGAATAATTTCAGGATTTCATCATTCACGGAGAATAATTTCAGGATTGTGTATCATTCATGGAGGAGTATTTCAGAATCTCATCATTCATGGAGGATAATTTCAGGATCCTGCATTATTCACAAAGGATAAGCATGGGTAATTACATTTGATTTGTTAACATCTGGCTTGATGTCAGAATATTCATTAATAAAGATGGTGACCCAATGCCAGAACCAGCAGTCTCGCAATGAAAAATGGTGGATTGAATTAAACTGTCTGCCACATGTGTCAGCATAAGATGTGATATATACATGTAATCATAGCGAGCAAATATACTAACAAACCATCTAATACATTTTAAAACATATCTCAGGCAGGGAATATGCAGTACATTTTCTTCTTGGAGTAAATACTTTTATAAGCATAAACAGCTAATTAACTGTTATCATGCTTTGCAAAAAAAGAAATAAAAGGAACTGTCAATGTGCCTGAAATAGCACTTATACAATGATGGGGCACTACCTACACCAAACATGCACAACACTTAAAAACCTTGTTCTTTGTTTGAAGTTTTCTTTATGCACAAAATATTACACAACTATTGAATTGCGAATCATCTCTAAGGCTGGCAGTGCAAGAGGTGAGATTAGTAGATATAACTGAGAGCTAAAAGAGAACAGAACAGGAACAAATCAACCAAGTTAAATGATTCTTATACTTAAGTTTCTTCCGAAAGATTTAATCTTTTGTGTCAAATCTTGATTAATGAACAAATACTGAAAACATTTAAACTGACTATAACAGATTCTCGCATGTTTTAAAATATTATAACATTCCAGTCATGCATGTATGTTTTGATGAAAATGTGTGCCTTATACAATGATTTATACATTGAGTACAAATGCAAATTGCACAGACCCAGATCTGCCTTAACATAACACACCATACAATCCAAGTCTGTGCAGTTTGTTAAGAACAATTATTTGAACAAAACAAAATAGGCCCTGATCTGCTAGTGTATTATGTGGTAACAAATGAGGGTATATACTGCTTTCAGCTGGATTCAAAAATGTTCACACTGGGCATATATATCAAAATGATCAATCTATCAAACTTGAAATCAAATATAATGCAGTACTTATGACTAGATTGTTTAAGGATTGACCAAGGAATGAAAATGCATGTGTATAATTGTTGAGTGGTAATTTCAATTGTTTCCAAGTTAGGACCCAGATGAGGAAGGAAGGATTACAATCAACAAAAAAAACATGCACTTCTAAAGGAGCAAAATAACATAATTAAAATAACTGGAGATAATAGAATTTCTGAGACTGCTACACTAATGGTGTAAGATATAACTATAGTCTTTGTTAAATATCCCTGAATAAGCAGAAATGCATGCAGCTGCAATTAAATCAAGGAAATGCACCCTAAAGGCATTTCATATATGACACTAGGTCTTGTAATAGGCAACAATAAAAACTAGAATTACCAGCACTTGAGCCAAACAAAATCTGCTGACTATTAGGCTTTGGGTAAACATTACAGGATCTGATTTGCTACTGGCAACAGCTGCCATTCTGCACTTGCATCAGCGGATATTAGACATACTGCAAAAAAGGAAACATAACTAATGAGTTTTTTTATGAAAAGGAAAGATAACTGGACATTGAAATACAATGAATATACAATATTGGATGAATATGTTATCTATTTATCGCAAATTCTTTGAAAAGACTTAAAGCAAATCCAATAATGAAGAAATAGTGACATCTACAGCAGATGAAGGATAAAAAAGAAATTTTATGTATCATACAATTTTATCATTTAACTTTATGGGGTCAGCAGACATTTTTTATGATCAGCATATATAAATGCAAACTTTCCATGAAATGTCTGCAATGTTTTGATGTTTTGAAAGGCAAGCAGCAAGTACAACTCATGCTGTGGTATATCTTTCACTTGTAAGGCCTACTTTTTACATAGTATTTGTACAGAAGGAATGTATGTGTACATGGGGTTTATGGTTACTAGGGGAACCTTTATGACATGAATGTCTCTTTTATGTTAGTTTCTTATCATATGATTTGAAAAATAAAAAGTAACTTGTATTTAAAAAGAAACTTGTGCTTAGAATAACGGGATCTGGCCTATCGTTACAGCATGATGTGATTTTGTTTCTCTTTTATCCAAACAGCACTATGTCAGACATCTGAATTGCCATGTCAAAAATACTCCATTTGTTGTTGTTGTTGTTTTGGAGTTTAATGCCATTTTTCAGCACAATATAGGTTTTACATGGACACCAGTATCACTTGTGGATGAAGAACCCAAAAATCCATGGTAAGAGCCAAGACTTGAACACATGGATGGCAGTGATTGGTCAAGGCAAGAACTTTGGATACCTAGTCCCTTTGTACTCATTAATTCATTCTGAAATATACCCATACTTGTCTTCCAAAGTAAGAAAGTCAAAACTGCTTCCATTCCCACTCTAAGTAAAAATAATAAGACATGTTGTATATACTTGATTACAAGTCCAACTGCAAACTGCACACATCCAGCAGATCTTATTCTGAAGAGATTGTTAGGAGTAATCAGAAGAACTATGCAACAGCTGCTCAGGGATAAGTCTTAAAGGTGTGTATGTGCAGTGGTATTGTTACTCAGTACTTTATGTGCATTCTTACACACTACTTAATAAGTGTGTTATGTACAGTAATATTCTTACACAGTACTTAGTGTTATGTACAGTAATATTCTTACACAGTACATAATAAGTGTGTTATGTACAGTAATATTCTTACACAGTACTTAATAAATGTGTATGTACAGTAATATTCTTACACAGTACTTAATAAGTGTGTTATGTTCAGTAATATTCTTATACAGTACTTAATAAGTGTGTTATGTACAGTAATATTCTTACCAAGTACTTAATAAGTGTGTTATGTACAGTAATATTCTTACACAGTACTTAATAAGTGTGTATATACAGTAATATTCTTACACAGTACTTAATAAGTGTGTATGTACAGTAATATTCTTACACAGTTCTTAATAAGTGTGTATGTACAGTAATATTCTTACACAGTTCTTAATAAGTGTGTATGTACAGTAATATTCTTACACAGTACTTCAGAGGTCCTGAGCAGCCAAGTGGTCTAAAGTGTTCACCATTACATATCACTGCCATCTCACCTCTGTCTGCATGGGTTTGAGTCTTGGGTTAGGCCAATATGGGTATGTGAGAAAGCTTGCCAATAGCTTCTTCTGGGTTGGTGGTTCTTTCAGGATTTTCCCAGGTTCTTCCTCCACCATTTTTACTGGTTGTTATGCATAGCCAATCTTGTGCTGAAAAATGAAGTTAAACCCTACAACAACAACAAAAACAACAACACAGTACTTTATAAGTGTGTATCTGCAGTAGCATTCTTACGCTGTACTTTATAAATGTGTATGTACAGCAGTATTCTTACTCAGTCAGGGCTGTCCTCATCAGCTGGGAGGGGAATGATTTACCTAACTACTTTTACTTTACACCTGGCTACTTTATTTTCAAAAAAATTATCCCAATTCAGGGAGGTCCAAACAAACCCACCACCTACATTGGCACCTCACCCTCCAACTTTAAACCTAATAAATGACCCTGCTCGATATATCATAAGCATATATATATATATATATATATATATATATATATATATATATATATATATATATATATATATATATATATATATATATATATATATATTCTCACTCAGTATTTTACACTTAACTATACTTAATCAGTAATTTATAAAAATACATATATGGTATTACTCCTAATAAGAATTTTATAATCTTAAAGTACTATTCTTTTTTTAATAATCTATAAGTATATGTACACAGTAATATTCTTTCTTATTGCTTATGTGTATAGAGTACTATTCTTACTTAGTACTTTATAAGTATGTGTATACAGTACTATTCTTACTTAGTACTTTATAAGTATGTGTATACAGTACTATTCTTTTGTATTGTTTATGTGTATAGAGTACTATTCTAATTAGTACTTTATAAGTATGTGTATCTGATTGATCATGCTGTGGAAGAGAGCATAGTTTAAACCAAAAACCTTAAGTTTAAATATACTGGAGAGATTTTGAAACTTTAGTTTACACTTCTCTATGAGAGAGAAAGGAAGTAAGATCTAAAGGTTCCAAGAATTTTAAAGAGTAAATTTCTCGTAAAATAATTGTTAGCCAAGGAGAGACGTTTGTTTGAAAGAATCGACAGACACCAAAAGCAAAAAAAAAACAAGATTAGATAGTCTGAAGAGTTACAACTCAAACAGTGTGGGAAAGAAAAGGACAGTTTAGAACAAAAGGAAAAGTATCTTGAATTGTTGGAACAAGAGAAAGTGGAATGGAAGATGCACTGAAACAATGGAACTGAAGTACAGTCTGAGAGGACCTGTGGGACAGAATCAGTCAACAGGATATGCATTGATGCAAGGCAGAGTTATTCAAAATACTGTGACTCGTAAAGGATTTTGGATTCTATCTTAAACAGAATCGGCTAGTCTTATAATGTCATTGTATTTTCGAAATTCCTTAATTAGTAATACGTAAAGAAAGAAGTGTATCTTTTATACTGTAATGTTCATATTATTTACTTGTAGAAATTTTTATTGTTTGAAATTTTATTAAATTTTTACTTTACTTGTAACGGGGGCTCAACTTATTTGTTCTATATATTAGCTCAGATTACTTCTTCATTCCATTCATAAATTCCTACTTGTAGTAGCTTTTTCGATACCGGGCAAATTTCATCGTTAGAGGCAACTCCTCGATACGAACTAAAATCATATATACCACAACTTGCTAATTGGGTGCCGTGTGTTAGGGAGTGGCAGACCTTACAAATGAGGGGTCCAAATAATGTATTGTACAGACAAAAATGTAGAGAGAATTAATATGACAAATTCTTCTTCACCCACTTTTATCCTCCTACATGAGAAAAGAAACAAAAGAAAAAGAACACAGTGTACATGGCAAGGAAGTGTGGAGGGGGTAACTTTTACAACTTTTATTCTTTGGTTTTATTTAATTTAAAAATCATCTCTTTGCCCTGGTGTTCTACATCTGGTCAGTTGTATATTAACTACTCAGATGAAAGCATTGATCTTGACAGGTGTTTGATTAGTGTTCCTACTTTAGGTAGTATCATTTTTACCAATCAAGTGACCTTTGTTTCTTCTCAGCATATATTTTGCTGCTTTGTATTTTTTATAATGTTCATTTGTAGAGGCAACAAAGGTCACTTGATTGGTAAAAATGATACTACCTCCAGTATGACCACTAATCAAACACCTGTCAAGATCAATGCTTTCATCTGAGTAGTTAATTTACAACTGACCAGATGTAGAACACCAGGGCAAAGAGATGATCTTTAACTGAAATCATTGTCCATAAAGTTACACCAGTAATTAGATTCTAAGGATCATGTGGATAATGTCATCTTTATATACATGTATGTATATATATATATATATATATATATATATATATATATATATATATATATATATATATATATATATATATATATATATAGTTTAATACAAATAATACTATCATACAGGATAGAGAAATTAAATTCGTACTCTACAGAATTTCGAACCCAGGTCCGCGAGTAAATGGCACCCATATATATATATATATATATATATATATATATATATATATATATATATATATATATATATATATATATATATATATATATTTTCTGTGTGTGTGTGAGTGTGTGTGTATGTGTGTTAAATGTCTCATACTAACAATATGATTCAGAAAATTATATGCTATGTAATGTCAGGCTCATGTGACTTATTCTTACTCAGGAACTGAGAAAACTCTGGAAATAAGGTCAATTAACATAATTCAAATTAACTGCTATCATGTAGCTACTAACAGTACTGCCATACATTGTTTTGACACTTTCCTCTTGTCTTGTCAGAATCTCCATGTTCCTGGGAGAACAGAAATGAGTGCATATGTTTCCACAGCAGTTGTTTTGCATCTGCTGTCCTACAATGTAATGGATTTGTTTCTAAGTCATATCAGCTCCCACAATCAGACTTGTGTTAGACATGATTTTCTTTACAGGAGGAAACTGCACTATTTTCTCTGTTTTGGAGATAACACTACAATGCCTCCCAATTTTAAGTGATGACGTGAAATTAGATGTTCTCATGCTTTCACATACTGTGCAAAAAATGAGCATGATGGCCAAAATGTGCCCTGCATCTGACAAAATGAATCCAGCATCATCCTGAAAGTTTGAATTGAAATCAAGGACAACTAAATGGTAGTCTGTTTTGTTTTCCTGTCAAAGATGGGAATGGCCTGTAACAGGTGACAAGTCTATGTCTGTCTCTAATCTCCATACTGGAAATACTACTATTATGTCAACACAGTTATATAATGTCACATGTGGCCCAAACAAAGACTGACCTAAAGAGTAAAAGCCAAGTCAATATGTGCATCAATGCTGTATTGTTTTGTAGGCTGTGTATCATCAATGTGCAGCACATGTGCATCATTTAAACCCTAAAAATAACCATTCTTACTTTAGACATTATTTTTCTTGATTGGTAGGTAATGATGGTAAGAATAATAAACTGAAAATATAACCTTCTCTTGCAACTTTTTCTTTTGTACCCGATTATACACTTCTAGAGAAAAGAAATGAGTTATGAAGGAGGCACATTCAAGGATTGGTGTTCTGCATATCCACAGTGCCAATTTTTTAAAAATAAAAATTAAAAAAATAAAAAGGTCAGAACCTAAATTATCTTTTATCTTTAGTTTAGAAGTAAACGATTCTATTATGATTCCTCATGACTTTTCCCAATTTGATTATTTTTGCTTTTGAGACGATATATCACCGCCAAACCAAAATGACGAATATATAAACATAAAAACTCTGGAATGCTAAATTGCTTGTATAATATTCCGTCCATACTTGCATATTCTATGTGCTATTGATGCTTTTATATATTTATATGATTTCATATATACATATATATATATATATATATATATATATATATATATATATATATATATATATATATATATATATATATATATATTGATGCTTATATATTTATATGCTTAGCGTTATAACGAACTTTGCGTCCATTAATCGTCTGGTCGAACTCATAACAAGAGTATGAGGAATTGTATTATTCTCTTTTGATAAATATTCTTTGGTAAAATATCTAATGCTTCAAATGAAATGATATGCATCACTATTAAAGGAATATATTTTCTAACGTAGAAATAAATGCATATGTGTGTCAAAATCGACACGTCCAGGATAACTATGAGAAGAACAAATAAAACAACCTGCTTTAACACAATCGTACGTTTCTCGATTTCAGTTTCCAACATTTTAAATGACTCGTATATCAGACGAATAGCATTAGCAACATTTACACTCTTTCTTGTACCAAAATTGGTTTCATCTTAGTGTTAAAAACGCTTCAATCATACGTCGATTTTCGTTATGCAGGTGCACAAGTTACAACCTCCTTCAGCGACATAAGTTTGAAATTACCCTAACAGAATACATCCTATGAATCACAATTTTTACATCTATAACAGAGTATCGTAGCGAGTCACTTTCTCTCTATCAGCATTCTTCATTATTTAACTCAGATTTTTTCTTTTGCTTTAGAATTTAGAAATGACACCATTCAAAAAATGTTATTATTCAAGTTAATGCCCCGTTTACGATACGGGTAAACATTCGCCGATTCAAACTTATTTTAAATATTAATATTCTAAACTTATTAATTTCCTATTTATTTACAACTTCAGTTAAAGTTTAGAAAATAATTAAAGTAAATGTTTTTTGCTTTTCATGGTAAAACTCACATCACAAAAAAAAATCAATTACAAAAGTATATTTTACACTGACGTTAAAACTATAATGAAAACTACAGAGACGGCAAAGTATTGAAACTATATTAAATTTAGTTCAGATTACTTCAGGGTCGTAATGGCGTACCCCCGGGATACCTAGATATTTCCAAACATCTGTGGGCATTGTTTATGTTATAATTCAACCGAGACCTAATTTAAAATTCTTTTACCCCAAACTGAACTACACGTATGTGTTCGGATAAATAGTCCAATGTCAATTAATTACAAAAATTATGATAAAGTGTGATTTTTTTTTCTCTTAATATTAAAAATTAGCTAATAATTGTTTTCTTATAATATATACTTTGTAGAAATTGCCACTTTCGAAGAAGAACAAAAAGTGTATTGTGTCCACATAATAAAATGATTGAATTTTACTTCTAAAGTCTTATAATTTTGTAAATGAAATGATATTTATCGTATATAATACATGTTAAATAAAGACAGCCCCTCCTTCCTTCCTCGCCCAAAACACAACAAAATGACCTATTCAGCATTATATGTAAGGAAACCAGACAGGCCATTGTTGTCGTATTTCGCCTGTCCGTCCATTTTAAATAACCCATTAATAAAATCTGGTGAAATTATGACACCCCTACATCTTAAGGACTAGCGGATAGAATAGGTGTGGGTTGATGAGTGTGGTTAGGGATTTGGGCTGGGAGGGGGACGTAGTTCAAGTTAATAATGCTGAGTATCTATAATATCTTATATGATGTATGAAATATCGTCAAATGTTGCAAAGCAACTTTACGACATCACAAGTCATTACAGTATAATATGTAAAGATTATTTGAATAACAAATGTCCTCGTTCGCATTTTGAATGTGTCTTTATCGCTCATTCTTTATAATAAGATTATAGTAAACAATGCAAACCCAACGTGTGGTAAATAGCAGTATCATGCGTCATTTATGTAAATCACTCTTCTATTTTTATGTTACTATGAAGAAAACATATACTGTTCAATTTTATATATGATGTAGGATCATTTTATTTTTTTGGTCAATACGACC
This sequence comes from Potamilus streckersoni, assembly GCA_016746295.1. Classification (NCBI taxonomy): domain Eukaryota; kingdom Metazoa; phylum Mollusca; class Bivalvia; order Unionida; family Unionidae; genus Potamilus; species Potamilus streckersoni. The sequence continues at coordinate 791,639 of JAEAOA010000598.1, read as the reverse complement.
TTGACCTTTGACCCCTTAGTCACAAAATCAGAAGATTTCTTCCTTGACTCATATGACAGGAAGCCAAAAAGTTTTGCTAATTTTTTAAACTACAGATGAATCTTGAATTCGGTATATGGCATACAATTGTCTCTTCATTGGGTCACTGTCATATTGACCTTTTATCTTCTGAATCTGAAATTAATACTCGAATCTTTGTCTGCAATCCAGCCATTCAAATCTGGCAACGGTAAAAGACAGGAAACTCAAGTCATATTGCCGAAACCAGGATTCCTGATTTAATATGTAAGGCCTTGCCCATAAATCTATTAAACCACAAATGCAAGGCAGCCACAAAGTTTATCATGGTTTGTGGCCATGGGATGAGCTATTAAATGGAAACATTTTTCTCTGCTTAGATTATCTCCAACATTGACCTTTAACCCTTTATAACCACCATGTTGCGATGTGTCGTACTTTTCTCAAATGTAAGTCAGCTACAAAATTTGTCATGGGTGTGTAGCCGTGGGATGAGCAATTATGTGGAAACCTTTTTCTACCTGGAAAATCTCCAACCTTGACCTTTGACCTATATTTAACTCCAAGTTGTTAAGGGTCTTCCTTGTTCCATATGCATGCTAGCTATAAAGTTTAGTCACGGAATGTGAAAAAAAGGTAGTTCTGTGGAGATCGTTTATCTCTTTGTTAAGTCTTAGTAAATTTTACCATTTGAAACCAAAGTAAATAAGTGTATTCCTTGTCTCAGATCTGGTCTTAAGAGTTACTTAGACTTTTATATTTGACAATATGGCCTGAAAATTGAATGATGTCTGCCTTGTCACAGACGCAATCTATTTTCCGAGTTTGGGGAAAGCAACTTAACTACAATCGAAATTATTGTTGATGGAGAAAGTTTCCTTCTTTTAGTGTCTGTGGCCTTTGACTAACGACCGTTAGTTCCTTGTCCCAAATAAAGGCTTCTTACAATGTTCGGTAACGTTAGATGATGGAGAACTCGAGTTAATGTGCGGAATTGATACAGTAAACAGGACAGACAGACAACATTATGACTCGATACACTTCACATTATGGCGGGCATAAAAAAAGTGATGTTATCTTCTTTTCTCTCTTCTTTCTCCTCTTTCTTCAAGTATTACCTTTCGAAAGTTCGTACAATGTTTATGTATTAGCCTCATTAGTTTAAATCTAATGACTATTTTATTTCTTCATATCCTTAAAAGGAATAGAAAGATATATGTCTGGATATGTGGGTCAGAATGTGGCCCTTAATGCGATCTCGCCAGCAACATAAAACTGTGACAGTCTAGTTTTGGATTATTTGAAATAGCAGCTCAATTTACAATGTATTTTGAAACTTAAGACTGCCATTTCGCAGGGAAGCATCTTTTGTAATGCTCTTTAAATGTTTTGCAAAAAGTAATATAGATAAAAACAGAGATAATTTTTAATCGGACATTAACTGGCACTCCTTGGCAGCAGTGATCATTGAATGATAGAATTAATCAGGACCAGTAGTTGGGAAACAGTTATAGCGTGAATGCATGTAAGCACACCAATAACAGGAGCAACAAACTGAGCTTTACAGGCTGGGATTAACGTTTTTCTTGTGCTACTTGAAAATTTAGAATCAAGGATTGACTTACCAAATAAGAACCCGTTACCTGTATGTTTACATGTAGAGCGTTATGTATACTCGCACGCAAATTAAAGAGTATATAGTGCACATATGCTATCTGTTGTGTTTGATTTTGTCCATCGTATGAAAAAAGCATTACAAAAATAAAATAAAAATATATCACACGTTCAAAGAAAAATGTTGTATATGTATATATATAGTCGAGAAAGTGCCATACATTTTTAAGAGCCCACTTGTCTTAAGTTGACATCAAAACTGCATTCTTTTCATGATACCTTAGGCATTCACAACGAAATAAATAACAAAATGCTTTATTAAAAAGCACCTGTCATCAAAGAGTACAGTAATGGGAGATGTGTATCTATTAAATGTACATTGTTTGCTGAAATTTTGTCCATGACTGAGCATAGAGTTTTGTGTGTACCCGAGTTTTTGTCATGTTTGTAAGTTATAAATAAGTTGTTTACTGATATATGAGGTCAAGGTCAATCCTATTTACCACCAAAGAATGTTCTGGAAGACATCTCGTGACCTATATCCTGATCATTTTATTGTGTCTTAGGTCACGTGAGATTAGCAAATAGGAATGAGAAAAAGAAAATTATTTGTTCCTTTTTAAAGTTCAGTGTGTGGAATCATTTAATGTTGTGCTTAGATGTAATTTGTGAATTATCATTTATTCAAATTATCCATTGGAATTATAAAGTGTTAATAGATTCTTTGGACTCGGGTACTACTTTGAGAATATAAAAGATTCATTCGACGACATTCCAGAGCAAGGGTCGGCAACCAATTTTACATAGCGTGCCACTTTTTTCCGGATTAATCACAAAATGAACGAGCGCGTGCCACCAGTAAGAGAGTAACACTGTTGAAATTTTGATTTTTGGCTGCTCTTTGCGTGCCACACAAATCCTCTTGATGTGGCTCCATCTGGCACGCATGCCGTAGGTTGTCGACCCCTGTTCTACTGTATGTATTGAAAAGCAACACGTTTAGAAAATTCAAGAAATCAACGTTGTTTTATGATTGACAAGAGAGACGGGACCTCTGTGTGTGTGTGTGTGTGTGTGTGTGTGTGTGTGTGTGTGTGTGTGTGTTGTCAAAATGACTTGCACCTGTGTGCTGAGACTTTTGGAGACAACGAAAAGCCCTCGCTCAGTGGATTGTCAATAAAAGATGGATGGAAGGTGTCGAACAATAAAACCGAACTTGGCTAGACAGACTGTCTCTGGCCAAATTAAATGTTAAAGGAAATTTAATCGCGGTTTTATGGAGCGTATCGACCAGATAGTTTGAGATGAATTACAGAAGCTGCTCCAGTTGCCCACTGCAATATAGTACGTTACCTATAAAAAGGGAAAAAAAAGTGAGAGATTTAATGTTGCTGAAGCGGAAATAGTACAGCGCGTACAGCGTTGACTGTATCAAATGCTAGTCCGATTTTCCTTTGACCTCCCCTATTCTACTTTAAATATCTAGTGATTTAGGTTCCGACCCCAGCATAACTGTCCAAACATGTGAAACGGTGGGAAAGGTCAGCGGAAATACAAATTGATAAAATGTGGTAGAAATCTCCTAGTTTAAATCCAGAATAAAGCAATTGACCTACGAGTATGACAGACTTCGGAGTTGTTGGTGGGCCTGCATCTTAATGTGTGTTGTCTTAGACGCTTCTACTCCACAATGGATCTCTATGATTTCCTCAATGTAAATTCTTCAACTGAACAATTACAAACATAACGTTTAGTTATGAATAATAAATGTATGATAACGAGCCAGGTGTGTTAATGTAGCAAAATGAATTCAATCCGCTAAAATAAAATACCCACATTTTCGTTTCACAAAATGAAGGCCAAGAATTTAGCAGAACAATATATCGACGTTCTGAATCAATAAAAGAATGTTAGATATACATACGTATCTGGTGTCTGTGTGTGTGTGTGTGTGTGTTTATGTGTGTAAGGGTTCCAATTGCAGCTGATAATATAGTTTGACGCGGTTATTTGCTCAAGTTTTCCATATCCCTTGGTGCTATAAGATTACTACTTTTCCTAGTAGAAAAATCTATAAATTTAAGAAATAAAGGTAATGAAGTTAGCTTTTATATTAAAAAATAGTGACTGACCATTGCTGGTGGTGTTCCGGCGAATTCAAAAATGTGAGGCCATTATTTTCGTCCACCTATCCTACCTCAAACAGCTTGTTTTAGATGCAAAACTATATTTGTTGACTACCATTTCTCGAAACAAAAACTTAATTATTACTCTATTTGAAATATTTTGATATTGATCTGAGGCAGGATTATATTTACATAATCATCGAACGCGCACGTATGTGTTTTATATATATATATATATATATATATATATATATATATATATATATATATATATATATATATATATATATATATATATATATATATATATATATATATATATATATATATATATATATATATATATATATGCTGCAGCGCTTACCTGTTACCAATAGACATTTAGACAGGACATGAAGCAATCAGGTTATGCCGGCGATTTGAGTTAGATCATTCACACGATATTATGATGAAATTTGTTTCATCGGTATAACAGAATAACAGAACGGCTAATTGCATTTAGCATACATTGTGTGATTCTATTTCTAAGTGAAAAGTGTATCATTCAAGTGTCATGTTCAATGTCATATTTTTATGGGATTGGTTGAATTGTTATGTGTTGTTCTATTGTATACTTTTGCTCAGATCTCTGATATGACATCCATTAATTGAATACAGTACGTTATTAATTATTCAGTTCGGACAACAACGCATTGGTTAATCATCACCTAGATAAGGAAACCAAAGTACCATAACAGGCAGGGGTAATATAGCATATTACATCACTCGTGCAGCCTATATTGGCCGGAAAAGCTTACATCACTCGTGCAGCCTATATTGGCCAGAAACGCTGGTAACCAGGATGGATTCGTACTCTCATCCTCATCTAGATACTCATCTTCGCTAGTCGCTGTGTTAACATTGTCTACACCTTATCAGATTGATCAAATAAGTCGGTGCTTCGGGTCTGTTAATGTCATTGCATGAGGCGGCATGCAACCACATTCAATTAAAATGAAGTTGTTTGAATTTAAACACTGTTCCTTCATGAACGATACAAGGGGAGCACACAACTGGAATGGACTGATGAATAACCACTTTTCCACTGTCAGTCCATGTTTGTACATATACATCTTTTATTTCAAATAAACCTGCACTGGCTCCTCTCTGGTACGTAGTCACACTTTCGATGTTAAACTTACAAAGTATCCTTTTGAAGCCAGTGACATGCACCATTTTTGGTCGATGTACAAAGACACAATGCACCACTGTTACATGCTACTGTTAGTTGGCATTGCATGCTGAGGGAGACAACTAATAAAATCCAATAGAAGTTGCTATCACAAAGCACTCAAATATCTGATCGATCCGACAAGCTGCAGATATGGTTAACATATCGTAAGCATGGCTCCGATGATGTTGAGCTAAGTCGTATTTACCTTTCAGCTCACATTCCGGAAATAAATATATATTCAAGCACAACCCCGTTAGTGCAAAAGATTTTAGAATTCACCATGAACGATCCTGGTACTACAAAGTGTAACGCATTGTTATCCAAGATGATATCGTGCAATAGTCGAATGACACTTATGGTGTCGACTAATGTAACGTTTGGTAACAACTAAATGTAACATATAGCGTCAGTTAATGTAGTTGTATTATACAGATGACGTACAGTGTCTTCCAAATTATTTCTTGATTATTGTGATAAAATGATTATTCTGGGGCTGGGGAAGTTAAAGTTAAAAGTTTTATCAATATCGGTATCGGCTATGGAATCATTTAATTTCGTGTTTGATGATGCTATTTATGATTCACTGTTTGACATAGATACAAAATTTAATTTTGTGAACCATTGAGACGATGCGAGAAAACAAAGCTATCCGAAAAAAAACGAGACATATATAAATATGATATATAGAAGATTGTTATTCCAGTCACTCACGTGAGAAATTCTCAAGCAAAATATGAACTGAATAATTTTGATATTAGTTTTGTATTTTGTAACCAACCTGGAGAAAATATTTAAGCGAAGAATATCGAACAGTTAATGAATAGTATGACCACAGACTTAGATCGGATTTTGTTGAAATAAGCAGCAGTTGCCAAAATCCAAGAAAATGTTAAGAACCCAGGAGACAATTTTGAGTTCACTAAGGAGTTTGAAGGCGTGAATAACGTTTTGGAAGACAATTATTCAAAAACAAAATAAGGCTCTGATCTGTAAGAATATATAATGTTGTTGTTGTTGGGCTTAACACCATTTTTTTAGCAAACGATAGGCTATTCATGACGGCCAGTATTAATGGTGGAGGAAGAAACCGAGAAATCAGCGGAAAGAACCACTGACCCACGAGAAGCTAGACCACTAGGCCATTCGGCCCCCCCTTAAAAAAATAAATAAAATATAATGAAGAACTCAAGTTGCAGCATGATGATTATGATATAATTCATCGTCTTTTGAGGCTGGAAAACTAATTTGCTTATTCAGAACCCTGTACTAAAATTATCAGATACATGCTAAAAATTTTAAGAGCTGAAGAAACTTATTATTATTTGTAGAGGTATCATAATTTCTATTGAAAAAACTTAAATTGCGATCAGGTAAATGCATATGTCAAGTTTATAAACATGTTGCAAATAGACGACAAGCTTGCGTTTGCATTATTAAATTATAAACCGAATGATACACCTGAGGTTTACATTAAACCGTCTAACGTAGACGAAGAATTAATTAAAAATACTACATTAGTGTGAATGTAAGCGAATATATGAATTTTCTCGAAAATTATATGCGTAAGTTAACATATCTGATTAGCGGACAATCCATAAAATTTCCAAGTCTACCAGAACCACCAAGAGGTAACCCAGATCTATTGAGACAGTTAGAAGAAGAATAATAATTTGAAGTACCGATAGGTCATATTTGTAAGGACCGATAGGTCATATTAGCAAGTCAGAAATTGAGCCAGGGTCACCACAACTTCAGCCGAAGCCAGACAATGTGTCATTATATATAGAAAATTACAGGGGCATATTATTATTATTATTATTATTATTATTATTATTATTATTATTATTATTATTATTATTATTATTATTATTATTATTATTATTTAACAAGATATAATCTAATTACAGAAATATATTAAATGACGATTGATATTATAATTCCATTATCCTTTACCTCTATCGATAAATTCACAGAACATTATATATATATATATATATATATATATATATACATACACATATATATATATATATATATACATATATACATATATACATATATATATATATACATAGATATATATATATATACATACATAAATAGATATATACATACATATATACATATATAGATACACACACACACACACACACACATATATATATATATATATATATATATATATATATATATATATATATATATATATATATATATATATATATATATATATATATATATATGAACACGAAACCAATACAATTATCAAGGTAATATCATAAGAGCAATTCTAAGGTGAATCGTTGCATGGATATGACACTGATAAAATATAAAATAATAGGTAAATAATGATATATAATTTTTTATAACATCCTTGTGGACAAAATAATTCAATTAGAACCAAAACCAGATGCAGACTCACCGGTGCCACCTACTGACTTTGACTTAAGTAATTTACCAATTAATATTTAAAAATTTGTATTAAATTATTGCTTTATTGTTGGATATTATAGGGATAAAATTAATGATTATTAGCAGCTGAAAATATCTTGATGATAAGATAATGCTAGAATCTAAAGCTGAATTTGAGTCAGTATCTAATTTGATTCCACCTCATCAAATGTTTCGTTTCTTATATTGATGATGCCAAAAAAAAATATTATATGAAGAATTACTTGAATTTATTTCTGGTGTTAGCTTGACAAATGGTTATACCTTTACAATTATCCAAAAATATGTTATAACTAAGTTAATTACCCGTCTCTTGACGGGAATAAAAAAAGAATAATTATTAAAAAAATGTGTTGAGCAGATTAAAACAAGGTGGAATATACAAATACAAAAGTCATTAAAAGTTTAGAATGCCGCCGCGAGTTTCGAACTCGGTACCTCTTGTTTGGCAGTCAGACTGCAAGTCAAAGAACGGGAGTGATAAAAGAAAGCTTCAACATAAAAATATAAAAATGGTATTTAAAAAATTGGGATGAGAGGGTTGAAGAGAAAGTTTGAACATAAAAAAAAAAATGTATGCAGCTAAAAACTAACTATCTCATGTTTGGTGAGCTCGACTCACAAAAAGAACCTTTCTTTTAGAAAAAAAGATGCTTTCTTTTATCACTCCCGTTCTTTGACTTGCAGTCTAGCTGCCAAACAAGAGGTACCGAGTTCGAAACTCGCGGCGGCATTCTAAACTTTTATATATAAAACGAAGGAAATAAATTTCAACCATATCACTGGTAGCCAGTCATTACCATCGCGATAAGCATATTTCGTATTATGTCTATTATCACAAACGAGCGTTTCAAGCGGTCTTATTTTATTTATCGTCAAAAATTCTTCGCGATTTTCCAGTTCAATATCGGTAACAGCATACTGATAAAAATATTCCGGATGTTCTTTGATCATTTCCTGAGCATACTTTTACAAAACGATATGGCGTCATACAAAGATTTACTCTCGGACACTGTAGCGAGATCATCAAGTATATTTTTTTTAGCAGCATCAAAGGCGATCGATATAATAATAATCAACCTTCTTTATTTTCCATGGCAAACCGCGACTAAAATTATTATCTGACAACTTTTCGACGGTATCCTCTCTCTCTCTCTCTCTCTCTCTCTCTCTCTCTCTCTCTCTCTCTCTCTCTCTCTCTCTCTCTCTCTCTCTGTACACGCCGTTTTCTTCGGTAAAGTGAATACACAACTTAATTATAAGAATGAAATATCGGAATTCACGTCTTGTTCCAACTACATTACATGTTGTGGTAGTATGGTTATGGTACCCCCCCCCTCAACTTATTTGTTGCGGGTTTACTGGTTTTGGTTCGTATCTAAGACTGACCTCCAGCGATGAAATTTGCCCGGTATCAAATAAAGCTACTCCATATATAAAACAAATAAGTCGAGCCCCGTTACAAGTAAAGACAAAACTTGATAAAATTTTAGACAATAAAAATTTGCACGAGTAAATAATATGAATATTACAGTTCGAAAGATACACTTCTTATTTATGTATTACTAATAACGGAAATTCAAAAAAATACAATGACATTATAAGACTAGCCGATTCTGTTTAAGACATAATCCAAAATCATCATTTACGAGTCCGAATATATCAAATAATTCTGCCTTGTATCAATGCAAAACCTGTTGGCTGATTTCGTCCTACAGGTACTCTCAGACTGTACTTCGGTTCCGTTATTTCAGTAAGTCCTCAGCTCCACTTTCTCTCGTTCCAACAATTCCAGATATATTTCCTTTTGTTCCAAATTTTCCTTTTCCTTCCCACACTGTTTGGGATGAAACTATCTCACCTTATACAAATATAAACAAACAACCTAAATCTCCCGTCACATTATGCAGAAATGCATAATTAGACTGACCCCTCAAAGTCAGAATTTAACTCTATCGACGTTCAAACAATCTACACACCTAGTTCCTAGACAAATGATCTGTGAATGGCAATTTACGTCACATGTGGCATTAGCCCTTTCACTTGGTCTTTAAATGAATGAAAGTCCCTCTCTTCTTCAAGGCTACCATATACATAATAAATTCGTTCGGATAGTTCCGACTATTCACGTAACATCAATCATCAATTCATCCATTGACTATAAATCCAATATTATCAGCTAAATGAATTCATAACAGTTATGTCGAATACATAATTCCGTATATAGAATAAGTATGAATTCAACATACTTAATTCCTACAATAATCAAAACTATAACTTAGCAAATCCCCAACGCATATGTAAAAGGAAATATCGTTGGCCGGCTCAGATAAACAAATTAGACACAAATATATCATATCAAGAAAATTAATCTACAACTCAACACATAAATTCCTGCTAACATGTTTCTACAAGCAATTAAGTCATAGCATAAACGACGTATATAAATTCCTGCAAATATAAGTTCCTACAAGCAATTAAATCATAGCATAACAGAAGTATATGAGATTGATGCAATTACTTCGTTTTTCCTGCTTTTGGAGTCTATCGAATCCTTCAGACAAACGTCTCTCCCTTGGATAACAATTATTTTACGAGAAGTTTACTCTTTAAAATTCTTGGAGCCTTCAGATCTTACTTTTTCTCTCGTAGAGAAGTGTAGACTAAAGTTTCAAAATCCCTCTCGTAATTTAAACATAAAGTTTTCGTTTTAAACTACACCCACTTCCGCAGCGTGACCAATCAGATTTACAATAATTCCCGCATTTCTGGTACTAAACACTGCGTTATTTCAATCAACAAATGTCTATGACTGTGCGGTCTTCTACAATCAGGTCTAAGCAGAACAAAACCTGAACCCCGTTCGGTAAGTTTAAACAAACTCAGCCCTTAATTAAAAACCTTGCCCGAACTAATATGTATTCTATGGCTTGTAAAAGGTGGCAGTTTCCCCATAAATCCCGTTATTGACACCTGTACGCAACTAAGTGTGTTCTACCATAATTAATTCTAGCAAACAAAGATCGGCCTAAAAATTTGGTCCTTTACACTTGTTAATTAACGATTCATTGACTTAGACAAGTAAAATCATAAAATCAATTCTTAGCAGACATGCTACATATCATTTAAGACAGATAAGTCAATTCTCACAATTCGTATCAGAGCAATGCATGAAATTCCTACAATACATGATTTATATTACATACAAACCACTAAATCTGAATGCATTCAATGGAATACTGTAAAACATTCATACAATACATGAATCTTATAATATTCAAGACAATAAACGCACGATTGACTTCAGAACTGAAGGAAAATTGATATATGACTCCACTAGTATGCCTTAACAATCCGCCCTTACATTCTCGCTACCCTTAATATACAGTACAGGTACCTGGGGATCGTTTCACTAACATTTGCGTAACTTACGCACAAAGTTGGAAATTACGCACGCCGTAACTTACGCAAAGTGAGCGTTTCTCGAAAGAGTACGTAAATCCGATACGTCGTCGCAACTTACGCACCTTCTGTATATTGGTAATTTGACTCTTCATCGATAGGAGACCATACAGGTGTTATAGTGATGACATCGATAGGAGACCATACAGGTGTCCTAGTGATGAAAACTTCCGGTGCAAACTTTACAGGCGACACTCACAGCTGGCCATAGAACACAATTAATTTTACTATATAGTCTGTACATTTGTTTGTCAGAACTGAACTTTCCACTGTGTGACAATTACAAATCATATGTTAATCTAAAATACCTTCAAATATGACTTTACGGTGAAGTTTTTGTCAAGGGCTGACCTGCATTTTTTTGAGAGGCTGAACTGTAAACAAAACACCAGGCAACGGAACACAGATTTCACTTCCGGATCATCACCATGACCTTATTACTCAATGTGCACTGTCGCCGAAATACACACAGACACCCACACCATAAGCTCACATTCTAAAGAATAAACAATTGCCTTTAAATCCTTACCAAGAATGCCAAAATCTAACTCTTATATCACCACTAAACGGAGACAGGAAAAGGTGATCTAAAACTAGACTGTGACTACATTCGTTGGTACTGAACCGGATTTTATTAATTGTGTACTGATGCCAGCTTTACAGACAACAATCATGGCAGAAGGAGATGCAAGGTTTGGTCAGCGGAAGAAATTAATTGCCTGATAGATACAATAACTGAAAATTAACACAATCTTGTTTTGTCATAACACCGAAATTACTGGGAGTACGAAAAAGGAGATATGGTTTAAAATTGTCAATTCGTAAGTATTGATTTTTTTTCTTATAATTTTCTTTCACTTCGCATATGATTCAAAAATAAAAGATAAAACAAGTATGTTCCGATTAATTACACCGCCACCACTCTCTTGTCCCTATTGATACATTATTATCATAATTTACATTTAAAAAATTATTAAAAATGATATTACGAATATAAGGAATTTAATTATAAAGTTACAATATATATATATATATATATATATATATATATATATATATATATATATATATATATATATATATATATATATATATATATATATATATATATATATATATATATATATATATATATATGTGCCTCGAAAATAAATGTTTGACAACATTGAGGATGAAAGTGTTTATTCACAATGCTGATCAATTTCTCAGTAAATATTTTATTACTATGAAAATATCCAAATTATTACAAGTGAAAAAAAAAACTAATTCATGGACTAGCACAAATAATATAATCTCAAATAATATAATCCATATATCTATGTCTACATAACAGAGAATGTTTTACATATATTTCACATAAATAGGTTATAAAATTACCTTTAACCAGAATTAATTCAAATATTGTTATGTATTATAAAAAACTAATATAAACCTTTTGTTTTCATAAAAAAATTTAATCTGTCCACGATACTATTATGTTACAGCTTCTAACAATATTGACAAAAAAATACACTTATAACAAAATTACCATTCTAAACAGGATACTGGGCTACATTTATTTGAAGTATTGTTATAAAAATTTATGATACTTAAAATATTCATGTTTGATTCTTTACATTGCTTATATATATATATATATATATATATATATATATATATATATATATATATATATATATATATATATATATGTATGTATGTATGTATGTATGTATGTATGTATGTATGTATGTATGTATGTATGTATGTATGTATGTATGTATGTATGTATGTATGTATAATTTGCTTGATTGATGTGAGCAAGCTAGACATATGAAAGCATACATAACTTATTACTTCTTTATTACCTGTAATGTATCCATGTACTTTTTCAGATGAACCAGATCAAGAGTGTAGCATCAAAATAATACACAATCAATCAAATAGTAATTTGAATGTCATGCGTGCACAATGATCATTTTTTAAATTCTACTTTGCATTGCAAGTTCATACACTATTTTCATGAAGGGGTGAACATTATGATAAGGAGATTAGAAGATTATCTTCTTATTAGATTTTCCTGTCATATTTGTGACTGCACCTATAAAACCAAGATACAGGCATAATGGAATAATTATGTATTTATTAGGTATTTATGTAAGTAAACTATCATTATAAACATACCTATAATAATTGTAACATATCATGTTTAGATGTATATAATTTGCATTATCTGATTTTGTCTTCTTCACAATACATGCGAGTAGATATAACAAACAAACTGACTGTAAGTTTGACATTTACATTATGTAGAACAATGGTGCAATTTGCCTGTTATTATAGTCCATTTTGAAAGCAGCTATGATCTGTTATTTTTCAGGAAAACCAAATAAAACCAAAAGTAAAAGACATTATCTCAGGTGTGTATAATTATTGTTGGATTTCCATGCATAAAATTTTTGAGGGTAAACAAATTTTAAGAAAGTATCAGTCCAAGATTTCTATGTTCAAAATTGTCACTATCATAGCAGCATTTATGCATAAAAAATTATTTTCATCAATGACAATTAAAACAAGTAAAATATTAATTTTACATCAATATATCTGTCATTATTGAATATATTAACCATGATAATTATATATTACATCCAAATGTACATAATGGGAAAGATATCCTTTTCAAAGTTTTCTTTTCTATGTTTACGGTAATAATCATTATTAATTTATTTATTTCAATGTCTAGATAACCAGACACGTTGTACATGCCATGAAACAACAATAGAAATAGAAGAGAAATTGAAGTTAAAAGGAAGAAAATTGGAAATTATGGAGAAAATGTACCAGTTCAAGAAGAGAAAATATGATGACACAACACCATACTGCTCTGTCACCAATTATAAAATTTAATCAATGTTTAAACATGTTAAATTAATAAATTCTTACTATGCAGTGAATATTAAAATAATTATTTGGAAAATCATTAGTTTATTGAAATGTACATATGCTTATCAGCATTAAACCAAAAGAAGCAAAAAAATATTACAATGACTTTATCACCATTATACATAATACTGCTTTCAGATTCTTCATAGTATAGAAAATATTTTTCAACATCGTAATAATAGATTTTGCTTGATAAAGTTTACACTTTCATTGATAAGGCCATTAAATATTACATCATTATCATTCTCTTTATTACCATCAGTGTCATAGACTAATGGTAAATTTTTCATCAATGGCCAAATTATGCAATTTGAATACAGCTGTTGTAATCTTCACACACTTTGGGACTGAAATGGTAGATGTTCACCTGTTTTATGGATACACCTATAAATGAAATAATGAAATAAAACAAAACTTGACATCTATACTAAATAATGATAAACCTAATTTTCCATTGATATGATTCAGTCAAAATTACTGTTGTACTTAAAAAAATTCTACATTTTAATTAGAATATGTTTGAAGCAATTAGTCAGATATAAAACATATTAGGACATCATATATATATATATATATATATATATATATATATATATATATATATATATATATATATATATATATATATATATATAATTCTACTGATAGAAACATTATATATCATTTATAGGATATATAGATGATGACTGTTACTTGGTTTCTGCAGCATAACTTTTCTAACATTTTGTTGATATTCAGTACAAGTATGTGCACATTTCCTTTACTTATTTCACTTTATATTCTGGCATTCCATGGCATTTACAGGAGTTATGAACCCGGACAGTATGTCCCTCTTGTACCAGCAATATTTTAGTATATACAGGTACGTGCAGTACGTATTCTTTACGCTATATTACAGTAGAAAATTATTGTTTCGAAGCACTTGTTTCTGAGTGTACCACGTACGGTATATAAATTGATCCAGGTATTGATTCTGATTGCACCATATACTGCATATATACATTTGATCAGGGCCTTTATTCTAATCGCGGCACATCATCCACATACTGTACACAATTAATGTCATCTGGGGATGTTGATGGTACCACCACAACTATCTTATTGTCAAGAGGATAACATTTAACATTAAAGCGGATTTCCCGTATTTTTTTAAAGCTATACGAGAACCGAGTTGTTTTCTTCAAAATAATCCAGTTCCCCCCCCCTAAAAAGCCCCACCAAACAAACAATCCTCCCCCTCCCCCCCAAAAAAAACAGAAAGAGAATCCCTCCAAAAAAATAAAAAAAGGAAAAAATAAAAAAAGATAAAACAACAAACCAATGAAATAGTCCTTTTTTCACTGAAAAAAACCCCCAAACATTTGTTTCTGCACATATTGTATATAATAAATGAGAAAATCTACACGTATCACAAATTGACCCAGGAAAACAGATTCGCAAAATGTGCAATCACACCACTATATTCATACAGTTTTAAAATTGCGTATTTAATGTCAGGAACTCGTGAAAAAATTTAATGATGCGAAGATATTGATATGTTACACAACACTACCGTAACCATAGGCACCCAACGACAAGGAAAGCTCGCATCAACAGATGCAAATTAGAACAACGAAGAAAAGAAAAAAAAGGCAGACATTAGATAAAGGTCGAATCATTCATAATGTACAAATTTTCATCCCCTTGTGTCTCGAACATTCTAAAATGCATCATTTGGTTTACAGGAAGCTTGAAGACGTGTTATTATTACATACAGCAAGTGCTAAAATCAGCAATATATTTATAAGAGAAATGATAAAACTGTACAGACTTTTGCAATTAAATGCAATCAAGTGTGTTGGAAATGTACATTTGTTTTATTTGGACATGCGATAGGAATTGGCACGTGACATTATAATATGCAAAGGGTGAAAAGAGGTTGATAAGTCCCACCATGTTTAGTTGCTGATGTTGCAAGTTGTCAGTAATTTCAGGTCACAAGATAAGACTAACTGATAACAGACCCCATTCGCTGGCTGGTGGGAATTCTTCCCAACGGCTGGGAAAACAGATGTTGAAGATTGAACCGTATATCTTATAATAGGACTTAACGTAGGCAGTCTTAGACTGTGGATGACTGATACAGCAGTAATATGATGCATTGCCGACTGTCAAAAAAAGTAAACAGTTGTACAGCTATTCTATATTGTCATACAGAATGAAAGCCAGATTGTATACCTCGTAGCATACCGCCTTATCAAAAATATAAAAAAGAAATAAATAGTTAAGAAATTTGCGATGAATATCGAACACATGTTAATTCCTGAACACACAATTTGTTTTTAACCAACTACTCCGTGCATTGAAGCAGTAGGAATTTAAAAGAAAATAAAGTGGCTCATACCAAATAGAAACAAGCCACAACATCCCGCTCTCCCGCATCAGATTCAAGCAAGCCAACAAACTGAATCACAAATATCTAACATATAAACCTCAGTTCCGATGAGGCGATAACATGCAACTTGTATTTCGTCTTGCTGACACATGCTAGGAGTATCCCGCCATGCTGACGCATGCAGAGGCAAAGCTTGAATGACGAATATAGAACATAAAAGACAACTCAATCTAACCTACTCTCCAAGTTTTGAGTTTTACTGCACATGATGGATTCACGATGCAAGTCCCAATTATCGGATGGACTGTCGTGTGATGTCATTGTAAATGCACGAATATTAATGTTTGCAAAAAGCCACATGTTTAATTTTACCTTTACTCTCAGTTTGCTAAATTAAAGCACAGCACATAAATACATCAAATAAAACTGGGTTGATGCGTCATTGTTAATTAACGATGTCGCAGATACTGCTCCCGAAAGTTATTTTCCTTTCTTGCTACGACGTGCAATTTTCTTCACTCTTCCCTTGAGTGGTTTACATTTGAGAACTAGAATACTCGGGTTTTTAGTTCTACCATGTAAGAGGTCGATCCTAATATGTACAATTATGTAAGCTACTGCCACCAAATATACGAAGTTAAAAAAGTAAGTACATTTCAAATAAAACACGGAAAGGTCGAATAAAATAGAACTCACTGTTTTAAGCCTGCATTCATTGTCTAATGGAGAAATATAAATCCAAAGCAGTTCAGAGTCGCAAGGCTATTCTGGGAACCAAAGCGTATTAATAACTGCTTTTTCTTCAAGTAACGATTCTGGCATTAAGGTCTCACTGGACAGTTTATCTGGCGAATTTTCATATGACAATGACCTATTGCAGAAAAATGAGAACAATTTTTCAATGAAGATAACAAAAAAAAAATTAAAAATATTTGTAGAAAGCATACATGTAAGATTTGGACTGCAGCAATCAGGGTAATTCCTTATACAACTGGTTGCTTTTATACAGAACCAACACTACCTCCAACCTTTTTTTTCTGACATTCATTTTTGACAGCAAAGAGCTGTTTTGACTATTTTCATGTGGCAAGGCGGTTAAAAGAATCAATATGTGCCTTATGCATGACTAAAAATCGCTAGTACTATTACAAATTAGCATACATTTCATCATCCCTCAACCATCTCGATTTTTAGATATTTACCTCTGTAGCAGACACACATAAATACGTAAGCCAAGTCGGATATTCATTTGCAGCCCAAGTTACACATTTGAACTTCAATGCTAGTCTAACTGACAGGCAGTCACCAAACAAGCCAACCCATTTTCAAGCCTAACTGAAAGTAAATCTAAACCACATTACAGATTTAGCTTATGTCTGAATATATAAATGCTAGGCATATGATAAATAGGTTCATGCCTTCTACCTTAAAAGTTATGGAGGAGGTTCAAAATACGAAACTATCCAGTGAGACCTAAGGATTCCGCCAAATCTGGATTCACAATTGACGCTGGACGATTAAACGATTATCACGTTAACATGCGGAATGAAGGTTGAAAGACACAATCAAATCAATCTTTTTCGTCTCAGTTGATATTATCGGTTTGTTTTCTTTATGGTTCCAAGTCTGGGCGCATTTATTTTTTAAATAGCACATGGCAGTCTTAGTGGTTGAATTAAAGGATGATTTCCAGATAAATGACACACACGATGTTAATCGGGCTAAAGGAGCTTAAATATTGAAGTTGAAATGCAGGCAAACTTAAACACTAATTCTGTACTGATGTTACTTGATCAGTGGGTCAATCAAAGAATTAATAAATAGAACAATCAATGAAGCTAGCCCACATTCAAACAATCAGGCAATCTTTCAATAAATCAGGCAATCGTTTAATCAGGATATTAGGTTCATTTTGATATAATGAACTTCTACTACGAGTGAATAATCATGTTTGTTTGTTTGTGTTTGTGTGATTCAGATTTTTAACGTAGCTTTAACAATTTTTTAATCATATCGACTACTATGTCTGCAGTGTGGCAGTTTTTAGTGATGTCAATCATTGAGGGCATCATGCCGCAGACAAGTGGCGTGATGTCCAACCCAGTTACATTATCCTGAAACCAGACAGACCAGTTCTAACACTAACCTCTTAATGTTGAGCGCCAAGAGGGGAAACTGTTAGTACCATTTTTAAAAAGTCTTTGGTATGACTCGGCCGGGGATCGAACCCAAGACCTCTCGCATCGAGGTGGATGCTCTAACCACTAGGCAACCGGAACTGTGTGACAAATAATAACAAAGCACTCGTCAAAATCTTGAATGGAAGCAGTTTTAAGAGCAATAAAATTATTTTTATTTTTCAGAAATAATAAAGGCATTCATCTGAATTCTCTATCGTACATTTTTCATTGATATTGAAATAGTTGGCTAAAATTAGAACAAGCCGTTTCAAATCAAACGCGTACACACAAATACATACATGCATACATGCATGCATGCATGCATGCATGCATGCATACATACATGCATGCATGCATGCATGCATGCATACATACATGCATGCATGCATGCATGCATGCATGCATGCATGCATGCATGCATGCATACATACATACATACATACATACATACATACATACATACATACATACATACATACATACATACATACATACATATATACATACATATTTATTAATGATAATTATTAACAAAAACAATATATTTTTCCCTGGCCGAATGGGTGAGATGAAATTGTAAGTTTTATTATGGAATCCATCTGATATATTTGGGTGAAAAAATAACGAATCTTGTTACAAATTAAAATAATTTTGAAAATAATACATCAACACAAAAATTGTATTTCAAGCAATTGGAGTGCATTTTTGCTGTTAGCTCCGAGTTCATGGTTTTGAACATGAAAACTGTAGCAATAGCTTTGAACTACTGTAGATACACACATTACAGGAATACAGGTCAAATGTCGGTGCACGATTTTTCTTGAAAAAAAAATGTTGTTGTTTGGAGTTAAACGCCATATTTCGGTGCATGCTATATAAATATGACAGCTAGTGGAGGGAGAAATCGAGTTACTGGCAAACATTCTTACATACCCGCAATTAGCCGAGTCCGATGTTCGATCCCATCCGGAGAAAAGCTCGATGGGAGTTATCTGTACAGCACTGTTGTGAATATTCCATGCCGTTTTTAGAATGTTTGTAAGAATTCAACAGTTTGATTAATATTTAGTTCTAGACTACATTTGTCCAATTGAATCTCGGACAATGTGGGTATGTGAGAAAGTTAGTCAGTGGGTCTGGCTTTCATCGTGGTATCTTCCTCATCAGATAAGCGACCCATATATATATATATAGTCTATTATGTGCCAACATATGGCCTTAAACCACCACCACCACCAATAATAATAATAATAATAATAATAATAATAATAATAATAATAATAATAATAATAATAATAATAATAATAATAATAACAACAACAACTGAATCAATAACTTCATTAAAATGATTGTTACCGCTGAATTGTAATTCCTATTTAAATAATATATACTGAATGGTGTAATAAGAAATAATGGGAAAAAAGAAGCTCGACACCAAACGTTTATTCACCAAACTGTTTTAAACCCTGACTTGTTTCCTAGCATGCAATTGTTGTAGACATAGAGTGTTAGACAGCAGCCCTGATATTTATGTTTTGCCGGTTGAGGTCTTACTGCCGAAACAACGGCGCTTGTAGAGTATTCCAATGTCGACTAACATCGGAACGAGAAATCAAATTTTCAGAAATATCCCACACACTTGACATCCCGAACGACTCTTTTCTACAAATTAAAGTCATAATGTTTTGGTCAGACTTTTGTTCTTATAATAAATTCAAATTCTCATATAAGCAAGTAGACGTGCTTTTAAGTTAAGTTGGCCTACATTTTCAGTTGTCTGGAATGTGATGAAAGCCGATAATTCTGTAATCCTATTATGTTGATATTTGTTTCTTTAGCGAAACGAATAAAATTATATTAATATTGAAGAAAGTGTTTAGATGTCTTTGTTTCGTTCAAGATACTTATCATCTTTTTAACCGATCCCGGCACCGGCTTCCATTATTTATTTATCATTTGGAATGATTATTGCCTGGAATAAACGACAACGGTTTTCAAAATGTAGTATCCAGAGCACGGTAATGTATATTGAACGGATCGAACCAACATTATTTATTGAGTTGGGAAATTGGGGGTTGGGAGTGGGAGGGGGGTACGTTGATTACCAATTTTATTCACAATGCTATGATATTTTCAGTGTGGCAGGTCGCAAGTTCGAACCACACCCGGATCATACCAAAGACTTATAAAAAATGGTACTATCAGTTGCCTCGCTTGGCGCTCAGCATTAAGAGGTTAGTGTTTTGATAGGTCGGCCTGGTGACGGATGATGTTGACTGGTTGGAACATATTGCTACGTGCCAGTGGCATGATGCAGTGCTAAACATCACAATAAACTGCCCCTCTGTAGACTGCGAAGCTATAGGGCTGAATAATCGTTCAAGCTTACGTGGAAAAAAAATCAATCACTCATACTAAAATAATAACTTCAAACTTTGTTTATGTATGAAATTGCCATGTATTGTTGTAAAATAGTTTTTAGTGTTAGTAATTGGTGTAATAGTATAAGCAATGTTAGTATCAGTAGTAGTAGTAACACCAGTGGTGTAGTTGATTTGGTTGTCATTGTATTCTATGGAGGGTATTTATATTTATTAACTATACACTTGCGTCATAGACTGATTTCGTGACGACCACTCATCGTTGTTTGTCTGCTTTACCAAATGTGGCTCACCTTTGTTCTGATCAGGCAGTGTTTTCATCCAATCACATTTACTGACTGATATATTCTAATTATCATTGGTATCAAACGTTCAGTAACGAGGCAAAGCTGGCAACCATATATATATATATATATATATATATATATATATATATATATATATATATATATATATATATATATATATATATATATATATATATATATATATATATAAAACCCTACTGCTAGAGCAGTTTACCTTACTGAAAACACGAAGAAGAGCTATTCATAGTACATTGCGGATTTTTCAAGTACGAGAAAGAAATCAAATAAAAGGAATTGAGCAACAATAGTTTTTGAATGTCCGTATTTTTCGCAATCTCTTGCTCGGCATGGATCTTTCAGAGTCGACGATAGCATGTTTGAACGAGACTAGGTTCTATGACGTATTTAAATTTCCAGAAATGATATGCAACTAAACAGAAACAGCTAAAAATGAAGAAACTTCTAGTTCTCATTCACCCTGAGCTGTTTTTTTTTACGGGTACAAGGACTGTGTGAGTTTTGCAAGAGGCTGTATGAATAGGAAAATGGGAACCAGTTTGGAAAGGGCTGAACATAAAAATAGCCTATATATGGGTATGGCTGGCCAGGAATGGTTAATAAAAATGGGAGTAAAATTTTGAAGAAAAACGATCGCTTGAGAGCTTATCTCAGTTGTAACTGGAAACAAAAAATTATTATTTTATTGATGGAATTTCAGCCTTTTAACAGTCTTGAGTTTGGCACACTCATTGCTGTAATTAGCACCCGACTCTTTGGTGCGGAATTAAAAGCACGTTTCAAACACATGTACATCCAGAGAATGTTGGGAATCATAGTTTTCTCAACACAGAACCGACATTCATGTTTCATCAATACTGATATATATATATATATATATATATATATATATATATATATATATATATATATATATATATATATATATATATATATATATATATATATATATATATATCACGCGACAGAGAAGGGTTACAACTGCAGAGGTTTAATTTTTTACATTATAAGCTGGTTTATCTCCCTTACAAAAAACTGCTAATACCAATGTTTTCTGTAGCAGCCAAAATGGTCTCCAAAGCATGCATAACTATCGTGTCTATGCTGCTTTAAAACCAATTGTCATTTGATGAAAATTGTTAGTAAACAACCAAATTGTATACAATGAACACGTGGTAAGTGGATGACAGTGAATATCTTCCAAGAAGTAAATCAAAAGAGGCAATATTAACAATTCAGAGTATTTAATACATTTCCATACTGCCGATAAGCATATACAGTGTAAAAAGACAAGATGGTAATGAAAATGGTATAGACGTGTATGTAATCATTAGCAAATTTACACTTCTTTCGAATTTCAGTATCAACTATTCAATCAAATTTGCACTATTCCTGGGGAAAACATATACCATGTTCAATTTTAAGGCATCAAAAATCCCTTGAAATGCGAAGAAAAGTAACCAGACTCAGTTGATTTGGAAAGATTATTTCACCATGTGAATGAAGGAAAAACCAGAACACCTTTCACAGGGTATGGATATACAGATTCGTAAACTTCTGCAATTAGAGAGAAAAATGGAAAAGGTATAATCGGTTGCAAAATGTAATAAAATGATCCAGAGAAAAAAAGCGATAAATTAAAGAAAATATTATAGAGATGCAAAGATCGAAAACATCGGGACTAATTTCATGCTAAGTTTTAAAATGTAAATAATGGGTAATGGAATAATATACATTAGAAGTTCCTATTCTCGTCCTTCAAATCAGTTAAATGTATTAAATTTGGTTGCACAAACTTAATACATTAAGACAGGAGGCTGATTTAGCCTGAAGGAAATATTCTACAACGAAATTGTTTTTATTTGCATACCAGCCATTACATTGTCTTAAACAGACACTTTAAAATTTGACCGCAATGATTCTGAAATTATACAGATAAAAGTTGGCATGTTTGATCTAAGCGTGACCGAGTGGACGTCAAAGGCTGGTTGTGGGGTTTCCTTAAGGTATTTGATAAGAAAACATTTTTCTTAATTAGAAAATTTAGCATACAAATTTCATGGCGATTTTCAAATGAGAATGTTGCTGTCTGAATGTAAAGTACTGTAATAAAACTGATATATGTCTGAAATATATATATATATATATATATATATATATATATATATATATATATATATATATATATATATATATATATATATATATATATTAAGCTCTTTCTGTTCATATACACCTACATACATACATACATACATACATACATACATACATACATACATACATACATACATACATACATACATACATACATACATACATACATACATACATACATACATACATACATACATACATACATACATACATACATACATACATTCATGCATACATACATAAGGCTTTTATCCATATAAACGAAAGGCCTTTATGAAAGCAAGTAGAGCAGTCGATTTAAAAATCTTTAAATTGTAGAGTCTACATCAATCTGAGATGGCACAGAATAATATTGTGTGCATCAACTTCGTTTCATTAGCATATACTGACATTATAAAAAGAATTCATCCATAGTAAGCATTTATATTTACTACAGTGTGAAACTGGTGCAAAAGAACGGTTTTATTTTCTGAAGAAAAAAAAAACCTGGTTACTTCTAACTGTGATACCAACAAGATTTTCAAGACGGACTTGTAAATGGCAATATATTCTTTAGGTTATTAACTTTAAATTTGTCTATTTTATGTATGAAATATAAATTGTTAGTGATGACGTATGGTGATGAAACGAATAATTATGATATAAGATAGGTACATTTAATAACCATTGTACATTCTTATGAGAATAATGGTTTTAATTGCGTAGATATATTTGCAATACATAGTCTTAGCAAATTATGTACTAATCAAGGCAATATAATTGTAAATGTGGAATTTAATAACAATTATACATACTTCAGACCATAAAGGAACTTAGATACGATGTCGTAGCCTAAACTTGTTTTGTTGTGGTTGAGGCTACGAACTGATCCCATATCATGTAATGATATAAAAAAAGTCCTCACTAAAAACAGAAACACAAATAGTTTAGAAATCTGCTATACAAATATAATCATTTTGTCAAATAAATTTGGCTTATTTTTTGAATTTATTAAGCCCTTACACGGTAAAATATTTATGCTAACCTCACCGTGTCCACTATGACAGATAAGGCGAGAGTCTCGCCTTGACCCCATTTCTACATAAGGCTTGCCAGATTATATATGGATATTCTACGCTATGGTATTAGTTGTTGAATGACATAACGCGAGAAGATGGAGAATGGACACTTGTATAAATTGCGAAATACGATTTTGTTGAGAAAATAATTGCTTCTTGGTGGAATTTCAAAGTCACCGGTAAACCGTATTTACTTTTAATGCGCATAATCTCCAACTTAAACCGCGCCATATTCTTTTACTACGATCTGTTTATGTTTCCAAATAAGGCTTAACGTCCTTATATGGCACACAAACAAACAAGGCTGAGAACGGAAGTAGGCAATATTTGAACTAATATGGCGGACGATCAAAACGAAAATATCGGATAAGAAAGGTAAACGAGATTTTACCACTATTTCTACAATGATTTGCGATAATTTCAGTATTAAATAAGAGGACTATTCAATTTATTTCATAATATATCAAAGAACATGTTCAATTTTTTATATTAGGCTAAAAAAAAGCGCCGGGTGTGAATCACACCCGGCTGCTCCAGTAATACACATAGACTCATGTTAATACCGTGTCCACATCATTGTCATACGTAGTCTTGGCAACTGTTGTAAGAGTAATCAGGGCCGTGTAGAGGCTCGGTTACCCTAGCAGCCACACAGTCAAATCAGGACCGTGCAGAGGCTTGGATACCCGGATGCCCTAGCAGCCACACACAGTCAAACAAGGCAAATTTTGTCTGCCAAAATATTGGGGAGGGAGGGCAAAATCTTCTGTACGGCGCTGGTAGTAATTTTATGAGGCCGAGATATCCATGCAATCTGCTCTGGGCCTGCCCCCTCCGGAAAGGGCCGCCTGTCAAAAGATTGTTTGTGGGGTGGGGGAGGGCAAAATCCTCTGCACCGCCCTGGTAGTAATCGTATTATTAGCTTGGTTTCTCGTTACGATTGTGTACTAATTGCAGTAAGAGTACTAGTACCATTTGTGTTGGTGGCAATATTAATCTTTATGAAATAGTGATGAGAGTTTCTGATAAAGAACATTACCTGCAAAAAAAACGGCAAAATTCATATTTCCTACAGCATTACGGGCATTCAATCGTGCTGCATGTTTAGTGCTTTAAATGAATAAATCTTACTAGTTTTAAAATGTTTAAAAGAATTCAATCACAGCGTTTGAAAAAAAAATTAGATCTTGAGAATTTTGTAAAGTTAAATTTCGGACCATGGTATGTGAAAAAACCAGCCAGCAGAAATCAAATGGATCATCTTCCACTTGTTTTACTAGACATAGAATTAAAACCACAACGACAAGAACTGAATCTATAATTTCATAAAAATGATTGATATAGTTTATTTGTAGTTGCTGCTTGGATAACATCTACAAATTAGCAAACATAAAAAAAAAAAATTAAAGAATGTGCTCTCGAACCCTTATAGCTTATTCCTTTACATCCTCACCAGCCGCTTCAAAGCCAAATTTGTTTCATAGCATGCGATTCTGGTACAATATTTTAGAAACTTTTATCTGTCGTGTTAGAGAGTGACCTCCCTATAAGTTGGTCAGTCGACGTCACGTAAATACGTTGCATGCTGTCTGACGTGTGTGTGTGTGAGATCCATATGTGCAATCATATATAAATATGTTAGTGGGTATGTACATAATAAAGAATTATTACTAAATGCTTTATAAAAATAGGTTGCATTAGTCCTCGCCTATAGATGTTTCCAACGTTCTTGAATTTGTTGTGTGAATAAATAGATGCTTTTAAACTTCATTTTATATCTCATTTATCCCCGAATTTATGGAACAACTACGAGATAGACGTTTTTTCGCCAGTTTATATTAGACAGCATATAATTCAAAGAAAATGATTTAATTTGAGCAACTCTTTGTTTTAGTGCCACAAGAATATCTAAAATATTGGTGGAGATCAAGATTTGCATCTAACAATGTCAGTAACGATACGTTTTGCTGATTTGGTCATATTTAAAAATTCTCTCTGTTTCATCTTTACTGAGAGAGAGAGAGAGAGAGAGAGAGAGAGAGAGAGAGAGAGAGAGAGAGAGAGAGATATTGGTCAAACATTCAAAAACTAAAATAGTTAAAATTACTCTTTGAGTTCTGTTGTTTTTTAATGTATTTTAAATATACCCTAAAGTAACAATACGAGCTTCGAAGAATAGCCAGACAAAGCGAGTTAACATCTACTTATCCTTGTCTGTGCACGTATTCAACCACATCTTTCATCATGATAATACACATCACCTCCATTTTCTGAGTCGTTTGAATAATTTTCTTTCTCTTCATCTTCACTACTGGCACTTTAATCTTCATTCCTTTTCTTTATTTCTTCTATCACTTTTCTTCCTTATCGTCACAATTCGCATTTCTCCCATTTAGATAATTTTATCGTCGTTGTTGAATCATTTGTCTTCATGTTTGACACTACTTGTACTACTTTAAGACCGACACTATGATTTGAAACTTTTAATAAACTATATATCTTTATAGTAACTGTATATGTCATCCGGACCAGTAAAGTGGCTTATCAATATCTTTGGTGTGCTTTTGAATTGAAATCTTTAATTTACATCATGTATGTATTATAAAATAAATATTTTCATGTCAATTAACAAAGTTTTTATTGAACAAATCTGGAAAGTATCCGAAATACGAGTAAAGAAGCATACAACACTGTTACATTTCTTGAGAATCCTCCAGGATATTGCTTTAACCGAATCCTGCGATACTATTATTATATATTATTATAATAGTATTATTATACTAGTTTGATTTTAGAAACTAAGCATATGTATAGCCATAACAAAATATGTGATGTTTAAGTGTAAATGGTGTAAAGCAACTAACGTCATAGACTATTGTATATCAGCTGCTGAATAGGCTATCAGGGGGAAAATTTGAAGATTTAGTGGCTTTTAAGACATTATCATACTACACACTCTGATAGTTTGCTACATAGTTTTTCAAATCGTTCATCTCCCATATTACATTATAACAACTGCAAACCTTTTGTATTTACGTAAGATGTTGTCACGTATTATTATAAGATAGTTGTTAGTGATAATAGTAGTTGTAATAGTCTAAGCGGTGTTACTACCAGTAGTTGAGATAGTTTTCATTGTATTCCATGTAGGGTATTTATTAATTGTACATTTCCATTACACACTGCCTTCGAACCAGCCTCTATCTACTTTACCAGATGTTGCTCATGTCATACATCTCTTTGTATTTGGCAGTGTAAGAATCCGTCAATGTGACTGATATATTTTCTTCATCATCTGTATTAAAGTTTAGCAACGAAGCACAGCTTGCCAGATGTCACATGGTCACAGCATATAAAACCCAACTACCACTAAGCTGAGCTACTGATAGCAGAAGTGAAATCAAGGTAGGTTAACAGTGAGTACCATAGAATATTATTTTCACTTTCTGTAATAACATTTCCTAATACCTATAAATAAATCGAAGCAATGTTAATATCAGTAGTAGTAGTATATGTGATGTAATTGAGGTGGTTGCCATTTTATTCCATGGAAGGTGTTTATTAATTCTACATTTGCGTCAGATACTGATTTTGTGACCATCAACGCATCGTTGTTTGTCTGCTTTACCACATGTGGCTCACCTTTGTTCTGATCAGGCAGTGTTTTCATCCCATCACATTTACTGACTGATATATTTTAATTATCATCGGTTTCACAAGTTCATTAACAAGGCAAAGCTGGCAAGATTGTCACCATATATCACACCCTAATGCTCGAGCAGTTTATCTCACTGAAACCACGAAGAAGAGCTATTGATAATTGAAGAGGGATCAAGCTGTCTTCTAAGGGCTCCACATGTTGACTTTTTATTTCACTTTACGCATGTACATTCTTCTAATATTTATTTGTATTTTTAATTATGAAACTGAAATTTCACTTTTTAATGCATGTCTCAAATAATCATGTCTTAAGGTATTTTACTTTATAACTCATATCCGTAATGTAGCATGTTGTTCCGACCAAAAGCACGATTAATATCAGGAAATTCAAGTAAATTCAGGTGAAAAGCAAACGAATTGGTACTCACCCACACCTCTCTATCTCAAGAACATTAAATAAGAAATATAAAATTCAAAAAATCTACTATGTCATTCAAAGTTGCAAATTTTTTGTAAATTCTGATAAATGATTGACAGTGAAGAATAATTTTCAAATGTCTCATAAAATTGTATCAAAGCCATGTATAATCTGGGAATGAATTGAGGTAAACACACTCGACTTGCTGAGGAAATAATATGTAAATCAACTATTCTCATTTCCATTACGCTCTCGCAACGTGTAAGCAAACACTAGCGAATGAGTTGGAAAGGAATTTGCACCGGTACACGGTCCATCCAACCATTTCTCGAGAGCAGACAAACCAAGCAAAGAACACTGCTCGTCAAAGCTTAACATTGGTCATTGTTATATTAAAATCGTGAATTCATGAGATTTGTATTATAAACAGGTATTGTAAAGAGCTCTATAGACAATAGTAAAATCCCAAATTTGGTAATATCGCTCTTTGCTTTAAACGTTAGTCAGCGCTCCTGAGAAAACGCAGATTACATATATATATATATATATATATATATATATATATATATATATATATATATATATATATATATATATATATATATATATATATGGGTAATTCAAGCTTTTGCTTCTGCTTGAAAGTTTGCAAATCATAAGAGCGTGACACTAACTCAACGACTATTTGAAAGGTGCACCAGTTTCCTGCTTTTGTGCCAACACATTTTGATAACTTTAAACTAAAATATAACTATTTTTAGAATCATCGCTTGTACTAATGGACTTTGCGGTATGAATAGTGTATTTATCAGATACAAAAAATAATTCAAGTAAACTGAAATGAAGAAGAATCAATTGTGAATGTTTCTATAGACTGCCAGACTCTAGCTCTGCGTACATCCTTCAGAGTCATCTGAGGGTATGTTTGAATGGAACTAAGTTTGAGAAAGTATTTAATATTATAGAAATAATATAATCCAAAGTTTTCATTTTATTTCCAGATAGAAATAGAAAAATGAAGAAACTTTTTGCTCTTGTTTTCCTTGTGGCAATGCTTGGTTTAATTGCGGCACAAGAACCGGGTAAGTTTTGCGTTACGTAATTTCTTATTTCCTGTTCGTCTATATGTATACAAATCCGTCTCACTAACTATAAGCCGTAGTCAGCTTTTGAGATATTCACCTGTTATATTGATTCATGAGTTCAGATGCCCCGACTCTCACAGAAATTTTGTTCTCGTATTTTCACTGTGCGCCAATTTCCGGCAACTCGTTAAAAGCTAATAAATAATAGTTGTCATCTAGTCATCCACTAAGTTGTCTTCAGGTGAAAAAACGTCGTTTCCGAGAGATAATTGGAGATGAGCATGAACAATTAGTAAAGACACAGAACTACGAGACTAATGTTCTCCGTCTTGTAATTTGATTAATTTTAATTCGAACATTTCGTGGATGCTACATAAATTATTTATTGAAGTTTATTCCACGTTTGCCGTCTTTTTAACTTGTTATCACTAACTGGACGTACTTCACTTCCTGTCACAATTAGATCCGCTGTAAACAGATGTCTGCCATAGTTTGTCGGCAACTTTCCTTTGTATTATTACCGACTGAAGTAGCATATCAAATTATAAAATATGACCATAGAGAAAGGTCATCTTCTTGCAATATCCTGTTAGTTTTCGAGACATACGTACCACTTCAAATCATCTCGCTTTTCTCGGAATAAACTTATCTTATATAATTGTTACGCAAAGATGACCCAAAAATGAGAGCAACGAATTTACTATAAGTAATTATGAATGTCCTATATTTACTAGACGAGTTAACATACTAGTGAATAATATCAGTGGACAAACTACAAAGTTTTAAGATATAAAATTATGTTACTATATACCTATATCAAAAGGAGTCACTGATGGGGAAGCGGAAACCTGATATGTATTCACATCATTTGACGCCTGTACACAGATTCAACTTAAATATTTTCCAACAGAACAAATAGCATGCACTGATAATGAGTACTATAATAATAATAATAATAATAATAATAATAATAATAATAATAATAATAATAATAATAATAATAATAATAATAAAAATAATAATAATAATAATAATAATAATAATAATAATAATAATAATAATATTATTATTATTATTATTATTATTATTATTATTATTATTATTATTATTATTATTATTATTATTATTATTATTATTATTATGTTATCCGGAAATTTATCTTCCAGACAAGATTAGTTTATTCTGTACACTTTTATTGATGCTATAAAATGATCACTGACTTAAAATGTTCACCTATCTCTGTTATGTTCACAATGAGAAAAAACTAAATTCACCACTCATATTTGGTTTATATATTGCTGTAGAAAATACTAACCTTTTGATCGACCAGCTTTATACGTTTGGTTTTTCAGAGCTGTTCATTTTTTTTAAAAGCACAGTTAAATAAAACATTTAAAATAAAAT
Organism: Potamilus streckersoni; assembly: GCA_016746295.1. Taxonomy (NCBI): domain Eukaryota; kingdom Metazoa; phylum Mollusca; class Bivalvia; order Unionida; family Unionidae; genus Potamilus; species Potamilus streckersoni. Next base: position 760,790 of record JAEAOA010000598.1, on the reverse strand, counting down.
AAAAAATAATTGTTGTGGATAGTTTCTCAACTTGCAAAGATAAAATATTTGGCTTGTGTGAGAATCCTGTGATGAATAGGAAATTAAAAGAAGGCGTGAATGCTTGATGACAAAAAAACCTATGCATTGTTTGACTTTACAGTTAGATGTTGGAGATAATATGACCCATGGCCCTATTGAAAGGGACGCAAGTGTTATCTCTTCTCATTAACGAGATCTTTTCTTCAGTCACAGTCGAATAGATGAAGATATCGAACTATACGTGTATCACTGGCAGAAAAAAAGCTATTTACATTTGTGTTGCAAAAGCACTAGAACTTTGCCAGCATCAGGAAAACGAATTGCTTCAACCCTTTACCTGGATGATAAAATCACTGCTTCGATTTCGAATTGGACATACCGACACCTTTGAGTTAAATTGTCACCGTGACCGGAGAATTGACACAAGCGTTCTAAGAAATGTTTCCAAATCGATTCATATTCCTTGATCTAAACAATGTTTTTCCCATGAAACAAACCCTTTGCTTTGGATAGACTAACGCTCGCTTTATTTATATGACAATGCCTGGTTACGAAACACCTGTAAATGAAAGGCATTACATACATTGATACAGGACATTTTACCTGGGAGGTAAATATGAATGTTATTGTAAACAGGTGACCGAATAATGATGATCGTTTCTTTAGGCCATGTAAGGTTATATATAGCGTGCGTTAATTCCACAAACAGGGAAAATTCAGAATCCATTTGAACGTCGAATCGATCACGTGCTGTCTGTTACGAGTATACTTATTTATCATCCATCGGCACGCTAATTTACGTTATCTGTTTGGATAAACGCGTCCAATAATAGCTGCCTTGAGTCTGTTCCGTATAGGCATCAATGTATAATTATATATCAAAGTATATGGATTGCATTTTTAAATACCATTCCATTAGGATTTTGCATAACAATGACTGCTGATTCCAACGAACTTTTAACGCTGCAACATGTTTAATTATCCGAAAGTGGTATTAAAAGCAGGTGATGCTGATAATGACGATGATGATGTGATGACTACATTCTTAGAACGTTGACTGTATGTGGCTTTTAAATTGTATTGCAGGTCCACCTGGTTTTCCAGGTACTCCAGGTGACAAAGGAGAAAGTGGTAGAATGGGACCTACTGGTTCAAAGGGTGATACTGGTCCTCCTGGTGCTCCTGGTCCTCCTGGTCCACCTGGTCCTCCCGGTCCTCCCGGTCCTCCCGGTCCTGCTTCTGCTATCTGATTGCGATTCCTCGTGACACAATTGCTCTTCTACCTACTACTATTATCAGAATAATAAAACTGGCTTTCGAAGAGATAAATAATACATTTAATATTTTTCTTTTAGTGACTAGATTGTCAATAATAATTTGATAAGCTCTTTGTTTATGGTATATTTTAACCAAATAGACTTCTACTGGGCCTTCTTTGTAGTAATATACAAGAAATATGAAATGGCATATTCGTCTTGACTATGATTTAAGGCTTTCATTAATGCAATAATGTACAGAAATATGCTTATCTCCCTATTGTAGTTTGAGAAACTGACTAAATTATCACTAGGATATGGAATTAAAAATTAAATTTCTGCATCCAAAGTTTACGTTCCTGCGTTTTATCTTCTTATCTCTTTTTTTTTTGTTTGTTTTCTTACATTCTTCCGTTCTATGCACGAATCCCAATAGCGCAGGTGGAGGTTTGCAATACAAAAAGCATTAATCACATTTATAAAGTAGAAAAGTCTAGTTTTAAAGTTTCAAGCAGATGTTTCCTGGAATGAGTGGCATTAATATATGTGCACAGCAGCACATCATGCATTCAGATATTCACATATTTAACAAATTGTTGATAGCTAGTTGTATTAAATGCAATGTTGATTTATTTTATGTGCAAATAATTGAAAAGAAGTAATTCATTTTATACTGTTCCAACGAATAATAATATTTACAAAAAACAAATATGACTTCTCTATATTTCGTTTATCCTTATTTTTTTTCAATCTACCAACTTACCTACTTTCTTATATATGTAATTTTCCTGTTTATTTTTCTCTTGACCTTAGTCATCAAGGTATATATATATATATATATATATATATATATATATATATATATATATATATATATATATATATATATATATATATATATAAACTGAATCATCATAAACCATGACGAAACTGAAAAAGTGCGAATTGTCAAGAACCTAAACAACTTATTTTGCCGAGGATTTTTGTCTGACTGATTTAAAGTTTAATCAGAATAAAAGAATGTCACTTCCCTGATTTCACTCGGCCTTGTAAACCCATTGCCACAATAGTCATTGACTGGAGAAAGCAGGACACTATTGGTTGACTTTGGTTCAATACTACAACTTTTATATCTGAGCTTTATGTTGAATTTGTTATATAACACAAAATTCGGAAAAAGATGTGCCATATAAGCTTTAAAAAAATAATTTTTAATAAAAAGTTGAAATTTCGTGAAATATGTCTGGAGCGACGTACGTCATAATACTCTCCGAAAAGAAGTGAATTCCCGAGTTTAGGTAACATTGTTTCCTACTCAGTCGGACATGCAGCCACGTTATAGGAATCCCTGTTCCTCACAACTCTTTAGCAGACACATCGAGCTTCCTTTAACGAACCTTTAATTTGACTTTTCATGCCTCAGTCTCCTAACAAAGAAGCCGTGTCTACCAATTAAACTGATAATCGGAAAGCATTCCTTTTCGGTGATTGAATAATTGCACTTTGCAGGAAATAACTTCCTACTACTATATGCAACCGGGAATAAGTTCCCATCATATTCCTTCAGTAAAACTGCACCATGACCACGGTCAGAAGTGTCGGTAATAAGATAAAGTCTTATCATATCCGGTAGTCTCACAACTACGTGTTACGTCAACATATACTTCAATGTCTGAAATGCCCTCTCACAAGCGTTGGTCCAAACAACTTTCTTCGGAGCCTTCTTCCTTTTATAGTCAGTCAACGGACTAGCAATAGCGCGGAATTTTGCAACGTACTTACAACAATAACCTGCAAGTCCGAAATAAAGTTCGCACTTCCGTCTTTGTTCTTGGATATGTGGCGTTCTGAAGCTGGTAGTAGTGTAGTGTGATACTATAGCGACAATGGGAAAATTCATTTTGGGACCCAACTGTGTACCCTTGCGTAACACTAAAACCCAGTTTAAGAACATCGTGGAAAGATACAAGCTGGTGGACAAACTGAACCCACGGGACAGTTTGTACGGAGGATGGACGAATGACACCTGTTGTTGTACCAAGCAGATGAAGAGAAAGGAGAAGAAATCAAATGCTTGGACGTGTGTTTTCTGTATCCGTACGTGTACAAAAATTGTCACTTTCACTCAGGGCACCCGCAATTGCTGACCGAACACATTGACGAGGATAACATTCGACAATACGAAGAATTAATCAAATGTATAGTTTTGTCTCCTACGAAAATGAACCGTGCCGTGTTACTACACCATTGCCAATGAAAAGTAATGTTTCTCTTATGTCGTACTTGTGGCAAAACGCGCAACAAAGACCACCCTTGTCAGCACACTCAGGAAGAAAGTGCCTTGATGGGAACGTGGATCATCGTGAAATTGTTTAAAACTCTGGACATAGGATACCAACTGTTAGAAGTGTACGAAATTTACCACTTTCCCAAGATATAAAAAATTCCACTCAGAATGGCATTTTCGCAGACTATGTGAATGCATTTTTAAAACTGAAACAAGAAGCTAGTGGCTATCCTTCCTGGTGCGACACTCCCGAAAGAGAAATACTGGGACTAGCAACGCATCACTTTTAGATCACGTCGAGAAAAACGAATGAAAGCGATCGTTTGCTAAAGTCATGTTAAACGTTTGTGGAGTAAAGCAGCACAACGCACGTTGTTTACCCAGGACGGAGTATATGACAACGTTCGGACTACATCCATTCACGACAAAACTAATTACATGAAACACGCTGGAGTCATTCGTGAGGACTTGATCTTAGTCAATTACGAAGAAGAATTGGACCTTGTAGAAACCGACGAATTAGGAAATGTCATCATTGTTGCCTACGTAACAGCCAATGCTACCTTAAAACTATACAAAGCTTTATAACTGTTAGGAGATCGTGTTTTGTATTTGGACACGGATAGTCACATCTACATCGATAGTCTGAGTCTACAATACCTTAAAATCGAAAGAGACCGTTTAGGAGTCTGTACGGACGAGTATCCTGAGGCAAAGATTTTATGGTTTGTAAGTGGCAATTCTAAAAAATTATGCTACGAAGACCATGACCACCAAGGAGAAGTTCACACGGAGTGTAGAGCGAAAGGATTGACGCTCAATTATCGTATCAGTCAAATGGTAAACTTTGGCGTACTAAAGGAAGCCTTGCAGTCTGGACAGGATGGAAACTTTAAAGTGACTACTTTCCAACCATACAAGTTTGTCTGTTTACCCACACATCAAATTGTCAGTCGAGCACTGGAAAAAAGTATATCAAATCGTGTACAAGAAGCGAGTACGGCTTGCCAACCACTTAAATTTACCGTACGGACACGCTGATATTGGTCAGCATATCAAAATGTACAACGTCCAAGACATATAGTTAATTGTCAAAAGTGCCAAGAGAGAAAGACGAATCCTTTCACTCATCAAATTTCAAGAGAGAGCAAACTCGAGTGTGATGCTCTGCCTTGAAATAGCTGAGATACCTTACGCTGTGACGTCAGTGATTCAGTACCACATCATCATGGGAACTTTGCTGTAACTACATCTACCATGGAAAGTGATGATGATGATGTACTTGTCAACTCTGACGGATGCGAAAGAGATGCCACTAGTTATCATACACATTTTCACTTTACTGTTTGTTTTTTTTTTTTTTGTTTATATGGTGTATGTCCACCTCCACTGGACACTATACGGCTGCGACCCTGCATATTACATACAAAACTGAGGAAAGTTCTTAATCACCGTACCTTTATTGAAATGAACCTGTGAAAGACGAATATTTGTCCCTTGTATATTTGCATGGATACTTTACAAAAGAACATTCGTAGTTTACCTGTAGAGTTGAGAGAATACAAGTAAAACGCAAACTCAGAATCATTTCTCCACTTTTAAACTATTTACCAAAAAAACAAAAACTACTTCAGTCACAAATATAAACGGGGTTATTGGCCCGACCCAGTAAATATTGAATGGATATATTACAAGAAAGCATTTGTGGCTTGCCTGTGGAGTTGAGCGAACGTATTTACCAAGAGTTGGTGAAACTACAAGTGAAGCGCAAAGAACAATTGCATCCGTTATGGCATCAGTGATTGAACCACTGGTACCTAATTACTATAAGAGGATTGATTCTGATGAAAGTGTTTCAGTATTTAGACATTGATCAACTACTTGTGGGCAAAAAGGATTGTATTGTTGATAGTTCTTATTTTTACTACCAGGTAGATTCTGAATCGAATTACAGAAGAAGAGTTAGAGGGTTACCAAAATCTTGTACACAATGTAAACGTAGTTGAAGAGAAAGCTTCTGAACTGCTTGTAATGTGCAAGTTAGTGACTAATATTTTGGATACGTCGACGAAATACGATCACTTTAATGAAGAGTGTACATTTGTAACTGCCGAAAGAGAGTGTATAAAAACAATATATAATGCGACGACATTTATCATTTGTGAACCAACAGATTCCGTGGAAGGAAATCAATGACAGTATTCAAGTGATGGAGAATTACCTTTGCCTTTTACGATAATTGTGTCCATTAAATTTGGGTCGATAAGTAGTGTGGGTCTTAGTGACTTTTTTTTGGATTTCGTTTACCATCCGACTCTTTACGAATAGTACCTATCACTTAAACAGCATGAAGGTGATCCCTTTAAATGTACACGAGAAACTCATTCTCCTCAAAGCTTTGCGCTTTCATCTGGTTACTTCTCGACCTCTACGGGAAAACAAGATTCGTCAGCTATTAGGTACTGAAAATGTGTATGACTTTGTGTAGGATGTGACTTACATCGTCACTGGACAGATGTACATGACTGGAAATCTGGAGGTTTTGAGGCCTGGACTAAAAAAGTGGCAACATGTCCGAGATTTGTAATCCTACAAACTGAAAACGTTCGGTGAAAAAAGTCACTGTTAAACCTATGTTAATGACAGTACCAGAAGAAGAAGAACAGCCTGTCACCGAGGAAAACAACACTCTTTTGAACATCATTTGATCGATCGTCCACCTCAACGAATCGTGTGGTGTTACAAGGCCTCATAACTTCAGTCATTGGAAATTTCACATGATTTCACAAAGTTGTCAATCTTGTCAAAAAAAATTTGTTTGATGTTATTATTCCTTGTTACTTGCTTCTTGTTACTTGAATAAAACAAATGTATTTTGAAAAATGCGTCTGTCGTTTGTTTCTTTAAAACAAACAGACTGTGAATATATGTTCTTTGACTTTCTCTCGATCCCTCACTATGACATGAGCTATCACAGTGTTCGTACACTAAAACCCTGTAGGAAAAGTTTCTATCGCTTCCGCGTTTGATTGTCTCCAGTCTGAGCATCCACTGTTAACTAGTCAAGCTATGATACATGCGTACCAAAATTGCTAAACTGAACGAAGCAAAACCTGATACTTAAACCTGAAGACATAGAGAATGTCAGGATGTTATCCAAAGTCCAAGAAATCATAGGAGAGGTCTTTAGAGAGGAAATTAAGAAAGAACAAGAAGAATGGATTAATTGGGAAAATTATTGGAGCCGGCGATGAATGTGTGCTACCAGACCTGGAAAGTGCCACTATTAGCTAAGTGCATTTGGAGTTCAAAAAGAAAAACAGCCCTTCTCAGGGCTAGCCAGATCTCTAGAAAAGAGAGACTATTCAATTTATCAATTCGTGTGAATATAGTGTAGTGTGACTATAAACACGCACTACTTTACTAATGTGTGTGTTTGTGTGTGTGTGTGTGTATGTTGCATGCGCGTTCGTTAGTGAGGATAGTATATTTGTGTGTTTTATGCTTTTTCGTTCGTTTTTGTAGATAGTATATGAGTGTATTTTTTTCTTTTCTTCCCTCATCCGTTCGTGTGGATCGTATATTTTTGTGTTTCATGTTTGCTAATTAGTTAATGTGGTGTATGTTTTTCTCTTCCATTCGTTGGTGTGAATATTATATGAGTGTGTTTTCTCTTCCTTCGTTGGCGAGGATAGTATATTTATTTGTGTGTTTTATGCTTGCTCGTTCGTTGATGTGGATAGTGTATTATGGGTGTGTGTTTTTTCTTCTCTTCCTTCATTCGTGAGGATAGTGTATAAAATGTAGTTTATGCTTGTTCGTTCGTAGGTGTAGATAGTATAGGGGTGTGTGTTTTTTTTTTCTTCTTTTCCTAGGTTGGTGACGATAACATATGTGTCTTATGCTTGCTTGTTCGTTGGTGTGGATAGTATGTCAGTGTGTGTTTCATGCTTGCTTCTTTGTTGATGTGAATAGTATATAATATGTGGGTTTTCCCCTTCTCATCATATCACCGTGTTGAAATTTGTGTTTATTATAATATGAGTGTGCTGCCATACATAATTTAGGTAAATACCGCGATAATATAGAGTTGTTCCCAGTAATAATCTGTAATAATAATCTGTAATAATAGGCATGGTAATCTGGGTCAGCCGCCATATGCGATTTTATTTACATTAACGCGATTGGATTGGCCTATATCTTTTGTAGAAATAGATAGAGGGAAAAATCAGAGCAACTTTACAATTTGTAACAATGTTGCAATAACAGATCGGTTTTATTGTCTGCTGATAACAGCATTATGTACCGCGATAATACAGCGTCCCAGGCTAATATGTAAAGTTAGTGTAAGGGATGTTCACCTTCACATCCGTGTTTGAAGTAAATAAAAGTATAGCGTTGGTCATTCGCGCCATTCAACATTGAATACAAGATTGATTCTTTTAACAAGTTAGCAAACGGTTGGTGGAGGATAATAGATGGACTCCATGTGGTGGAAAGACTTCAAAAGGAGTGGAGGTTTGAAGTCCGCCTAGACTTTATGACAAGTATGAAAGTAGCAAATGATGAACTAGAAGGCGTAATAGTGGAGGAATTGGATAAGTTGAAAAGCTTCAACTATCCAAATTATGTCAGGGTAGGCACATTGAAGAAGACCTTTGACGTTGTCATGAAAATTAAGTGTTTTTTGGAAGACACATTTATTTGAAAAGAATGGTCATTTGTGGAAAAGAGATGAAGGAGAACGAAAAAAAAAATAAAGAAAAAAACCCCCAAAGAGGACTTTGACAGAATGAATAAGAAGTGGATGAACATACAGTTAAACATTTAGAACTATGATACATCCTGACTGGATGCGAGAAGAAGAAGAAGAAGAAGAAGAAGAAGAAGAAGAAGAAGAAGAAGAAGAAGAAGAGGAAGAAGAAGGGAATTATTTGGAAAATCGGGAGTGATGGGACAATTGGAGAAGATAAAAGAACCCAAAAGCCCTTTTAGCCTGCCTCGAAAAGATCTTAATTCTTTATTTGTCTATATATGTTATCTATGCGTTTATCTATGTCTATCTCTTTACTATATTTGTCCCTACCTAGAGTAGCTGCGTGTATTTAGGTCAGCAACTTGCCACATTGTTGCAAGTGTCTAATACCGTAATGTGATGCCACCTGTGCCATATCACGCGTCCCTATATAAAATTCCCATTGTCGCTATACAGTCCCAGGGAATGCCATTTGTTGCTACAAATCTCGTAGACAGGGTACAAAGTAGGGTCCCGCAATGTATTTTCCTATTGTCGCTATAGTATCCTATTACATCACTTCTGGTCGATTTTTGCACTGCCTGGGATTAATGTATTCTCACCGAGGTTGTATCCTAGACAAGTCAGTCTCCGAAATCCTTTCTGGCCTGACTATGTTAACTTTAATGCACGATTTATTCAACTTTAGGATCCAGTACTTCTTTAAAGTCGACACATTACAGTATAAGACCATTGAATTTCTCTAAAACATTTTCGAGATATTGAAAAATTATCTTTAAAATTTATATAGTCTTTGGTTTGTAATTTTTGTAATTATTAAGTTACCTGGTAAGCATTTTAATTTCATAGATTTAATAAATCTTTAGTGAATCTAGCAAGCTTTCACAATGTCGAAAACTTTATTGTAAGTTGCTTGAGCATGATAGAAATTGTAATCTTTCTAAGTCGAAGACGTCGCTTACAAAACAAACGGTTAAATATAATTTTGTTCGGTATTTGCTGGGAATTACAATTTTGGATGATACCATTTTGGTTTGACTAGCAGGTCTGTCTTTGACTTTGTCAAGAAAAGTAAGCCAGTTGACACCAGACTTAACAAAGCTTCTGATTCAAAAATATATGATGGAAATGACAATTCACACAAAAAAACACATGCAGAATGAAGTCGGAGAGAGAGAGAGAGAGAGAGAGAGAGAGAGAGAGAGAGAGAGAGAGAGAGAGAGAGAGAGAGAGAGAGAGAGAGAGAGAGAGAGAGATTCTATATAGAAGAAATGAAGTCGGAGAGTACTCACCTATGTATACATAGATATTCAGGTTTTAAAATTATTGGAAAGATGATAAGTACCACCATTCTGAGAAAAAGTTAATAAATCATTTATTCATTTTGAGAAAATTGCTGAACACTTAAAATGTCAATGAGAGAGCATGTTCACGTTTTATTATATATATGTCCTTATTGCCAAGGTTACACTTATCTGTCGGTACGACTAGTAATGAAATGTAGCACCGTTAATACTAATATGACACCTATAATAGCTATGAAACATAGTACATGTGATGTCAAAAAAAAAAAAGAAAATCAGCGTTAACGGTAGTGTTACAACCTAAACTGTCAATATTTAGTTGCGTAAAAAACTTACAAGTTTAGGGGAAAAAGAAAATCAGTGTTAACGGTAGTGTTACAATCTAAACTGCTAAGATTTAGTTGCGTAAATACCAATCTTTTTAAAAAAGATACACGTTGATCACAACACTCAATGACGATTCAGGCATTGGTGAATTACTTGCAGTTTAAGATTTTAATGCTATTTCTGAAATAATGAAATAAAAGTAAACAAAACAACAGCACTAACTCCCCGCCAAAAAAACTATGCAAAAACAAAAATAAGCAAATGAACCAAACAAATCCAAAACAAAAAAAACTCCGCAAAAATCAAAATCTGTCTTGTTGTGTGAGTGTGGCGTGGGTGTGGAGCGATTAGGATATAATTCCACCAGAATTAGATTTTTCACGCTTCGATTGATGAGAGTTGCTAATTGCAACTGCTTATTGCTTATTGCTATTAGTGACAACACATTAAATTAAAGATGCAACTCGACACTTGGCATGAATTGGAATATCTAACAGTGTTAGTTGTGTGTGAATATTTTTGGGACTTGTATAAGGAGCAAATTAGTCCATAATTCCATCTGCCAAAAGGTGTTATATGTTGTTCAGACGTTGTTTAATAAGGGTAGATAATTAGGCTAGACCAGCTTAGAGCGAGAGTTGTTCCAGTAAAACATACTCGAGACCCAAGGAAATAACTTTTAATGTGGAATAGTTAGTTACCAATCAATGCAATTCCAATTCTACGTCATTATCATATGAACTCTGAGGAATCAAAGTAAATGTAATTTACATATATTAAAAAAAGAACAACTGCCTTTTCTATATATTCTGAATATTTATATGGAACAGCCCGAAGATGAGTGTCATACATGTAACTGTTGTTCAATTATAAGAAAATAGAAGCAAAATCTATTTGTTTGAAAAGTTAATGTAATTAGGATTTTCTATTGCGAGTCTGATAAAACTTCATCTACCATTTTCAATGCAAAGTCTTTTGAAATTCTTGAGCCAAACATGTTTAATCCAGATCTCTCAATTGTATTACGTATCATGGATGTAAATATAAATATCTTAAGGTAGGGCAAGGTTTTCTTTAAACATCTGTGTTGCACATTTTAGACAATGCACATATACCACAATAGACGATTTTCTAATCCAAGTGGCGGTATTTAAAAGAATGGAGAAGAAATGAAAACCTATTAACATTTTTAGGTTCAGAATATCAGATCCAAAAAATTGTCATTAAATGTCATTTGTTTAATCTAAATTATTTTTCTAAATAGCAATACCGGATGTTCAAAATTCCATTTGCCCTATTTAAGTTATGGCTCTAAAGCCGTTCTAGTCCATTCAGTTGAAAGTATGTATCTGTCACATGATTACTTCCAAATATTTGGTCTAAATGAACTGTCCTAGATGAAGGCAACCTATAAAAGCATAAAGTTTGGAACAAAATATATCATTTAAGAAATAAAAATTGCAGTTGTTATTATGCATTATTGACACTATGAAATTGCTCAGTCAGCTGACAGATAATTGACCGTTAGTTTTGTATAGCATAAAATTTTCATATTCTTCAAAATGTTGGTAATATTACACTCATTTTATGCTTGCGTAAATGACCCGATTTACAAAAGTTTGATTTTTTTCTCCATAATTGCACGATTACACTCGGCGACTTAGGGAGAAATTCTCTCTCTCTCTCTCTCTCTCTCTCTCTCTCTCTCTCTCTCTCTCTCTCTCTCTCTCTCTCTCTCTCTCTCTCTCTCTCTCTCTCTCTCTCTCTCTCTCTCAATGCAAAAGTGTTATGAAACCGCTACGGTTGAGAGAAATAATTAAGAAATACTGTGCAAGTGTTAGAATTATTTGGCATAACATTCGTGAAGATAATTTGCACTTCTCTATGACATCCCGATTGAACCAAAGAATTTTGACATCAACTGTCATTTAAATTTATTTATAAAATACATAAATACAATAGGAAATAAACATTCAACCTAAAAAAAAGAAGTAAAGCGGAAATTTTCTTTGTCTTGTAATGTGCAGAAACGGTTTAAATGAAATTTGGTAATCAACATATGCAAAAAGAGAATCTCATATGTTGATTCTGAACTTTAAAAACTCTGAAATATTTGGGTTTTAAGTGAATTTAAAAATATAGATCCGAATTTTAAGATTTAAAATGGGCCTGATTTAGAAGTTTACATAGCATTTTATACTAGGAAATATTGAAAGATATGAATTTAGTTGCAAATTCTTATCTTTTGTTTAATAATTACTTTCGAAGACCCATTTCATACAGCTAGAGAGAAGACAGTTACAAGTTAAATGATGATTATTTAAATAGATCCTTTTGCAAGTATTATTATTTCAATACTTCATATATTTTCGTTTTGCTCCGCCGCAAAAAAAAATGTTTCATTTATAGCTTTGTTATAAGGTTCCGTTTGTTACATTTTACCCTTGTAATTTCTCATTGTGGTCACTTGGTGGTACACTCATAAGAATTGACTGTTTCTTGCTAGTTCTATCTTTCCAATTCTGTTTCATTTAAAATATTTGCTCGAATAAATTCAAATCTGCAGGCACTAAAATTGGATTTGCATATAATCGTTTCATTAAATAATTTTGAAACGTTATTTTTCACCAAAACGGTAACAATTGCTGGCTTACCAATCATAGCTCTTGTGTAACAGATGCAACATAGCCAACCTACTGCTTTGCAGACTAAATACAATTTGAATGAAAAAAATTAAGATGTTACACGCATTTCTGTGTAGGTGTGCGTGTATTTGTGTGTGCATGTGTTTGTGTCATTGTGTGTGTAGTTTCGACATTCGATATTTTCAAGTGGTGAATGAGAAAATAGCTGAACTATTTATTTTTGGATGGAATTGAAGCTATGATATCTATAATGTTACGCAGATATGTCAGGGGTTTTATTAGGGTGATTGCGAATGTGACCTGGCATATATATATATATATATATATATATATATATATATATATATATATATATATATATATATATATATATATATATATATATATATATATATATATGTGTGTGTGTGTGTGTGTGTGTGTTTGTGATTTAGATTTTGAAGGTTGCTTGGTTTATTTGTCAGTCCAATCGCTACGATGTATGCAGTGTGGCAGTCTATAGTGATTTCTAGCACTAGGGCATCAGGCCACACACATGTAGCATCACCTGTTCACATTATACTCCTGAGATAGGTCAATTTATGGCCTGAACAGGAAAATAGTGCGTCAATGAAACGGTCCTAGAACTTACGTCCCGAAGAGATATCAAATACTGTAATCTACGATTAGAAATGGAAACTAATTTTACTTTTAAAAGGTATTTGGCAATTTCATATATTAACCTAACTATTCTGCTTCACAATATTTGTCAATTCTACCGCAGTAAACAAACCGTAGTCACTGAAACAGACATCCTTTAATGTACCTTGGCAACATTAATTATAGTTAAATTGTAAATAATATATTTAAATTCAAGCATGAATAAAAAAATTAATGAATGAATATAGATTTAATATATCAACAGTTATCAAATTTTGAATTTTGTTTTTAATAATCAAAATTTATTCTGCTACATGCGGTATTCAGTTGCATGTAAACTTACTTCAAGTCGAGACAAAGAGCAGTGTTATGTGAAATGCAATGACTTTCAGAACTTATGGCAAATGAAGAATAAGACATTTAAGTTCCCTAAGCATATTCTAATTCTTTTACGACAAATTTTGTTACAGTGCAACTGAGCGTGGTATAATTTTATAGGCAGATTTAGTATCATGAAGCATTAGCCATATCGTGATGGAAATAATATATGAGGTCAAATAAGTGCGTAATAACCAAACCAAAACACGATTGTTCTTCCTAAAGTAAAACCTCATTTCAGTCCTCTATTCAGACATAGATAATGTTATTTATGTTAGAGTTTAAACAGATATTCATGATCCTATATACCTAACAGATGAATGGGGTATAAATATCTGTCTCACATACAAGCAATTGTGTCCATTTGCAACCAGAACTTTTAATATTTTGGCCACCTGTGACCTTGATCTTGGATCTTTGCCTATTATTAATAAAGCATGTTATGAATGTCATTCCGTCCTGTTGCGTACTAATGGGTGATATTTCAAAACAATACAGTCATTTTAAATAAGTTATTTGATCAAAATAGTTGCAAAGGAACAAAGCTGACATCAAGTTCTGCTCCTATTATGCAAATATATGATTAACTTACTTTCGCATTTTTCATTTGTTCATTCTGGCTAGCTAAACCATATATCAGGTACAAGTAAGTAAGATGAAATTCCATCCATTTCTGCGAGATGAAGCATTTTGTGACTCGTAAATTAAATGTGGTAAAACGTGGTTTATATTTATGTGTCACATGAAATAGCGAATAGGACTTAGAAAAAGGTTTAGGTCATGCATTCTATTTTGTATCAAATTCTGACAACCACTTTTCGAAGGTCCTTTCTAACATTTACAAGAGGCCAAGTTAAAAATAAACTTATAAACAAGAAAGTATCTACTGTAGCACAAACACCTAGAAATATACCCAAACTGTATCAATTCCCACACCAAAGAGTGCAAATGATGGCGCAACGTAGCAGTTCTTTGTGAAACTGGAGCATAACTCCATACAATTGTCTGGAAAATATTGAACAAAAAACTTGAACAAAGTCATCTTAACGTAAAGCTGCCAAATTTGTTGTTTGATTCACTTAATTCCTTAAAAAGTTATTAATCAGAAATATAATTGATGGTGGATGGGACAAAATGTAATACATCAGACGGATATAAATAACATCATACGTCCGATTTTTTGGATATGGAACAGATCAATATCCTACAGGGATGTTTTGAGAATAACAATTTCCAACGTTTTCTGGGAAATATTTTATAATTTCCGTATTCGAATCTATTACCTAACTTAAATATTTAAAATTCTGAATAATTTTTAAATCATTGGTTTGATGGGCAAGGCTCTAATGTTTGTACTTAATTAGGTATGGAGATAATTAGATGCTAAACAGATTTGGTCTGTTACCAAACATTTTGATAAGAATATTTTGAGACCTCCTCACAAGCTTAGACTAGCCATGTGATCTTACTTCATTATAATGTCAGACTTCTGGCAGCAATAAAGTTGTAGGTTTTCTACTTTCATTGAAATCGAATATCATAAATAATGTATTAAATGTAAACCTTAAGAATGACCCTTTGTGCATATAATCAAATTACGTTATCAATTGTCAAATATAGACACAATGAACCACTTATAATTTGTGAAAGATACTGAAAATTGTTCCGGATTATGCCTGATGTGAAATGGGGCTTTTTGAAATGTAGTCTATTTGCAGCGGCAGGTGACCTCTTAAAAATAAATTGCCTACCGTAAAACATATCGATTTCTTTCCGAGGAGACCTAGAAAGCCTAGGCTGCCATCAACCATGAAACTTGTGACTCGTAACTATAAATATTGCAGCTATGGATGTTTTTACTGGGATGGCCAGTTCTTTTATAATCATCGTTGGCACTATACTTAGTGAGCAATTTGTATGACTGAACTGAACGTTCTGAATCATGGAGACTCCAATGAAATTATATCTGAAATCCAAACTCTATAGCAAATGTAGTAAAACTTGATCTTGGGCACTCTTAACGAAAGTAATTTATGCAGAAAATACAAATTGTATAAAGAATCTTTTTTATCGCTCTATTTCATGCATGGCTATCATGACAAACATGTTAGAAATCCTATTGGTGCTACTCTGCCAGAGTACATGGTCGTATTGATTAGTACATATTGCACTGATTAGTGCTACTCTGCCAGAATACATGGTCGTATTGATTAGTACATAAAGCACTGATTAGTGCTACTCTGTACAGTATACGTGGTTGTATTGATTAGTACTGATAGTACCTAGTAGTGCTCCTCTGACTGAATACATGGACATATTAATTAGTACAGATAGTACCTATTAGTGCTACTCTGTACAGAAAGCATGGTCGTATTGATTAGTACAGATAGTTCCTATTAGTGCTACTCTGCCATAATACATGGTCGTATTAATTAGTATAGATAGTTCTATTAGTGCTACTCTGCCAGAATACATTGTCGTATTGATTAGTACAAACAGTACCTATTAGTTCTCCTTTGCCAGAATACGTGGTCGTATTGATCAGTACAGATAGTACATATTAGTGCAACTCTGCCAGAAAAACTATATAGGAATCTCTAAATGAAAATGGTGCTTGTTAAACATTTATTTGACAGTCAATATGGCTGATGGCCTACTTGAAAATCTTGTGATAATTATTCATCGTGAACGGTTGGGTGTATTGACATAGCATTTTCACTAACAGACTTCATATAACGTCTTGGTGGTCCAACATGAAAATGGAGAGACTGCTGCTCCTCCCTCCTAAATAGATGGTAGCATTGACTTAGGTTTCACTTAAAGACTACGTATTGGGTCCTAAATTCAAATTGTGCCCTTTTGGAGGTTTAATATGTTCATCACTATAACTGTTTTGAAAGTCTTGTCATTTCTACCCCAAAAAAGAATTTACATATTTGAAGAGGGTTCTCATCGAAACATTTATGATGTTATGGAATCTTTTTGCTACTGAATGAAAAGGATGTCAGTTTTTGACGTCAGACAAAAGGCCATTAAAAGTTTTTGACGTCAGATAAAAGGCCATTAGAAGTTTTTGACGTCAGACAAAAGGCCATTAGAAGTTTTTGACGTCAGACAAAAGGCCATTAGAAGATCGTTGAGCTTATTGCAAGTAGAGCTAAAAACTATTTTCTCCTTTTCTCCCTTTCAGTTACAAAGACCTTAACCTTTGACCTGCTGACTCCAGAATTATTAGGCTTCTTTACTATACGAACTCCAAACCATCCAAGGTACTTCCTCCTGAGCTAAAGTTATTAAGCTAGAACCTTTCTTCAGACATTGACCATTGAATTTTGTCGTTTGACCCTGCAATCAAAATGCTGCCTTCTTAACGAAAATGTAAGTTGTTACGAATAGCAAAACCAATTAGAGTTGTAAAATTTGAAATGTAATTTACTTTCCAAAATGCTAAGTGAACATTAAAACATATCTTACAGTAAAGTTAATGGCATCGTAAATAGTCCTAAATGTTCAATCTTGTTCGTACGTATCGAGTAATTCCTAATGATGTTCACTATTGTATTGATGTTCCAAAAGCAGCAATAAATGACGACGATAAAATAAAAAATGTCTTTAAATGAATTTACAGTTTTTGAAACAGCTCTATTTCTTTGTAGCGCAGATAAATTCAAATAAATGATTAAATTAAACAAAAAAATCTTCTCAATTAAACACAGTTAATTCTAATGCATCTGAGACTGATTCTTATTGCTAAGAATGCCTAATATATTTCTTGTGCAGATAACAAAAAGTAAGATATCATTGCATATTGATTCGAGAATAATCTCTAATCAGAAACACAATCCGCATTGTTTTTTTTTAAACTGACCAGATAGGAATAAGGTCATCTGGATCTTTCAAGAATGCAGGTCCTGAATTCAGATCACGTGATGTTTACTTTAAAAATAGTACAAATCATTATTGAATTTAAGAATTAATTTAACGGACTTTGTATAAGAATGACTTCTTCTTTAAAGCTCATATCTACAATCATATATTATATAAGAATTAAAACTGTTACCGAAAAGTACTCCTTACACATTCTTGTTATGAATATAATATACATAATATAGATATACATAACAAAGTCAAATTCAAGCTAGTGAATTTAAACAGGTCAGAACTCAATATTTGTTCAGAAATCATTTTTCTTCTCTCAACACTATAACCTTTTCAATATTTTGTTACTGATAAAAGGATATATATATATATATATATATATATATATATATATATATATATATATATATATATATATGCAACATTTACTTCAACTAAATGATGTGTCTTGATATGGCACAATACATTATACACAACATTGGATCTTTCTGGACACCAGCCAGGGTGTTATATCATTGTGTATGTATCCACGTGGAAAAAAATTGTGGATTAGAGACGGGTTTAAAGTAACGTTGTTCTCTTTTTAATTTTAGCAAAATTCATGTTCACATATTTTATTCATAAAGCAAACGTAATCTGTAAAAATGCTGAATGAATGAGTATATTCTCCTTTTCATCTGATTAATTTTAAAAAATAAAATTATATTGTATTATTTTCTACCTATTCCAAAGTTTATACCACTGAAAAGATTTCTCTATAGCATCAAGAGGTTTCTGTTTATTGCTTCAAAAGGTTTTCAAAACACTAATATAAAGGATAATATCAATAAGGTTAAATTCAAGCTTTGTTCATACTTCCATTCTCATTGAGTGTTGTGTTGCTTTAAATTTACATCAGTACCCAAAACATGCCATTTTGACTTAAACCTGAGAAAAATTCTTCATTATGCATCAGTGCTGGATAGAAATATGTTATCCCCTAGGGCAGAATTGTGTCATACAGTCAGAAACATGGATTATAGTTTCCTAAGTAGGCCGTTTAATCAGCCCCACACCTGTGACGCATCTGATTGAAGTATCCGTCACAGGTGCGGCACTGATTTATCGGCATCACTCCTACACCTGTGACGATACTGACTAAAGCCTCCAATGATTACAATCACGGGTGTAGGATTGATTTGTCAGTCTACTCCTGCATATGAAGGATTCTGTAAGTCCTCTGTATAAAAAAAACAACTTGTCTTGACTAGCCGGCAAAAGTTTCCCACAATGTAATTCTTCGAGAGTTGTTTTAAACTTGAACCTTGTGGCAACTGGTTATTGTTCTAGCTTCTATTTTCAATGTAATCTTAGTACAAACTGTGTTTAATGCAATCATTGTCAAGGATCATAGGATTTTGCATTGAAAATTTCAGCTGCATTTTGGAGATTTCCATGTACAGCGATGATTATATTATATTAATTGGGACAAGTTTGCAGCCTCTGAAATTTTAGTTTAAAATATTCCAATCAACAGTTAGTAAATCCTGCTTGCAAAGGCTTTACCTCTTATTCTTTCCATATGGATGGAATAAGGGAAAATACAATTTTTAAGAGCACAATTATGGGTTATTTTGTTTATTGAAGCAGTCGGGTTTGGAAAAAAATGGAGTGGCTAATAGCAAATTTAAAAACAAGCCCCCCCCCCTTTGGCATCAGATTCTCGCTTGTAAACGAACTTGATCACAACACATATTACCAGATTGGAATTGGTAATCCCTCAGCTTATATTGACTGAAAATATAATCTCGTGTTTAATTATGAAATATGACCGTAGACAATGGTCCCCTCATTACAAAACCATTTTATCTTTCGAGACACACTCAAACCATCCCAGTTATAATGGAAGTACTGTGAGTGATATGGCCACAGAAACTAAACGGCAAATTCTCTTTCTATCAACACTTTCGAGAGATATACAATTATTGCACTTTATATATATATATATATATATATATATATATATATATATATATATATATATATATATATATATATATATATATACATGGGGGGTTCGGTTGTTGCTTCGAAGAAATGATATATGTACAGAAAACATGGTTCGGATCCTGCTCTGAATGAATTACAACTCTCTACCCCGATTATCTACGTCAGAATATAGTATGTAGTATGTTTTCTTCTTTCTATACACTAACCTACTAAACATCTTAAGTATTTGCTTCTTCTTTCTTTCTTGATCTTAGTCATGAAATTACATAACACCTTAGTCAGTCTGAATTCCCATGGAGCATGAAGGGAACGATACACTGACTAACGTCGGGAACCCTAAATCAAAATGACTTCAATAGTTTGCATTGTTGATGGCTTTAACTTTGATTTTTATGCAAAGAAGTTGATCTAGGTGATTTTATTCGCCTTTGAAAGCCCATTGCCACATATGTCAATGAATTGAGAAAAGCAGGAAAAATTCTGGTTGGCTTTTTCTCAGAACTATATGAAATGCACAATATAATCTTCGTATATGAGAATATTTTTATATACAAGCAAATTTTGAAAATGGAATATCAGATTAGAAAGAATAATAAGTAAGCAGCAAAAGTTGGAATAAATTAAGGAAATTTTTCAGAAGGAAAGTGATATCAAACACAAACTCTATGCATTATGGAATTGGTGCAACATTCTCTACTCAGTTGGACTGGCAGATATCGACGTAACGACGTCTATACACCATGTGTTGTTGGAAAAAAAAATCGCGGTTGGGAATTATCTTTTGCAGAGAAAAATAAAAGATGTAGCTGAAAATAAGAGTAATTCGGTAATAAATTTTTTTTCGTATTTTGTCTGCAGCATCAATGTTGTGAAAAAAGTTCAGCTGTGTTAATGACATGGTTGTAAAATCTGATTATTTAAAACTGATAGAAGAGAGAACTTTTATTGATATATCACTTTTAAAGCTTAAATATATTTTCAAATTTCGCTGACGTTGTAATCCCATATAATACGGTGCTTCTGTCGGTGTCTGAGTGAGATGTAGGTTTGTAAGTTTTAGATCTGGTATACTGATTGGAAGAGTGATCTGCATAATGCATAACTTACATGTCTCTAGTGGCTTATTAAAATTATTATTGATACATGAACAAAGCTTTTTCATGCTGTCTTTATCTACAAGATTGCACAAAGGATTACTCAGTCTGTGATTCCTGATAAAATCTGGCATCTTGGTCCTACATTAAACACTTGATTTAATTACGTTCTTCAGTAGGAATGTCATTTAAGTGGCATCTTGGTCCTACATTAAACACTTGATTTAATTGTGTTCTTCAGTAGGAATGCCTTTTAAGTGGCATCTTGGTCCTACATTAAACAACTGATTTTATTACGTTCTTCAGTAGGAATGTCATTTAAGTGGCATCTTGGTCCTACATTAAACACTTGATTTAATTACGTTCTTCAGTAGGAATGTCATTTAAGTGGCATCTTGGTCCTACATTAAACACTTGATTTAATTACGTTCTTCAGTAGGAATGTCATTTAAGTGGCATCTTGGTCCTACATTAAACACTTGATTTAATTACGTTCTTCAGTAGGAATGTCATTTAAGTGGCATCTTGGTCCTACATTAAACACTTGATTTAATTGTGTTCTTCAGTAGGAATGTCTTTTAAGTGGTATCTTGGTCCTACATTAAACACTTGATTTAATTACGTTTTTCAGTAGGAATGTCATTTAAGTGGCATCTTGGTCCTACATTAAACACCTGATTTTATTACGTTCTTCAGTAGGAATGCCTTTTAAGTGGCATCTTGGTCCTACATTAAACACCTGATTTAATTACGTTCTTCAGTAGGAATGTCATTTAAGTGGCATCTTGGTCCTACACTAAACACCTGATTTAATTACGTTCTTCAGTAGGAATGCCTTTTAAGTAGCATCTTGGTCCTACATTAAACACCTGATTTTATTACGTTCTTCAGTAGGAATGTCATTTATGTGGCATCTTGGTCCTACATTAAACACTTGATTTAATTACGTTCTTCAGTAGGAATGTCATTTAAGTGGCATCTTGGTCCTACATTAAACACTTGATTTAATTACGTTCTTCAGTAGGAATGTCATTTATGTGGCATCTTGGTCCTACATTAAACACGATTTAATTACGTTCTTCAGTAGGAATGTCATTTATGTGGCATCTTGGTCCTACATTAAACACTTGATTTAATTACGTTCTTCAGTAGGAATGCCTTTTAAGTGGCATCTTGGTCCTACAATAAACACGATTTAATTACGTTCTTCAGTAGGAATGTCATTTAAGTGGCATCTTGGTCCTACATTAAACACCTGATTTAATTACGTTCTTCAGTAATAATGCCTTTTAAGTGGCATCTTGGTCCTACATTAAACACTTGATTTAATTACGTTCTTCAGTAGGAATGTCATTTAAGTGGCATCTTGGTCCTACATTAAACACTTGATTTAATTACGTTCTTCAGTAGGAATGTCATTTAAGTGGCATCATGGTCCTACATTAAACACTTGATCTAATTACGTTCTTCATTAGGAATGCCTTTTAAGTGGCATATTGGTCCTACATTAAACACTTGATTTAATTACGTTCTTCAGTAGGAATGCCTTTTAAGTGGCATATTGGTCCTACATTAAACACTTGATTTAATTACGTTCTTCAGTAGGAATGTCATTTAAGTGGCATCTTGGTCCTACATTAAAAACCTGATTTAATTACGTTCTTCAGTAGGAATGTCATTTAAGTGGCATCTTGGTCCTACATTAAACACTTGATATTATTACGTTCTTCAGTAGGAATGCCTTTTAAGTGGCATATTGGTCCTACATTAAACACTTGATTTAATTACGTTTTTCAGTAGGAATGTCATTTAAGTGGCATCTCGGTCCTACATTAAACACTTGATTTAATTACGTTCTTCAGTAGGAATGCCTTTTAAGTGACATCTTGGTCCTACATTAAACACTTGATTTAATTACGTTCTTCAGTAGGAATGTCATTTAAGTGGCATCTTGGTCCTACATTAAACACTTGATTTAATTACGTTCTTCAGTAGGAATGTCTTTTAAGTATCTTAGAAAGCCTTTTTAATATTAGCTCATATTCTAAGTTTAATAGTGTTACAAATGTATGCTTAATATCTCCCTACTCAAATTAATCAAGGCAATGTACAAGTTGTGTCTAATAAACATCCCGGCATACAATAGCATCTGGATAGAGTATAAGACATTCCAATAATTTTTATAAATTGAGCTAGGGTCACTGTATTGCGAAATCAGTGTGGACAAATACCTTCCAACAGTATTTCTGCATAAGTGGTTCGTTAATTCTGTGATTGGTGACTGTAAAAGAGACGACACATTTCCTGGAATAAAGATTATTATTTTTCGCAGAAGGTACTATCTTCCGATGTATAATTTATTATAGACGTCAGGAGCACCACTTAATTATAATGAATTATCAATTCACATTTTCAAAAAGAACAAAACATTGCATGCCTTGAGCTGTAAAAATGTTTCATCTGCTTCATGGTCCTTTTGAAAACTGATTATTTGAGTCATGCGTTGCTCCTAAAAATTTTAAAGCTACATACATACATAAAATATACTCTGAAAGACAATTTTATAAAACTAATCGCAGTGTCACCATTCAGATTCATTAATTGTAAAGAAAATATGCCCTTGTTAGTGCCTTCAGTGCACTTTTGTTATATATTTATTGTTTGTAGTGTAGCGTACAGACGTATTTGTATTGATTTATTGTTTGTAGTGTAGCATACAGACGTATTTGTATTGATTTATTGTTTGTAGGGTAGCGTACAGACGTATTTGTATTGATTTGTTACTCAAAAAATACAAATGTAACTGTTTAGATGATAAAAAAATGACCACCTGTATCTCATATTCATTTTAGACAGTTTGTTTTTGCTTAGCACTAAAACAGAATCATCAAACAATTAATTGAAACATTTATAATTGGATATGTGGATGCATACTGATGTTTTGGCTTCTGAAAATGTCAGCTACATTAAATATTTATATGTTACAGTTAATATTAAGTAGCATCATGACAACTGGATGCAAAGAGTGACGTAGTTTTTGTGTACCTTTGTAAAAGAAGTGTCTTCTATGTTTGGTTTGTATGGAATAATAATTTCTTAGATGAGTGTCGAATAAGTTATGATTTTTGCATAGAATGAAATTAGTCTTCTTCGCCTTGTCTGTTCTAAATTTTTTATTCTTTGATGAAATATTCTAGATGTAAAGAAAGATTATACAAACCTGAAATTTACTTGATCATGTTGTGGAATTTTCACTGTAAATATGGATCACAGAAAGGCTATGTAACTCATTTGGCAAAGCTGAAATATTCTCGCTGTAAAGGACCATATAAGTGCTGGACAATTTACACTGTTATGTTGAAATATTCTCATTGTTACGATCGGCGATAGAAGGGTTGTGCAATTACATGGTTATGCAGTAGAAATCTCTCCGTGAAGAGGGGCCATAGAAGGGATGTTCAATTACATGGTCATGACGTACAAATCTCGCCGTAAAGAAAGGCCATAAAAGGGCTGCACGTTGTACAAACTGAAGGATTCTCTTTGCCACACTGGGCCATAGAAAGGCTGTGAAATTGACATGGTCATGCTTAAGGGTTCTCACTCTTAATAAGGGACAGGGAAAGACTGTGTAATGTATATTGTCTCATAAGTTTGAACAATATACATGTTCTCACAATAAATAGTGGCCACAGAAACGCTGTGCAATTTTCATGGTCTGACGATAACTAAAAGCCAGAGAAACGCTGTTCAATATAGATGGTTTCACAGTAAATACGGACCAAAGAACAGCTCAGCAGGTTACACGGTTATGTTAAAGTATTCTCGCTCTAAAGAAGGACCATATATAGGAAGTGAAATTTACATGTTTATTGGCCATATGTGAAACTTTGTGGACTTTCAACAAATAAAGATATTGAAACGCAGTGCAATTTACATTGTTTTAACGTAAATAAAAGCCACCGAAATGGTTTCACGTAAGATAAAGACCATATAAAGGCTAAACAATTTAAATGGTTTCATGGCAAAGAAGAGCCATAGAAAGGCAGGGCAATTTACATGGTCATGATGAAGTATTTTCTTTGCAAAGAAGATGAAAAGAAAGTCTATCAATTTTACATGGTCAGTCTCATTGTAAAGGTGAGCCATATAAATTCTGTACAATTTATATGGTCTCACAGCAAATAAGGGCCATGAAATGTCATGTACATACAAAGATGCTACATTAAGCAACTTCCAGTGATCTCAATTTTTCTCAACTAAATTTATCCCATGTGACACAATGTATTTAGGTGACTTAGAAGAGGGTAGATTTTAAGGAGAGTAGTTATCAAAACTTTCGAATAGGTTCATTTCTTATATGCATGATATTAGATCAAATTTTGTTGCCAGAGAAGATGGTGAAGGATGCTTGTAGTTTATTCCGAGGTTGGTAGTAGTCAGCCCACATAGTCACTGTTTCCTCGATCATAGCCAATTTGGTTTATTTGTACTATATTTACTTAGATGTTTCATAATTACTGAAATAATTGTAGAATCAGATGGTTTCGCTGTTTGGACACTGTTGAATGCCACTTCAGTTGTCTGAAGAGCGATGGTAGCCAAAAAATGCTGAGGTCGGTTCACTTAAATTTCTTTTAACAAAATCAATATATTTTCATTTGGTCAATATGATTAGTCATATTCATTTTAGTAAATAAAATTAACCCTTTGTTTAACTGACTTAGGTATTCTTTGTTAGGGCAACACCTTTTTCAGGCATTAAAACATTGGTACTTGAGCATGTATTTCAGTCGTGACATCTTTAGTTATTGGACGCAGATGGATCTCCTTTCTTCATATTCTTTAGTCAAAGATACTCTTACAGTGTGTTTACTCCTTTACATGTCAGATAACACCACTGCTGGAAACTAGCAGAAAGGCTTTTCTGGATTTATCTTTGCTTTCAAAATAAATTTTCTAACGTTATGGCAACTTTGTCGGCATATAATGTTCACCTGGACATGTAATTATCTGTACAAATGAATGTCCTATGTTGGATTAGGATACCATTATAGCTATAGACTGAAATTAGCTGCATATTTATGTACTGATAATAATAAATGCATGACTTTCGGATCAAATGTTATTTTATTTAAGAAATGTTTACTTTATTCATTCAGAACCGTCCCCAGCAACGCTTTGTGCCTAACCTTTTCTCGTTACATTCTTCTCATTCGGTCCTCATTTTCGATATTGATTAATTACAAATTTTAATTAAAGCTCACAGTTTGGATCGGAGTCTGCGTCTACAAAGGTGTAAGTAATATTTTTTTTCATAGTGTCCAGCTAAGGACAAATACACGCATATTATTTAAGAAGACATTTCATGACATCATGCTGATGACGTGCATAGAAAGAACATGGGTGAGACTTCCATTTGGATATCCTGATAGAGCCTGTTAAGAGGGTGACCTTTCATAAAAGATTAAATTTTTCAGTTCCAGATTATTGTGACCGACATCTATTTCCAAGAAATGTCCTTGAAATTTTCGATGGTCGGAAGAGGAAGGGCATTTTTACTTCAAAGGTGTATATTGAAGGTAAGTAAATATTAAATTCACTTTCTTCTTTCAATAATTATGTTTACAAACAAATTTATACAAAGATATAAATTTGGCATGAGGTGTTTGACTATAAAATATTACTATTTTGGAGTCCAGAGAGGGTACTCATTGTAATGCCAAGACTCTTGAAGCTTATGGGTAACCAAGTTGTGTTTCTTTGCATTGGATAAGTTTTAAACGTGGCATAAACTTTAAACACCAAAACGTTTCTAGCAGTTCACATCTGTGTGATGAAGGGATATTATTACCACAGCAAGCACGTTTTGTGAACGTACTCTAATATTTAGAATCGCTTGTAATTGTTGCACAGTATTACCTTAATGAGTCTTTTTAAAAGGTATATGCAAAACATAGACAAGACAAACAAATGAAACAGAAACACCGTAGTGTTTGCAAAACTTTACATGACTGCTTCTACAGAAATTAAACGTTTAAATATATGTTTCAACGGCTTTATATCAACTTGTTGCGGATACTGGAAAATATTTGTCCTGGAATGCATCGATGTAGGTCTTGTGGCCCACTTATGTACCGATTATGCTATAGCAGATTACTGTTTATCTTGTTGGCATAGTTGTCTAAAGCACTCACATTTACTGATCATGATATGGATAAGAGAAAGCCGGCCAGCAGGCTACAACGGGTTCCAGTTGTACTGTCCTCCTTGTGCAAACTATTGTGTGCCTTCAATGCGTTTAACACACAACGGCTTGCAATCATGAACTTTACTATGTCCAAAGGAGTAAAAATAATTGCTGTTTTCTCGCTTGTTTAGTTATTTTGTTATATAAATATTAAAACAAGACATTTGAAACACTTAATACAGACAACACGGTTTTTATGAGCGTTTCCACGCTACCGGGAAATCCTGGGAAAAGTCGGAAGAAATTATTAATTTTTACCGACATTTAAAAGTCCTTAAAATTTACAAACATTGATAAAATTGATTCATGCGTTGTTTAATACATGCTCATGTGTCTTATTGTGATGTGATAGGAGAGTCGTGAAGTAAAAACAGTTTCAGTTAAAAGACACGTTTTCCTAGCTCAATTGTTTTATAATTTAATTCCGTGATGTACATTTGTGAAGCTTAAAAAAACAAACTGACAGTGAACTTTTATCCAAAAGCATTCCCTTTTTGACACTAAAGCTCACTTTTCAACGATGAAAAAGATATTAGTGTTAGGGACTTACCTGAAGGAAAACTAGAACAAACATTATAGGTTAAAGAAATTATGACGATTTTGGCAATTATCATGTTTTATTTTCCTTTTAATTTAAAAATTACAAAGGGAACTTAAAACTTAAAATGCCGGTGTTGGTCATGTCAATAAAACAGAAGGGGTAGTAGAGCATGTTTTTTCCCCCTGTAAAACCCTCCATGCTCTAAAAATTAGTTGACGCTATCCCGAGTTTTTAAATATGCTTATTTAACTGTATGTTTTATATTTAATCTTTATGAATAACTGTACGGACCGCTTCGGTGGACTAGTGGTAAGAGTGTCCGCCTCGGATACGGAAGGTCACGGAGTCAAACCCTGGTCAAGTCATACCTAAGACTTATAAAAATGGTACTAGCAGCAGCATTGCTTTGTACTTAACATTAACTGGTTAGTATAAGCTCCTGTTGGCTTGGTGACAGGATAGTGTAACTTGGTGGGACATCATGCCAAATATTTGTGGCATGATGCCCCGTTGCTAGACATCACTATACATTTCAAATGTATCATTCCACTTTTCTTTCCGATCTTTATGTGATATGAACAAGGTTCAACTACTGTAACAGTATTTGATAAAACGTAATGAAAACCATTTAAATGATCACATTGTCATCACGTCATACTTTCACTTCCCCCTTCACCCATCTCATACAAACTGAAGTTCTTATGAGATTGTGTGTAAGTTAGGATCTTCTTTGCTGACATTTGTGATCAATGTGTTGAGTGGCAATCTGTCAAAAATGGAAAATGTTGTGATCAATGTGTTGAGAGGCAAACGCTCAAATAAGAAAAATGTGTTTAGTGGGAATCTGTCAAATATGGAGAATGTGATCAGTGCGTGGCAATCTGTAAAATATAGAAAATGTAATAGGCAAACTGGAGATGAGTTTAATCTTCTTGATCTATAATAATCTAGCCTATTTGGAAGATCTTTCTTCAAATTTGATGAAATGACCAATGAATGTATTACAGTTTCTATGATTGATATTTGTCAGAAGTCAGTACTATACCATTCCGACTGGTCTAAAAAGTGTTGGTATTTATTTACTTTCAGGTATGTAAAAGTATCCTTCCACCCATAAGAATACGTCAGTAAAACTAAACATATTTCGTTTCTAAATATACAAAAATCTGACCACTTTAGTTTAATATAGGTTTAGAAGAATTAAACTATAAATGTATGAAAGTGTTTATGAGAATCCTTTTTTTGTTTCTAGGTTATGTGTCACATGACACATAAACTATGTCGTATCTTTTATACTGACCCACAATCTAATTAGAATTTTTTAAAAGGTATTTTGTATGTGCAATGTAAACCAACAATGACATCTAAGTGAAGAAAAAATAGATTGTTTAATCATCTTTGCAACAGATGAGACAATCCTTATGTACGAATTATTTAGAAAATAAAAGAATATATATTGTCATGACAAGGTGCAGATAGGAAATTTATTCAACCCGACTGGTCCGCTGACTAGCTATACCTTCTGGGATCGTAATATCAAAATTCTTTGGGGACTCAGCAAACTGGAACGCGTGTTACAGTCCCAGTGAAGATTGCTGGATAACTTAAAGACTAACTGTGGATACTATATCTAAAATGAAGGTTTTTACATTCCTTTTGTTAAATTGATTTTAATGCCAGTGCAGCTGGTGGATAAAATACCCCGGAAAAACTCCAGTAAGAACCACAGATCCATGTGAAGCTTTGTCACATAACAACTTTGGCGAAGCCCGAAGCTCAGACCCACATGAGATGGCAAATATCGAGAGCGTTTAGACCATTCGGACACCAGGCTACTTTCATTCCTTTTGCAGAACATATGTAGACTACAAATAGATGTCTCTGGTAATATTTATTCCATATCAAATTTTAATATTTAACGTTAACATTAATGACGAGCTAGATTTTCCAAACCTTCTGACTGCATTACATCTCTTGATTAAGGCATATTTTGCTGTTCTGTTTGATCTCATTGTAAACCAATCGGATCGGCTCAGAATGTAGATGCATATAAGTTGTGTAATCATTTAAAGCAAAAGGACGGATTATGCAATTATATCAAGCATCTTGGGAATATGAGAGGGGCCAAACAAATGAGCAAGTAAAGAAGAGAAAGAAATAGTGATAGAGAAATGTTGGGAAAAGCCATCCGTTAATACAATGCAGAGATTTCCGACGCATATCTCTCTTCAGTAAACCTTTGCTTTATATCTTCATGATGGGGAACTAAAGCAGCAAATATCAAGCAGAACATGGTGGCATATTATTTTCGTAAAAATTGGGTTTCATTTAAGCAGGGATATCAAGTTAATATAACTTGTTATTAACTTAAATACTTTCCTACATGTGATTATTGCAGATGGTTTAATTTACATGTGATTAACACACACACACACACACACATATATATATATATATATATATATATATATATATATAAATCTAGAGATATATATATATATATATATCGGTTTATCTGTAATTAATATGAGCAATTAATGAGAGGACTCAAATACTTTAACTCATATCATTGTAATACATTGTCTTTCTAGTGATTACCTTAAACAGTGTAACTTATATGTGATTTTGTGATTATAATGCTGAATGCAAACTAATGCCAAAAAAGCAATTAGTGACTTCAAATACAAAATGCTTATTCAAGACAAACAAGAGATATTTATTGTATTGCAGAACAAAGAGCTTGATTCTCTTGTGAATTGACCTTTATAATAGAAGATATAGGCAAACGACCATTCCTTTAATTTAACTGCTCAGCGATGAAACCATTTCTTATATTTTTCAGTGGTAGTATGATTTTCAAATTAGCTTCTGTGGCGGACATTGTGGTTGTCATATTTACGCCATTTTCATTTAGGACCAACAAGACATCATAAGATGTATTATGGTCAAAACCCCATGTGATTTTCACTGTTAGAGATAGTATATTTGGTGGCAACATTGGTACGATTTTCATTTGGGACCATCGAGAGATCATATGAAGTGTTTTAGTTAAAGCACTACGTCAATATGACCAGTCATCACAACGGTGGCGCCGTTTTTCAAACGTCCAATATTGTGTCCATATTGAACAGCATTATTTTCAATTGTGACCAAGTAGACGTCTTATGAGAACCATGAATAAAACCTCCTTAAAATGTGACCATTCATTAAGAGAAGTAGTTATAACAAGATTTTCAAGATGGCGATTGTGGTAACCATTCTTAATATCTACTCCTTGTTATTTCTATTTGGGATGATCAACTAACCATGATAAGAACTATTTTGGTAAAACGACAAGTTGACATGGCTATCCATTCAGGTATGGCAGCCATATTGGATTGATGAGTGACATTATTTTCATTGTGCACTAGAACAAATGACCTTGAACTTCATTCATCTTCATTTACAAGTTAACAACAGTGAAAAAGAAACATTTCAAATCTGGCTAATGTAGAGTATGAAGAAGCATTCCAGTTATCTTTTATGCTTTTTCCTTGAAAACGATTTTAATACAATACAATTATTTTCAATTATTTGTCAAAATTATTCAAATTTATCCTCAGTCGTCAACTTTTAAGCCTGAACAACTGATGTACGTTGCATTATTCAAAGTCAGTTAGAGCACTAGAAAATGCAACTTCTAGATGCTAACAAGCATCAGGTAACGAGCAAATATCTACGAATCTAACAACCACGAGTCACTCAATGACTCATGTCATTCCGCTCTCCACCGTCTTAACTACATTGTAACCTCCAATTTCGACCATAAATCATTTCAACTGGTGCGATCCATTTTCACATTGGAGAAAAACCTTATTTCATTTCTTCTGCCTCAACCACCCTTTTCCTTGTTGAAGCCTCCTGGAATAATGGTAACTCATTAGCTGGTAGACATTTTATTCCTAGAGAGTTTTACCTGTTTGTGTTTATTGTCCGGAAGAAAGTGCACGCCATTAAATAACTACTTGACAGAAAATTTTCAAATCACACGTCGTCACCTCACTGTTGTTATACAGATTTTTCAATGGCTTCCTCAGCATTTTCGCCTGTCTTTACAGATTTGGTTCATTCAATCCTGTTAAAGAGTACCTTAAAAATAATTTTCACACGTCTCAAAATTAAATATTAGATTTCAGTGATTCATATGTCTTTTTTAATGGTGAGCAAAATGGGATATATTTTAATACGTATATTAAGTGGTCTGGTCATCCTCTCCGCTACTAAGAGACATACAGTGTAATTTTTCAGAGTGCTAAAAGCCGGAATATTCTTTTGTAATTTATAACTTGGATTCATTTAGATCATTTCAGTGATAGGACTTGCGTGTTTCAGTTCTGGGATTAATGTTTGGTTTATATTCACAAACTGTAATTCCTTTTTCATATTTTTACTGTTTTGTTGGGCAATAAGATATTGTTGTTAAAATTTACAAAGCTTGCTGGCTTCACTGTTTACTTTGTTACTTTGAACGAGTCGAGCTTTGTAAAAGAAATTGGGTTGCTCGTACTTGGATATTAGAATTTTGGCTAAATATTTCAGAAAATTCTCTTTTATAAAATTTAAGTTCACTTGTTTTTAAATGCTACTATTTTACATTATGTTTGAAATATTTAGTGAAGGAAATAGGCTTTCATTCATAATGTTATCAAAGTGGAGAGTTTTCTTTCTAGTCAAACTCAAGATCTGTTAGACAGTCTGAAAAAGATTAGTTGCTGAAACTTGCCAGAAAGTACGATCTTTCTGAAGCAAAATCGTCCTTAACGAACCAAGACATTATTATCATTTTGATTAAATATTTGGTATAGAAGAATGATCTTGATAAAAGTGGTTTGGCTCCGGTCAGTAAATCGGTATCAGACTCTGACTTTAAAGTGATGGAATCGAAAATGAAATACAAGAGGGAATTGAGGTTAAGGAAGTTCCAGCCTCGTAAAAAGAAATAAAAAATACAATTATAATTTGAGGAGGATAGAGAGAAAGGAGACCCAAACAACTGCAGTTGCAATTTGAAGAGTAGAAATTGAAATTGCAATTTGAAAAAGAGGATAGAGACAGAAAGGGGAGAACGATAAACAAATGCATATGAAATGTCTAAAAGAACAAATACACCTACAGATGCAATTACAAAAAGAGAAGGGTGAAAGGGAATTTCTAGTTAAAATGAACGAATTTGAGCTGGCATGTGAAAAACTTGATCCCAAATCACATACAAATTCAAGTTTTGACATTACAAGAAATATCAGGTTAGTGCTCCTTATCGTGAAAAAGAAGTAGACAAATATTTTTTTTAAAAAACGTTGCTGAAAATATGAAATGGACAAGAGAGAGCATTTGACTAAATTTTTGCAATGTGTACTTTATGGCAAGGCTCGATATATATGTCCTTGTCTATACAACATAGTTCTGACTACGATTTGGTTAAAGTGTGAATCTTAATGGGTTATGCATTAATCCCTGAGGCTCATCGAAAAAAATCAGAAACTATTGAAAAGAAGCTGGACTAAAAAGAGAAAAAGAGTAGTTATTTAAGAGCTGGTGTTTACCCAAGAAAGTTGAACGTGATTATGAATGTCCTCGAACAACTAGTGTTACTTGAATAGTTCAAAATTTGTGTTTCTAATGAGATTACGAATCATCTTGAAGAGCTTAAGATTGAAACCTTGGAAAATACTGCACTTGTTGGTGAAGAGTATTCCATAAATGATAATGTTCCTATTGTAAGCAAAACATTCATTCAGCAATCCACCGGTAGAAATGTATTTAAGCCTAATATGACTCCTCCTAGAACTCAGTCTGGTCCAATTCCTGAAAATGAAGCTTCAGAGAAACTTCAAAATCCTTTTCTACTACAACGTGCAGCTATTTCAACAGAAAAGGACAAGTCGTTTCTGATTGCTTAAAATTGAAATATAGGCATCCGAATCAAGAGACCTATTCCAAATGCTCTTATTTCTAAGAGGTCAAAGTCACGGTCATGTATTGAAAGCAATACATATATTGGGTCTAATAAATCTCATTCTGAATTTATTATCGAGAATTGTGAACCATTCATGTGACAGTCGGTATAATGATTTCTTTACCCGTTGAGGGCATTAATTTGTTGCTAGGCAACTACCTACCTGGAGATAAGGTTGTGGTTAATCCACATGTAATTTACAAGCCTTCCTTGGAAAGTTGATCCTATTGATAAATAATAAAGTGCGTCTTATTCAGCTTGTGCAGTTACAAGAGCTATGGCAAAGAAATATCTTGAGAATGATTTTGATAAGGAAAATATTCCTTTGGCTGACACATGTATTGGTCGGGTTTTTAATGAGGTCACCTTTACTTCAATTTGTATCAATCAAAAGGTATTGATCACAGTGATCTCTTTTAAATACTTATTATATTTTATCTAATGAGGGTGATAAAACAGAATCACTTGTCGAACGGGAAAAAATATCCTGATATCTCCTAATTCCTTGAGCAGGCCGTTAGTGAAACTGAAACAACCGAAGGACCCGTCTGTTTCTCATTTAGGGATACATAAAACGTATCACAAGATCTTGACACACTTTTATGGGCCAAATATCAAAAGTGATGTTTGTATTTTTTGTCGATCTTGTCATAATTGTCAAATGGTAGGATATACATAAGGCTTATCTGCAACATTTTCCTGCATTTTACGAACCATTTACCAGAATAATGGTCGATTGTGTTGGTCACTTACCTAAGAACAATTCAGGCAACCAATATTTGTGTACCAGTATGTGTGTCAACAAGTTTCCCAGAGGCAATATTAAAATGAAAATTACAGTAAAAGCATTGATAAAGTTTTTTATGCTAAATTTGGCCTTCCCAAATCTATTCAATCACCTCAAAGGTCAAATTTTATGTCTGAAATTTTCCAGCTTGTTATGCTTGAATTTGGCGCTCATCAATTCAAGTCAATAGTGAAATATAGGTTTACCAGAGGCAATTCCTTTGATGAATAATAAATTTAGGTTTCACAGATCTTTACTTGAGAAAAGTTTTGAGTCTTATAATGGAGTTCCTTCTGTATTGCTCATTCTTCAAAAGTTTCGTCAAATTATATTTTATGGCTCTTTTAAAGTAAAGAAGAAAATGAACGAGATAAATTAAATAATAATACTCTGATCTCAATGCTGAGATTAATGTTTGGATCATAATCACAAAGTCCTTTTTCATTTTTTTGACTGTTGTGCAGGGTAAATAAATTATTTTTGCTAAAATTTACAAAGCTTGTTGGCTTCACTCTTCTCCTTCTCACTTAGAACGAGCCGAGATTTGTAACATTTATAATGGATATAGCTTTATCCTGCCCGTGTGACCAGTATGATTAGATATATTCCTATAATAATAATAATAATAATAATAATAATAATAATAATAATAATAATAATAATAATAATAATAATAATAATGAAATTTGATGCATGTCATTTGTCCAAAAACAAATATACAAGGAACCTCATGTACATGCGTCACATGGCTATGAACACGAGATCATTTCTCACTGGGCGGCTGTGTGTTTGTATATATATATATATATATATATATATATATATATATATATACACACATGATTATATGTATACATGTATATATATATATATATATATATATATATATATATATATACACCCACGCTTATAGGTATACATGTCTATATATATATATATATATATATATATATATATTCATGATTAATCATGAATTTTTAATATCATGGTGTTTGCTATGGGAACTGAATTAATACGCTGCAATCATTTGAAAATTCACACTTCTTTCACATTTCAATATCAACTATTCAAGCAAATATGCACTTTGCATGAGTAAAACATATACCATAATAACTGTTAAGGTATCAAAAATACTTTCAAATATGAAGATTTGTTTTTAAAAAATAACCAGAATGCGTTAATTTCGAAAGATTATTTCACCATCTGAATGAAAGGAAACCAGAATACCTTTCACAGGGTGTGGATTTGTAAAATTCTGCATTTAGAGATTAAAATGAAAAGGTGTATTCCGTTGTAAAATGTAAGAAAATGATTTAGAGAAAAACTGATAAAAAAGCGTTAAATTGAAATAAATATAATAAAGATGCAAAGATTGAAAAAATCGAGACTAATTTTATGCTAAGTTTTAAAATGTAAATAAAGTTTCTCACATAATCTACATTAGAAGTTCCTATTCTCGTCCTTAAAATCAGTTTAATGTATTAAATTGAGTTGCACAAACTTAAACACATTAGAGCAGGAGGAAGATTTCACCACAATAAATAATTTACAACGAAAATATTTTTATTTGTATACATTATATTGTCTTAAAGAGACACTTTAAAATTTGACAGCAATGATTCTTAAATTATACAGACAAACGTTGGCATGTCTGATCTAAGCTTGGCTGGTTGGGCGCTAAAGTTCGGTTGTGGGATTTTCTTAATATACTTGATAGAATTTTTTTTTTCATATTTAGCAGCTTCAGTGTACAAATGTCATGGCGCTTTTCAGATGAGATGTATGAAATATGAATTGTTAGTGATGACGTATGATGATGAGACGAATCATTTTGATATAAGATAGATAAGTTTAATAACCATTATACCTTCTTAAGAGAAAAATGGTTTTAATTGCGTTGGCATGTTTGCAATACATAGTCTTAGCAAATTATGTAGTAATCAAAGCAATATATTTGTAAATGCGGAATTTAATAACAATTATACATAATGCAGACTAGAAATGAACGTAGTCTTGTAAGCATCATTGTCATACGTAGTCTTGGCAAATGTTGTAGTAGTAATTAGGGCAGTGCAGAGGCAGAGATAACATAGCAACCACACACAAACAAGGCAAATTCTGTCTGCCGAAAGCTGGGGGGTGGGTGGGAGCAAATTCTTCTCTACGGCCCTGGTAGTAATTGTATTGATAGTTTAGTTTCTAATTGTCAATGTGTAGTAGTTGCAGTAATAGTGCTAGTACCATTTGTGTTGGTGGCAATATTAATCTTCATGAAATAGTGAAACGAGGCCAAGTGATGAGAGTTCCTGATAAAGAACATTACCTGCGAAAATCGGTAAAATTCATATTTCCTACAGCATTACGAGCATTCAATCATGCTGTATGTTTAGTGCTTTAAATAAATACATCTTATTAGTTTTAGAATGTTTATAAAAATTCAGTCACAGCGTTTGAGTAAACTTTAGATCTTGACTACCTTTGGACAGTTAAATCTCGGACCATCCGGGTATGTGAAAAAACCAGCCAGCAGCATCGCGTAGGTTGGCGGTTATTCCAGGGATCTTCTTCCACCATTTATACTGGCCATATCTATAGCCTATCATATGCTTAAATGGAGTTAAATCCACCACAACAAGAACTGCATCTATAATTTCATGAAAATGATTGATACCGTTTAAATGTAGTTGCTGTTTAGATATCTACTGAAGGCGTACTAACAAAGAAGCAAGAAAAAATGAAAAAAGAATGTGCTCTCGAACCCTGAATGTTTGTTCCTTTTCATCCCCGCCAACCGCTTCAAAGTCTAATTTGTTTCATATCATGCATATCAAACGATTATGCTCAAATTTTTTAAAAACAAATTAAGTCGTGCTAGATTGTGACCCACCTTTTAACCTTTAAGTCTGTCAGTCGACTTTACGTAAATACATTACGTACTGTCTAACGTTTGTGAGAGACCCAGATGTGCAATCAGATTTAAATCTCTAAGTGGCAATGTGCATAATAAAGACTAAATAATAATTGTTTAATAATAGTATGTTGCATTAGTCCTCACTTGTAGATGTTTCCAACGTTATTGAATTTGTTGTGTGAATAAATAGATGCTTTAAAACTTTATTTTATATCTCATTTATCTCTGAACGCTATTTATTCAACAACGACAGAAGCGACGAAATTTCACCAGTTTATATTAGACAGCATATAAATCAAAGAAAATAATTTAGTTGGAGAAACCCTTTCTTTTAGTGCCACAAGAATCTCTAAAATATTGGTGGAGATCAGAATTTGCATCTAACAATGTCAGTAACCATACGTTTTGCTGATTTGGTCATATTTAAAGAACTTTCCTCTGTTTTATCTATACTGAGAGAGAGAGAGAGAGAGAGAGAGAGAGAGAGAGAGAGAGAGAGAGAGAGAGAGAGAGAGAGAGAGAGAGAGAGAGAGAGAGAGAGAGAGAGAGAGATTATTTGTGGTAACTGTCTATGTCATCCGAATCGGTAAAGTGGCTTATCAATATCTTTTGTTTGCTTTTGAATTGATATCTTTAATTTACATCATGTATGTATTATATAATAAATATCTGCATGTCAGTTAACAAAGTTTCATTGAACAAATCCGAAAAGTATCCGAAATACGAGCAAACAAGCATACAACATATGCACTGTTACATTAACATTTCTTGAGAATCCTCCAGGATAATGCTTTAACCTTATTATAATTTCCACTTTGATTTTAGAAACTAAACATATGTGTTGGCATAACAAAATATGTAATGTTTAAGTGTAAATGTTGTAACCAACTAACGTCATAGAAAATTGTATATCAGCTACTACATATGCTGTCAGGGGAAATCAAAAAAATTATATGGCTTTTAAAACAATATTATTCAAATATATCCTCTCATAGAATACATTATAACAACTGCAAACCTTTTGTATTAATGTAACATGTCACGTATTATTATAAGATAGTTGTTAGTGATAATAGTAGTTGTAATAGTCTGAGCAGTGTTAGTACAAGTAGCTGATGTAGTTTTCATTGTATTCCACGAAGGGTATTTATTATTTCTACATTTCCTTCACAGATTGACTTCGAACCAACAATGCATTAGTCTCTATCTACTTTACCAGATGTTGCTCATGCCATACATCTCTTTGTATTTGGCAGTGTAAGAATCCGTCAATGTGACTGATATATTTTCTTCATCATCAGTATCAAAGTTCAGCAACGAAGCACAGCTTGCCAGATGTCACATGGTCACAGCATATAAAACCCAACTACCACTAAGCTGAGCTACTGATAGCAGAAGTGAAATCCAGGTAGGTTAACGGTGAGTACCATAGAGTATTATTTTCACTTTCTGCAAGTACATTTTCTAATAAATATCAATAAATCTAAGCAATGTTAATATCAGTAGTAGTAGGAGTGGTATCTGTGGTGTAATTGAGGTGGTTGCAATTTTATTCCATGAAAGGTGTTTATTATTTCTACATTTGCGTTACATACTGATTTCGAGACCAACCATGCATCCATGTTGGTCTGCTTTATCACATGTGGCTCATGTCCTACCTTTGTTTTTGACCCTGCTGACAGTGTTTTCATCCAGTCACATTTATTGACTAATATATTTTAATTATCATCGGTATCAAACATTCAGTAACAAGACCAAGCTAGCAAGATTGTCACCATATATCACACCCTAATGTTCGAGCAGTTTACCTGACTGAAACCACGAAGAAGAGCTATAGATATTTGAAGAGGGATCAAGCTATCTACTAAGGGCTCCACATGTTGACTTTTTCTTTCACTTTACGCATGTGCATTCTTCTAATATTTATTTGTATTTTTAACTATGAAACTAAAATTTCACTGTTTTAATGCATGTCTCAAACAATCATGTCTTAAGGTAGTTTGCTTTATAACCCATTTCCTTAATGTCGCGTGTTGTTCCGACCAAAAGCACAATTAATATCAGGAAACTCAAGTAAATTCAGGTGAAAGGCAAATTAACTGGTAACTCACCCACATCTCTCTATCTCAAGGACATTAAATAAGAAACATATAATTATAAAAAAGTATATTATTGTGTCATGTAAAACAGCAAAATGTTTGTAAATTCTGATAAATGATTGACAATGAAGAATAGTTTATAAATGTCTCATAAAATTATATCTAAGGTTTGCAAACCGAACTTGCAGAGGAGATAATATGTAAAACATCTACTGTTTTTTTCCGTTAAACTCTCGTAACGTGCAAGCAAACAAACTGCCTGTGAATCAGCAATTTGTAACAGAGAGATATTGATGCATCTTTTGACCTTGATAACCTTAAATTCACATCAGTTTTAAAACTAAATCAAGGTTATTATGTATCTCTTGTGACATATATTTTGACCTTTTTTTGAACGACAACTCATGCAGAAAGTGCAATATATGCTTATTTTCTACACTTTTGTATGAATTATGTCTGAAAATTTGACATTAATTTACTCTACAGTTGTACAATAATTAAAATTTTCATTCAGTATCTACTGCTCGTACATGCTTTACCTGTTTATTTAATTTTGGGTAACTATGTAATAATTTTTGATGATGTATATGTAAGACAGGTCTGTGGTCTAGTGGTATAAGTGGTTTTTTTTTTTTGGTACTCATGGTCCGTGGTTCGAGACTCGTGACAACCAGTTGGCGACGTGGCGCTTTTGATGCCATTTTTCTAATCCAAAATCCAACAGAAAAATAATATAATCTGCCACCATGTAACACACGTGGTGGGTATACGTTTGCTCTATTTGTGGGATTATCATGAAGAGAGTGCTGTTGTTTTTGTTGTTCTAGTATTTCACGCCATTTTTAGCACACGATTGGCTATATCTGGCGGCCAATATTAAAGGTGGAGGAAGAAACCGGGAAAACCGCGGAAGGAACCACTGATCCACGAGTTCCACTAGCAAGCTTTCTCACATGTCCACATTCGCCGAATCTTAGACGTGAACCCACGCAGACAGAGGTGAGATGGCAGTGATTCGTAACGAAGGGTGCTTTAAACCACTCGTATACTCGGGCCCACTCATGGGTAGAGTGTATTATGTTTCTGTTGCACGTATGTAAATCCCCCGTTAGGATACGTTGTTAAGTTTATGTTTGTTGTTAACATTATGTTTTCTGTTAAGTTTATGTTTGTTTTTAAGTTTATGTTTGCTGTTAAGTTTATGTTTGTACCTTCTGTATATAATCATCACCATTTGTATAGACAATCATAACCATTGGAAAGGAATTTGCAACAGTACAAGGCCCATCCAAAACATTGCTGGAGAGTAGACAAAATCAAGCAAATGACACTGATAGAACCAAAAAAGTTTAACATTGGTCATGGGTAGATTAAAAGCATAAATCCATGAGATCTGCATTATACAAAGGTATTGTAAAGGACTCTGTAGACAATAGTAAAACCCCAAATTTGATAACATCGCTCTTTGGTTTACACGAGAAAACGTAGATTACAAAATACACAACGTTCAAAATTTTATCTTGGGGTTCTAACACATCAAATATTTATGCAACGTTCACACTTTTATATTGGGGATTAGACACACACACACACATACATACATACATACATACATACATACATACATACATACATACATACATACATATATATATATATATATATATATATATATATATATATATATATATATATATATATATATATATATATATATATATATATATATATGTGTGTGTGTGTGTGTGTGTGTGTAATTCGAGCTTTGGCTTCTGCTTGAAAGTTTGCAAATCATGAGACTGTGACACTAACTCGATGACTATTTGAACAGGACTCCCGTTTCCTGCTTTTGTGCCAAAACATTTTGATAACTTTAAACAAAAATATAAATATTTTTAAAATCATCGCTTGTACTAATGGACTTTGTGGTATGAATAGTGTATTTATCTGATGCAAAAAGAAATTTACGTAAACTGAAATGAGCAAGAATCAATTGTGAATGTTCCCATAGTCTTTCCCAGACTCACCTTTGGAGTTATATGAGAGTATGTTTGAACGGAACTAAGTTTTAGAAAGTATTTAATATTATAGAAATAATATTAACCAAACTTTTAATTTTTTCCAGACAGAAAAAGAAAAATGAAGAAACTGTTTGCTCTTCTTTTCCTTGTGGCAATGATTGTTTTAATTGCGGCACAAATATCTGGTAAGTTTTCCGCTGTCATTTCTCTTTTCTAGTTCGTCTGTTTGTATACAAATCCGTCTCACGTACTATAAGCATAAGTCAGCTTTTGAGATAGTCACCTGTTATATTTATTCAAGAGTTCAGATGCCCGACTTTCACAGAATTTTCTTTCTCATTTTTGCACTGTACGCCAATTTCCGGCAATTCCTTAAAAGCTAATAAATAATAATTGTCCTCTAGTCATCCACTAAGTTGTCTTCAGGTGAGAATACGTCGTTTGCGAGAGATAATTGGAGCTGAGCATGAAAAATTAGTAAAGACACAGAGTTACAAAACTAGTATTATCAGTCTTGTAATTTGTTTAATTTTAATTCGAAAATTTCGTGGATGTTAAAAAAATATTTATTCATGTTTATTCCACGTTTGCCGTCTTTTCAACTTGTTATTACTAACTGGACGTACTTCACTTCCTGTCACAATTCCATCCGTTGAAAACAGGTGTCTGCAATAGTTTGGGTTCAAAGCTTCCTTTGTATTATTACTGACTGAAAAAACATCGAATTATAAAATATGACCGTAGAGATAGGCCCTCTTCTTGCAAAATCCTGTTGTTTTTTTTTTCTTCTCGAAACATACGCACTACTTCAAATCATCTCACTTTCATGGAATAAACTTATATATTTCTTACGCAATGATAAACCAAAAATGAGAGCAGCGAATTTACGGTAGGTAATTATTAATGTCCTATATTACCTAGATGAGTTAACATGCTATTGAATATGATCAGTGGACAAACTACAGAATTTTAAGATATAAAATTATGTTATTATATACCTATATCAAAAGGAGTCACTGATGGGGAAGAGGAAACCTGATATGTATTCACATCATTAGACGCCTGTACAGAGGTTCAACTTAAATATTTTCCAACAGAACAAATAGCATGCACTGAATATCCGTATTATTATTATTATTATTATTATTATTATTATTATTATTATTATTATTATTATTATTATTATTATTATTATTATTATTACAATCATTTTGTTATCCTGAAATATATCTTCCACACAATATTATTGTATTCTGTACACTTTTCTTGATGCTATAAAACAATAACTGACTTAAAATGTTCACCTATCTCTGTTATGTTCATCATGAGAAAAATTATATTCATCACTGATATATATATATATATATATATATATATATATATATATATATATATATATATATATATAAATAAAACTGTAGAAAATATTAATCTTTTAATTGACCAGCTTGTATACGTTTGGTTTTTCAAGAGCTGTTCAGTTTTGTTAAAAAAGCACACAAAAATAAAACAGTTAAAAATGAGACAAAAATCATTGATGTTGATAGTTAATCAATTTGCAAAATATAAAATAGTCGGCTTATGTGAAAACCCTGTGATGAACAGGGAATTAAAAGAAGACGTGAATTGCTGTGCTTGGTGACAAATAAACCTATGCATCACATGACTTTACAGACAGATGTTAGACATATGAAAAAGACGCAAGTGTTATTTTTTCTCATTGACGAGAATTTTTCTTCAGTCACATTCGAATAGATGAAGAAATCGAACTATACTTGCATAACTGGCAGAAAAAAAAGCTATTTATATTTCTTTTGCGAAAGCAGTAGACCTTTCTCAGCATTAGGAAAACGAATTGCTTCAACCATTTCCCTGAATGATAAAAACACTGCTTCGATTTAAAATTACACATAACGACACCTTTGAGTTAAATTGTCAGCGTGACCGGAGTACTGACACAAGCGACGTAAGAAATGTTTGCACATCGATTCATATTCTTTGATCTAAGCAATGCTTTTCCCATCAAGCAAATCTTTTGCTTTGGATAGCCTAACGCTGGTTCTATTTATATGCCACTGTCTGGTTTGGAAACACCTATAAATGGAAGGCATTACATACATTGAGATAGAACATTTCCCGGGGAGGGAAATTTGAATGTAATTGTAAACAGGAAAGCGAAGAATAATGATGATCGTTTTTTGTAGGCCAGGTAAGGTTATATATAGTGTGCGTTTTCTGAATTCCACAAACAGGGAAAGTTTGAACGTCGAATCGAACACGTGCTGTCTGTTAGGGGTACACTTATGTATCATCCACCGATACACTATTTTGCGTTATCTGTTTGGATAAAGGCGTCCAAGGATAGCTGCTTTGTCCCTGTTCCGTATATAGGCATCAATGTATAATTATATGTTAAAGTACATGGATTGCATTTCCAAATAGCCTTCCACATTGGGATTATGTGTAACACTGAATCCGAAATTGACAATGTCAAAGTTTTTCTCCTTGCTCAGAACGAATTATATATATATATATATATATATATATATATATATATATATATATATATATATATATATATATATATATATATATATATATACAAGAGTTTGCTGCATCGAACGAACTTCTAACTCTGCAACATGTTTAATTATCCAAAAGTGATATTAAAATCAGGTGATGATGATAATGACTGTGACGACTAAATTCTTAGAACTTTTATTTATGTGTTTTCTTAAATGTATTGCAGGTCCACCTGGTCCTCCAGGCGAGAAAGGTGACAAAGGTAATACTGGTGTATTGGGTTTTCC
Organism: Potamilus streckersoni; assembly: GCA_016746295.1. Classification (NCBI taxonomy): domain Eukaryota; kingdom Metazoa; phylum Mollusca; class Bivalvia; order Unionida; family Unionidae; genus Potamilus; species Potamilus streckersoni. The sequence continues at coordinate 716,801 of JAEAOA010000598.1, read as the reverse complement.
AGGTTCAAAGGGGGAAAAAGGTGCCCCTGGTGCCCGTGGTGATCAAGGTCCTCCTGGTCCACCTGGTCCTCCCGGTCCCCCCGGTCCTGCTCCTGCTCGCTGATTGCGATTCCTCGTGACACAATTGCTCTTCTACCTACTACTATTATCAGAATAATACAACTGGCTTTCGAAGAGATAAATAATACATTTAATATTTTTCTTTTAGTGACTAGATTGTCAATAATAATTGGATAAGCTCTTTGTTGCTGGTATATTTTAACCAAATAGACTTCTACTGGGCCTTCTTTGTAGTAATATACAAGAAATATGAAATGACATCTTCGTCTTGACAATGATTTAAGGATTTCATTACTGCAATAAAGTACAGAAATATGCTTATCTCCAAATTGTAGTTTGACAAAGTGACTAAATTATCTCTATGATGGAATTAAAAACTAAATTTCTGCATCCATAGCTTACATTCCTGCGTTTTGTCTTTTCATCTTTCTGTTTTTTTTTTTCTTATCTTCTTCCGTTCTGTTCATATATCCCAATAGTGCAGGTAGAGGCATGCAATACTTAAAGCATTGATCACATTTATAAAGTAGCAAAGTGTAAATTTCAATCCAGATATCTCCTTCTATAATGAATGGTATTAATAGCTGTGCACAGCAGCACATCTCGTCCTTGCTCGTCGTCTATGAAGTCTAAGACATAAGTAAACAATCAACCTAATTCAGATATTCACATGTTTAGCAATTTTTGCGTATCTAGTTGTATTCATTGCAAAGTTGGGTTTTATGTGCCAATACTTTAAAAGAAGTATTTCATTTTATACCGTTTCAATGGATAACAATTTTAAACAAAATGCTAAATATGATTTCTCTATATTTCATTAGTTTTAGTTCTTTCAAACTACCAACTTACCTACTTTCCTACGTATGTACTTTATCTTTTTTTCTCCCATGAACACAGTCATCAAAGGTATATATATATATATATATATATATATATATATATATATATATATATATATATATATATATATATATATATATATATAGATGCAATAAACTGACGACGAACAGTACGAAACTAGTAACTAACTAGCCTAAGCGCTTTCGACTCTTAATGAGTCTTTTTCAAAGGCAAATACACACACACACACACACATATATATATATATATATATATATATATATATATATATATATATATATATAATCTGAATCAGCATTGACCATGACGAACTGAAAAAGTGCCAATTTTCGCGAACCTAATAAACTTATTTTGCGGAGGGTTTTGACTGACTGATTTAAAATTTAATCAGAATAAAAGAATGTCACCTCCGTGATTTCACTCGGCCTTGTAAACCCATTGCCACAATAGTCATTTAATGGAGATAGCAGGACACTATTGGTTGATTTTGTTTCAAGACTACAAATTTTAAATCTGAGGTTTATGTTGAATTTTTTATATAACACATAATTGGGAAAAAGGAGTGCAATATAAGCTTTAAAAAGGATAATAATTTTCAAGAAAAAGTTGAAATTTCGTGAAGTATATTTGGAGCCATGTACGTCATATAATACTCTCTGAAAAGAACTGAATTCCCGAGTTTACCATGGTGACAAGATTTATAGAGACAAATGGCACACCCTGGGACTGTATAGCGACAATGGGAATTTTGTATCGGAACAAGTGGAATGGCACAGGTGACATTATGTTACAGTACTGGATACTTGCAACAATGTGACAGTTGCTGACCTAAATATGTGTAGCTAGTCTAGGTAGGGACAAATATAGTAGAGAGACATATATGCAACACAACCATAGATTGATGAACACTAATCTATCCTACATAAATTAACAAATCGATGAAACATTTTTTTTTAGAGAGAGAGAGAGAAAGAGAGAGAGAATAAATATATGCACACATTATAAAATCGAATGAAAAGTTTTATATGCAAGAAAGAAGTAATATCTTTCGAGGGATTTGATGTGACCCTGAAAAGGTCCGTTGTTTGTTATGTTAACACCATTCCATTAACATACAAGAGATTGCATAGTTCTTCTTCTGTTCCTCAAATTCCTCAAATCTTGTCTCAAACTGTGTCTTACTTTTGGTGCGAAGATGAGAGTCCGCTTCAAATAGCCTTGTCTTTAGACATATCATCTTTTTTTCAAACAGTTCCAAAGGTGATCCGAATACTGGTCTATTTTGTTTTCACTTACACGGGTAAGTCCCAACGAGAAAACAAAAAGACGAAAAGCGATGGCATAGCAGCAGCTATCAAAGTGAACAGAACTTCACGAGAAGGTTGATTACAACTGGGACTTAATAGATTTTTTTCTCTTCGCAAGAATTTGTTCCGTTATCCCAGTACCTTCGCCACGTGCTCTTTCTTTTCCTCACATCGACGATTTTAAACAAAGACTGAAAAAAGAGTCAGATACATTTTTAACAGGAGTAGAGGCAGAACGAGCATTTCCTCTTGAACAGCAACAGGAGAAGAAGAAGAAGAGTCAAGAAGGAAACGACAGGACTAAGAAGCAGTAGAGAAGAAACAAAGGTTAGAAGAAAATGAGAACATATGTATGAGAGAAAAAGACATTACTGAGCCAGACAGCATAACCATTTGACTACACTAGAGATAACACCCCTAGTGATTTCGACTAAATCATTGATAGGAGCAAGTCCACAAGTAGTCATTGGCCGTGGCTAGGGCTTAAGACAGTTAAAGCGGATTGCTTCACGTTCCTGAATTTGTTCTAAGGAAAACAATCAAACATCCAACGGTCCTTTTCAGGGCTACTCACTTCTTTTCGAAAGGAGATACTCCTTCATTTTGATAAAATGAATTAAAACACAAAATCCTTTGTTTAGCCATACAATGTACGTGTTGTGAGTATAAGAGTGTAGGTCCTTATTATTCTAAACAATCGAAACCAAGAGACATTTCAAGTTTTTTTTTTCAAGTCTGGTCTATTCTGGTACAAATTTTTACAATGCAAAATCACAACAATACACAACTATTTTTCAAATGTTTATAGACTTCTGCTATTTCGTTTATTCTTCTTTCACTCTGTGTCTCTGTTTTTAGATTTTCTTCACTTACGCAGGCATTTCATCCCTTCCTCCTCACCTTTTTTCTGTCTTCGCTTTCTAAACGTGTCGTGGTTCTCCATTTGCTTAGGGCACCTATTCTTCTTCCTATCCCTGCTCCTTTTCTCCTTTTCTTTCTTAGGACACTATGAAGACTAATGTCCTTGAATTTTGTCTCTTGTGGCACTGTTGTTGATTTTACGACGATCTAGACATTACTCGGCTTTGCTGAAGGAAACTTTTGTATGACTTCTCACAAAGCTCTTATCATTCGTTCGATCTGTGTGGGTTATTCCATCGTGCTGTTCGGTTTGAGAACAAAATGAATACTGAGAAGGAAGTCCTTTATATATGCACTGGTCTGACATGGATATATAGTGTCCATGGCGTTTCAAATGTAGTCATGTGACCTATTGTAACCAGTTGAAACGATCGCATCATTTCATAAAGAAAGGAGAACAAATTAAGAAGCAGAAACGAGATTTATCGCCTCGCAGAGTAGCTGAAGTATAGACACAAATTCATGCCGGTGATTTTGAAGATGAGTTTACCAGAATCTAAACGCAGTCTACACTCAGGCAAAGTCAATCACTACTATAAACTATTCAACGATCGGACAGAGCCAAACAACGAGGAGAAGCAGAACTCCTGTTACAGCAAGCAGAAATATCTAAAGACACAGCATGTGACATTCCACACGATACCCCTTGAAAGTACACCCTCAGGAAATGCGAGAACCTCGGTTGTTTCCGGTGAAAATTTTAAAGACGGAAAATATATTCACGTCTATCATCATGATGAACTTTTTGTTGTCATCACCAGTATCACTGCATTCCTGGGATATGGTTATTGCCATCAGAAATGTGAATATTGCTATAACAATCGGGAGCGACATAAGAATTGCGGATCGAAATGTGAGGGATGTTTAGCCTCTAAATCCTGTATAGATGAAGGACAAGAACGAGTGCAACTTGTTACCAAATACATCTAAAGACGCAATGCTCATAGCAGAACTGTGCTTATCAACTCCTGAGATTGAGCCCTATTTGTTGACAAGGCAAACGTACCAATAATGCCGATGCGCACGTTTGTTCATGAAAGAAGCTATGTGACATTTTTCGCCAATTCTTGGACTTGGAACACCAATGCTACATTCAAAATACCATCCTAAACATGAAGAAGAAGACAATGACCAGAAGAAAGGGCATTTCATTTTTTTAAAATTTCAAATGCATGCAATAGACTGTCATTTACATTCCTATTTTTTGCGTGCGAGAAGTGCATCCACAAGCACGTCTTGACTCATTTCAATTACTGTAGCAAGATTCCTGGAGGACGTGAAAAATTTTTCAGGCGACTAACACACTAGCCGATTTTACCCAATGGATAGTAAACCCTATTGACGAAAGGTGGAGCCTAGAAGATATCGAATGTTACGGAGATTATCATCGCTATGATACGGTGATGGCTCAGAATTTCTCAAGATACAATGGAAAGATTCTTTTCAAATACTATACGGAACAAAGTACCAAACTGAACCAAAATGATTTCCATGCAAGTGGGCCATGTGCAGTTTAAAGATTCGATGAGTTTTATGGCTATGCCTTTGAGTCGTATGCCTAAAACGTTTGACATGACTGAAATGGCCAAAGGTTATTTTCCACACTTTTTCAATATCGAAGCAAACCATTACGCCGTTGTACCCACACTTGCCTGAGGATCACTGCTATGACACCAACAACATGTTTACCGAAGAAGGAGAAGCTTTCTACGCTTGGCACCAGACTTACTCCTCAAACTCATTCGACTTTCAGGAAGAAATGTTAAAGTATTATCGTTATGACGTGGACATTTTAAGGCGTTGCTGTGGAACATTTTGAGAACTGTTCATGGAGCTGCACCATTGCCAAAGCGTATTATCAGTACTCAAACAACCAATTTTGTTAAACGTCATTACTAGGTCAAAGCCCTATGCTGGTTTTATTATTTGTGCGACAAGGAAGACAAATGGATTCAACACGCTGCAGTTGAGGAGGCCAAAAAGCAATCAGAAAATATTCAGTGGATGCTTGAGACTTTGAAAACCCTCAGATTGTGTACGAGTTTAAGGTGTGCTTATTTCACGTATGTCTTATCTGCTAACTTGAACGTAACACTAAAAACCAGTTTAAGCGCATCGTAGAAAGTTACAAGCTGGTGGACCCACTGAACCCACGAGAGAGTTTGTACGGAGGATGGACAAATGCCACCTGTTGTACCAAGCCGACGAGGAAAAAGGAGAAGAAATCAAATACTTGGACGTGTGTTTTCTGTATCCGTACGTGTGCAAAATTTGTAACTTTCACGCAGGGCACCCGCAATTGACACATTGACATTGGATAACATTCGACAATACGAAGGATTAATTAAATGTAAAATTTTGTCTTTTACGAAAATGAACCATCCCGTCTTACCACACCATTGCCAATTTGCCAATGAAAACTAATATTTCTCTTGTGTTGTACTTGTGATGAAACGTGCAACCAAAACCATAACACTCAGGAAGAAAGAGCCTTGACGGGAACGTGGGTCATCGTGGAATTGTTTAAAGGTCTGGACTTTGGATAACAGCTGTTAGAAGTGTACGAAATTTACCACTTTCCCAAGACATAAAAATTCCACAAAAGCGACGACACTCAGAAAGAAATTTTCGCAGACTACGTTAATGTCTTTTCAAAACTGAAACAAGAAGCTAGTGGCCATCCTTCCTGGTGCCATACTCTCGACCGTCGAAAAAAAATTCAAAGAGAAATACTGGGATCAGGATCGCATCACTTCCAGATCACGTCGAGTAAAACGAAGGAAGGCAATCGTTTGCCAGAGTGATGTTAATCTTTTTGTGGGGCAAAGTTGGCAGAACGCAAGTGTTTAACCAAGACGGAGTATATGGCAACTTTTGGACTACTTCCAAATGATTCATGACAAAACCAATTACACGAAACACGCTGGCGTCGTTAGTAAGGACTTGATATTAGTCAATTACGAAGAAGATCTGGACTTTGTAGAAACCGACGAATTTGGAAATGTCATCATTGCACCCTAAGTAACATCCCATGCTTTCTTAAAACTGTACAAAGCTTTATAACTTAGAAGATCGCTTGCTGTATTTTTACACGAACATTTACATCTACATCGATCGTCTGGGTGAACAATACCTTAAAATCGAAAGAGACCGTTTAGCAGCCTGTACGGACAAGCATCCTGAGGATAAGATTCTATGTTTTGTAAGTGGTTGTCCAAAAACGTACCGCCACGAATACCATGACCACTAAGGAGAAGTGCACACTGAGTGTAAAGTGAAATGATTGACTCTCAATTATCGTATCATTCAAATGGTAAATTTTGGCGTACTTAAAGAAGTCTTGCAGTCTGAACAGAATGGAAACTTTAAAGTGACCACTTTCCAACCATACAAGTTTGTATGTTTACCCACACATCGAAGCGTCAGTCGACCATTGGAAAAAGTATATCAAACTGTGTACAAGAAGAGAGTACAACTTCCCAAATACTTAAATTTATCGTACGGACACGCTAATATTGGTCAGAATATCAAAAGGTACAACGTCTAAGAGCAATAGTTCATTGTCATAAGTAAGAGAAAAAGACGAATGTTTTCACTCACCAACTATCAAGCGAAAGCGAACTCGAGTGCGATGCTGTGCCTTGCAATGGCTGAAATGCCTTATGCTGTGAGGACAGTTATTCAGTACCAAATCATCGATGGAACTTTGCTATAACTACATCTACCATGGACAGTGATGATGGTGTTGGTGTCAAAAAAAACGAATGTGAAAGAGATGCCACTAGTTATCGTACACATTTCACTTTACTGGATTTTCTGATCGATGTCCACCTCTACGGAAAAACATACGGCTACGATCCTACAGATGTCATGCAAAACTGAGGAAAGTTCTTAACGATTTCACCATACCCTTATTGAAATGAACTTGTAAAAGACGAATATTTGTTTCCTGTGCGTTTGCCTGAATACTGCGAGTATGAAAGTCGGTTTCAAACCTTTCGAGGAAAATTGCCAAAATATATGTGAGGACCTATCCCCAATGAATTAGAGCTGGATTTATCTACTTGGGTGAAAGAGATAAAGTCAAACGCTTCAGTTTACCTGGAACATGCTCGATGTTGCCGGATAGTCACTACGCACCTCTAGTGGGACCCAAGTAATCTTTGGATGGATACTTTACAAGAGAACATTTTTGGTTTACCTGTGGAGTTAAGAGAGTATAAGTAAGACGCAAACTCAGAAGCATTTCTCCACTTTTAAACTATGCTCTTTACCAAAGTTAACGAAAACTAATTACTACTTCAGTCACAAATATAAATAGGGTTATTGGCCCCGAACTAGTGATTCTTGAATGGATACGTTACAAGAAAACATTTGTGGCTTGCCTGTGGAGTTGAAAGAACTATTTACTGAGAGTTGATCAAAATACAAGTCAAACGCAAAGAACAATTGCATCCGTTACGGCACCGATGATTGAACCACTGGTACCTACGTGCTATAAGATGATTGAGTCTGATGAAAGTGTTTTAGCAGTTACACATTGATCAACTACTTGTGTGCAAGAAGGACTATATTGTTGAAAGTACTTATTGTTACTACCAGGTAGATTTCTGAATTGAATTCCAAAATAAGAGTTAGAGGATTAACAAAATCTTGGAAAGATAGTTTAAAAGGAAACTTGAACGGCTTGTAATGTGCAAGTTAGTGAATAATAGTTTGGATACGTCGACGGAATACGACCAGTTTTATGCCGAATGTATAATTGTAACTGCCGACAAAAGAGTGTACGAAAACAAGATAGCATGCCACGACATTTATCATTTTGTGAAACAACAGATTCCGTAAATGGAAATCAATGACAGTATGCAAACGATGGAGAATTATCATTACCTTTTACGATAACTGTGTCCATTAAATTGGGGTCGATGAGTAATGTGTGTCTTAGTGCTTTCTGGAATTTCCTTTACCATTCTGACTCTTTACTAACAGTACCTATCACCCAAACAATCATGAAAGTGATCCCTTTAAATGTCCACGACTCATTCTCCTCAAAACGTTGCTTTTTCATCTGGTTACTTCTCGACCTCTACGGGAAAACAAGATTCGTCAGCTATTAGGTACTGAAAATGTGTATGACTATGTCTGTGTAGCTGGTAACTTGCATCCTCACTGGACAGATGTACATGACTGGAATTGTGGAGGGTTTGAGGCTTGAACTAAAGAAGTGGCACACTATGCCGATATTTGTAATCCTAAAAAATTAAAACGTTTGGTGAAAAACGTTACTGTTACACCTATGCTAATGACAGTACCAGAAGAAGAAGAACAACCTGTCACCGAAAAAAAAAACTTTCTCTTTTTGACATCATTTGATCGATTGTCCAACTCAAAGAATCGTGTGGTGTTACAAAGAGTGGCAAGCGACGTACATTCTTCTACGAGGTAGTCAAGGTGATTCCATTTTGATTGTGAAAAATCTTCCTGTCGAAGATGATGGAATCGTGTCTTTCCCTAATCACACCCATGAATTCATCTTTGACGACATGTTAGGAGAAGACGACGAACAAATTAAACCGTGGTTTATACGCAAACGGCATAATCATAAAGCCAGTGTCATTTACATTAACCAAAATTTGTTTCAACAAAGTAAAGCACATCGCACTACCAGTCTCAATACGTGGTCTTGTTTAAAAGTTCTAGAGATCAATCTCAAGTGCAAGTCTTAGTCAAAGAGTTAGGACATCATGGTTGACTAATGCGTACGAACATGTCACTCAAACTACACAAGCCTATTTACTCGTGGATTTAAAACCCACAACCTCCGATTATTTGCGATTTTGTACCCATCTGTTTCACCATTTTTGCCAAGATGGAGGACCTGTCGTGTACACGTCCTCTTCGTCCACTTAAAAACCACCGCTGAACAAAAATCTATAGAAACTTCGGTCATTTTGGCTGTCTCACACAACGTCAACATGACATCCTTTCAGTCTCATCTTCCCATCAAATTGATTAGTGCCTTCTACGGCATCACTAATTCAAAAATCCACAAATATGTACTTGTGTCTTAAAGTCTCAAAGAAGTCTTGCGAAGGTTTACGGTGAGAACACGTCAGTTACTGCATGGAATCATTCAGATTCCACATCAGACCAAACATTTTGTTGATGCCACTGGCAGATCCTCGCATTGACACTCAAGGTAAAAAGCAAATCATTTTGAAACCTAGAGGTGTCTTCATTCGTTCCCTCTTAAAATGGGATCCCAATGCTCATAAAGTTCTCTCCAAGAAAAAAGCCACTGTTCTGTGTTAAGTCTAGGTTAAAGCCCCAGAAAAAGAAAAAGAAAAGCCCACATTATCTACCCACAAGAGTGCGTCTCCCAAAACTCCTCCATCAGTGTTACCCTTTTCCTCTTTAGCGGCAGTCTGATGATGAGTAAAAAGAATAAATATTGGACAAGTACCTGGTGCTAAAGAAGCAGTGTTACATGTGTGGTATAAAGGCTTGCGTGATCATTCCTGTCCTGCATTGTCTACTCTGGAGATCTATCGCATAGAAAACCTCTTAGCACAGAGTTGGGAAACAAGGCGATGAAACAGTTATTTGACAAATCTTTTGAAGCAAAATGCGAGAATTGACTTATCATTACCTGTGAAACAAGAAACAAAACAACAGAAAACTCGATACCTTGCAACTCCTTTTGAACAATAATTCGTATACTGATTCTTGGAATCCTGTCGTGTGGGCTAAAGATGAACTACCTCATCGCAAACCTCAACACCATCAAGCTTATGTCATCAGCACGAACGACAGTCATCTTCCAGGAACTCAATGGGTAGCCATCTACTTTCCTCGATAAAATTGTTTGGAGTAATTTGATTCAAATGGATTACCTACTTTGGAAGACGATATTATCGAATTTATGAGAAGAAATTCCCAGATAACACGATACAATAATGTAAAATTATCAGGCACAGATTAAATGGTTTTTGGACAATATTTTGTGTATTTTCTTCATTAACGCAGTCATGAAATATCCTTTAGAACATTTAGTCACTTATTTTGATCGTAACTTTTCTAGAAACAATGAAAAAGTAGATCGATGGTTTTGTGACTGTTCTGGTTTTATTTTATCTTTAGCTAGGAAACGTAGCATAAATAAATAGCCTCATAACTTCCATCATTGGAAATTTCACATGATTTCACAAAGTTGTCAATGTTGTCAAAAATAATATGTTTGATATTATTATTCCTTGTCCCTTGCTCCTTGTTACTGGAATAAAAAAATGTTGTATTTTGAAACATGCGTCTGTCGTTTGTTTGAAAAAAAAACAGTCTGTGAATATATGCTCTTGGAGTTTCTCTCTATACCCCACCATGACATGAGCTATCATAGTGTTCGAACACCAAAACCAGTAGGGAAGTTTTCTATCGCTTCCGCGTTAGATTGTCTCCAGTCTGAACATCGCTTTTAATTAGCCAAACTATGATACGTGCCTTCCAAACTAGCTAAACTGAACGAAGCTTACGCTCACTTACATCGTGTCAAGCTAAACCTGATACCTAAACCGGAAGACATAGATAATATCAGTATGTTATCCAACGTCCAAGACCTCATAGAAGAGGTCTTTAGAGAGGAAATTAAGAAAGAACAAGAAGAATGGACTGAGGAATACAGACTTCAGAAGCTGAGAAAAGAACAGCAATATCAACAACAGCAGCAGCAACAACAGCAAGAACCAGGCAGTTGTTTGTGAACTGTCGAGCTAGCACCAAATTAATTATCTTTCTCTATTCACAGAAGCAGGCGGTATTGTAAAGAAAAGCATGTTGCCAGACGGGGATGAAATCGTAGACAGGAAGAAGAGATTACTAATACACCTGTGTAAAACCCGAGCCAAAACCTCTAGAAAAAAAAAACATACTTATTCAGTTCGACCAAAAATTTTAAATTTAAAAAAAAAATAGCCGTGTCTATAAGTACTTCTTTTCTTTTGGCAGTGAAACAAAAATCCACCCTTTGTTTTCTCTGCCTTGTCCAATTGTTCTTGTTTGTGTTTGTAAGTAAAAGGTAAAAATGGCAACGAATTTGCTTCTTTTCATGTAATAGAACGTGTAGGTGTTAGAGGATGTTTACCTTTACATCCATGCTTCAAGTAAATAAAGCGGCACAATGGTGAGTCTAGGAACCCATCGTTGACCCGACAACTTTACAAATGAGCAACAGACTACAAAAACTGTTGGAACTTCCGATGAACCTGGATAATTTCAGTCGGTTGCTAGATGAGCTAGCCATGGCGGCCATTGAAGAAAACGTAAGAATTGAGGAAGTAAAGAGAAGAAAGTAGAGGAAAAGTAGAAGAGAAGGATACTATCTCACTTCATGGTAAGACCAGTGTGTAAACTTAAACCTGAGGTAGGACACCTCCAAAGTAAGTACCAGTAATGCAACCACTACCAGTACTACAACCATTGAAAAGCACCACAACAACCGTGAGACGCGGTCCCTAAAATTGAAAATTCGGGAGCAGGAGGTCATAAAGGAGTTGGAGAGACAGTGGCAAGAGTGGGAGCCGCAGAGTCCTGACCATCCCCGTGTCTGGCATAAAAATCAAAAGGAACAAGTCTTCACAATCCCTCATACTGGAAACTGGGATGATGAGGCCATTCAAGCTCCCTCTGCTCTCAGAACCATACATATCAATTGGGAAAAGGATTGGAGCCGGCGATGAGTGTGTGCTACCAGACCAGGAAAGTGCTACTATTAGCTAGGTGCATTTTGAGTTCAAAAAGAAAAACAGCCCTGCTCAGGTCTAGTACGATCTGACGAAAATAGAGACTATTCGATTTATCAATTCGTGTGAATATAGTGTAGTGTGACTAAAAACACTCACTCCTTTACTAATGTGTATGTGTTTATGTGTGTGTGTTTGAATGGGCGTTTGTTGGTGAGGATATTATATTCGTGTGATTATGCTTGCTCGTTCGTTTTTGTGGATAGTTTGTGCGTGGATGCATTTTTTTCTTCCCTCATCCATTTGTGTGGATAGTATATTTGTGTATTTTATGCTTGCTAATTAGTGTGGATATATTATAGGTGTGTTTTTCTCTTCCTTTGTTGGTGTGAATAGTATATGAGTGTGTGTATATTTATTTGTTGCCTAGTTCGTTGGTGTGGATAGCGAATGGGTGTATGTTTTTTCTTTTCTTCCTTCATTCGTGAGAATAGTGTGTAATATGTATTTTATGACGTAACGTTTTCTTTTGCTCCAAATAAGGGCAACCTTTTCATAAAAATAAAAGGTCCGTACCATACTGGAGAGTGTGATACTGAACTGACATCGCGAGTCGTAATACAGCTGAGTTGAAAGAATTAAGCAGGTTAAACAAAGAGTCATGAAGGAGATACGATGATATTTACGAAAGTATGCATCAATGTAACTAAATATAGTAATATCGATACATGGCATGTTTAATGTGTTTCAAAACGTACCTCAAGCATGGCAAGCTTCCATAGCGTGACAGCCTTCGGTTACGTGAGTGAATCTTTGTTCTTTCCATCACGACACCTCGCGAGGGAAGGATGTATTTGCGTGACTCTATTAGGAAATTAGTACATAAGACTAAAAATTTGTTACATTGCCATCTTCCTGAGAAAATCATTCGTCCCGAATGGAACTTGAATAACAGATTGAGTATTAAGACAAGGCGATCCCAACATTGGGGACAACAATTACATCATGAATTTGAAGGTAGACAAAACTTTTGTTAATACATTATAAGTTACAGTAATCAATATGGTTGGAGATAAAACTAATTTCTCTAAAATTCATGATAGTAAGATCTCCAATTATGCATTCTCATATAGCAAACAAATATTCATACATAATTTTATGTAATAATGTAATAAGATTCAAAATCAACATTTTAATTTTTGACTTTTTAGTTATAAGAAAATCACAATACAGTTAATTATGCACATGTATTTGGAGTCTTACAACAAAATATTAAACGCAAAAAATGACATTCATATTTTCCCATTACATATGATAAGAGTATTGAGGTCCTATTATAATACTTGTTGTGGGGAAACTTTTCATTCTAAAGAATGAGACTTTTGTTTTGTGTTCCAATAGGTTATTTTACATACTACATCTAATCTATAAATTTTAAAGTCGGTCTTGGATTATTTTCTCCAAGCCTGACAATTCATAAAACTGAACTTCTGCTAGGAGTTCCTCTAATTGTACATAGCTCGATGGTAAATTTATAAAGATTGGGTCAAAATTGATATCCCTAAGATAATTTAATATTGTTCTAAAATGCTTTGAGTCAATGTCAGTAAAATATGTATACACTTTTTCTACTTCATAGGGTTGTAAAGAGGATTCCTTGGTTATCATCTTGCTTAGTAGTGATGATGGATCTGCCTGCATGGTTTAAACGGAAGTTTTAAATCTGGTTCCACCCACGTTGATTTTGGAGTTTTCTGGATGCGAAAGATAATATCTTTATCTTTTGTATTATGATATATGGACCTTCCCATGGACAGTGTAATTTTCTACCTCTATCTTTTATATGTGCATGATATTACCACACGAAATCTCCTTTTTCATATGGTAAATCCAGGAGCTAGTGTCCATGGGAGATGCAGACCAAAGCTGGATATTTCTGTCATGATCTTTTCTAATGTGTTCTGCAGAAAGTTTAATTATTTCCCTTGCAAATGCGTGTATTGTCTCTAATTTCTTTCTTAATCCAAGTGCATAATCAGTTTCTATATTTTCCATTTCAGAATCAACTCTATCTAGGACAATATCTACTGGTAAATTTATGTTTTGGCCAAAAACCATCTCACAGGGAGATACACCTGTTGATTCATGCTCTGGTGACCGATATGCCATCATAAGAAGGTAAATATGCTCATCCCAGTCTCTTTTATTCTTTGAAACAAACGCTGAAAGCATGGATTCAATAGTTCTATTTGCCCTTTCCACCATGCCAGCAGATTGTGGTCTATACGGGTGGTGTGGGTCTTCTCTATCCCAAGTATTTTACAAACTTCCTGAAATACATCTGATTCAAAGTTAGTACATTGGTCAGAATGTAACTGCATGGGGGTGCCAAAAATGGTTACTACTCTTTCCAAAAATTTCTGTGTAACAGTTACAGCTTTTATATTCCTAATGGGAATAGCATCAGCCCATTTTGTAAAATAGTCGGCAATCAAGATTAAATATAAATTCCCTTTATTACTTTTTAGTAAAGGCCCAAGCACATCTATTGCCCATTTTTCCATAGGGGATCCTACATTGTAGGATTTCATAGGTCCTTTTCCTTTTTTATGTGGTGGTTTTCTGGAAGAACATTGGTCACAAACATTACACCAATGCTTTATATCTTTACTCATGTGTTCCCAGAAGTATCTTTCTCTAATTTTTGCAAGGGTTTTCTTAAATCCCAAATGACCACCTGTTACACTGTTGTGTAACTGTTTCAAGACAACAGCTTTTAAGTTTTGGGGAATACTATTTGAAATTTTGGCTATTTCCCTTGACCTGGGTTTCATTTATGGCATAGTAAAATTATTATGTATTTCCAATTAGTCAAATCTTGCACAGTAATACTTAGTACTTTCATCTAAGTGGGAAATCTCAGACCAAGTGTGTCTCACACCACTATTTACCCAAGGTATTACCAGTTTTAGTACTGGATCTTGTTTTTGTAAACACTCAGTGTTAGTATTCATTGTATTGAGGGTGTCGTTATTGTCTGTTTGGTCATTTAGCTTTTCAACATTTTCATAGTCAGTATCCTTAGTATTTGCATGTGGATCCTGAGACCTGGTATATCATATACCTATATCATAAAGGGGAATCTGACTGTTCAGATTTTGACTTTCCATTATCTGCATTTTCATAGTTCCTTTCTGTTCGGGTACAGTGATTACATTCCTGACTTAGACAAGGTCTGCGAGATAAAGCATTTGCATTGTTATGTTCACGTCCAGTTCTGTACTCTATTTTGAACTGATAGGAAGACAGAAATTAAATCCAATGAGCAACCTGACCTTCTGCATTTTTAAAACTTAACAGCCAGGTTAGAGAACCATGATCTGTTCTAACTTTAAAATATCTTTCATACAAATATGGGTGGAAATGTTTTTCTGAACTTACAATGGCTAATAGTTCTCTACGAGTCACACAGTATTTTATTTCAGTCCTGCTAAAAGTTTTAATGTAATAATATATAACTTTTTCTACTCCATTTTGTACTTGTGACAGGACGGCACCAAGACCTATATTAGATGCACCAGTGTTGAGTATGAATACGTCATTAGGTGTAGGATATTCCAGTATTGGAGAACTTGTCAAGGCTCTTTTCAGTTTGTCAAAGGCAGCCTGACAGTCTTCAGTACATATAAATTTTTGACTCTGCTCAGTAATCTTATGTAAAGGTCTTGCTAAATCAGCAATTCCATAAACAATCTTCTTATAATATAAACACAGGCATAAGAATTATCTAATCTCTTTCACATTTGTGGGTATTGGCCAGTTGTTGACAGTGTCAGTTTTATCAGGATCAGTAGCAATTCCATTTTCACTTACAATATGTCCCAAGAAGGACAGTCTTTCTAAATAAAGCAATTTCTTTGGGTTCATCTTAAGATTTGCATTCTTCAGTCTTTCAAATACTTGTCTTACATTTTCTACATGCTCATCAAAAGTCTTGGAGAAGACTATGACATCATCAAGGTAGATGAGACATATTTTCCAAGTTAGCTTTGATAAGACCTTTTCCATCAATTTTTCAAATGTTGCGGGTGCTGTACACAATCCAAATGGCATTGTAACAAATTGCCAGAAAGCAGTTTTGGGTATGTTTTCAGGAGCAACCTTAACTTGCCAATAACCACTTGTTAGATCAAGGGTGGAGAACCACTTTGTTCCAGACAGTGCATCTGGGGTACTGTCAATTCTTGGAAGAGGGTGACTATTTTTTATTGTAACATAATTAAGTTTTCTATAATCATGCAAAATCTCAAAGTATTATCTTAATTTCTTACTAAGACAACTGGAGAACACCAGAGGCTAGTAAATTCCTCAATTACCCCTTTTGTTGCCATATCTTCAATTTCTTTCTGTACTTCTTTCATACAAGCTAATTGAACACTTCTGGGTTGCTGTCTAATAGGTGGTGAATCACCTGTATTAACATGATATTCAACTAGATCTGTTCAACCCATGTCATTAGTTGATCTGGAGAAAGTATCCTGATATTCCATTAGTAGGTCTTTAAGAACTCCATGTTCAGTCTCACTTAATTCCTTGCATGATTCCTGGAATAATAAGTTTAGATGTTCAGGTACTGTGTTTTCACCTAGGCAAGATTCTGTGACCTTTACCTCATTTACAGTATGTTTTTGTTTTGTACACAACTTGACCACATCATTTGTGGCCACAACAGTGTTTTTGTGAAGTTTATACCCCATGTCAGTAATATTTAGAATCCGCAAGGGTACAGTACCCAAAGTAGGATTGACAACAGTTTTAGCCAACAATAATTCATGTTTGTACATGAAGTTTGGTGTTTGTTCCATTAAAGCAGTTGTGTCTTGTATAACTGGGTCAATACGTTTTCCAGGGACAATAATTTCATTATTGGGAGGAATGATAACATCATCAAAGACTGAAACAAGGCTACAAATGGATTCCATTTCAGTTTGATACCGAAAGCATGGAATATTTTCCCCTTTAAGTTTTATACAATTTTTATTTAATAGAATATCAATAGAATGTCTAGTCATGAAGTCTAGACCAAGGATTCCATTCTGTTCTATATTAGCTATGAGAACCTCATGCCTAAGCTTTTAACTGCCTAGTGAAAGGTCAGGCCAGCACTTTCGTAGGAAAGGTTTTCTGTCTCAAGTTGCAGTAACCAAATTTAATTTCACATGTTCAATCTGAAGTTTTTGCATACTGCCTAACTTTTCTTTAAAATTATGACTAATGATAGTATCATCCGCACCAGTATCCACAAGCAAAGGTACTTGATAATTTTGTATTTTAGCACAAACCAAGAATCCATGATTACTGTCATTTTTATTGCTTATCATAATATCAGTGGGTCTTTCTTTCATTTCTGCTGACTTCTGACCCTCGAATTCAGCACTAACGAGTTTTGCTCTGTATGTCTGCTCTCTGATTGGCTATTTCTGTCTGTATATGGTTGAGTCTGGGTATTATCTATACCCTGGAAGCTTTGGTTGCCATTTCTGTATCGGTTATATCTTTCACTTACATTATAATTCTGCTGGTTCATTTTATTGTATTTTTGATTACCATTCCAGGTATTTGTTCGTGTGTTAGAGAATCTGCTCTGTCCAGAGTTACCACCCCTTTAGAGTTTCTATCAGCTGTTTACTTGTACTATTTAGGGCTCGGATTGATTCATTAAGGGTTTTAATGTCAATTTCCTCCTTTTTATCAGGGACTGCCTGCTTTAGGGTCTGACAGACAGTTACACTGCTTCCATGCTGTGCAGATTGATGGAGGGAATTCCCTCTTTGTCTTTCCGTAAGTCTGTGTGCTTCCAGACGGATAGTATGACTTTCAGCTTCATTGATAGTTTTGGGCCCAAGTTCCCGTATACGAAGCATTATTTCTAAATCTGGGATAGAGTCAATGAAGTAATCAATAGCCAAAATGTTCAATAAGGCTGAGTCAGCTGATGGATAAGCTAACCGGGTTAGTTTTCTAACAGCTTGTGATAGTTCTGATTAAGGATTCATCTTTACCCCTAACTCTTGTTTGCAAGTTTGCTTTATACATTTCTGACCGTTCAGCTGATCCAAATCTGATATTTAGTATCCGAACCAAAGAATCAAAATCTTGCCTTTCTCTCGAGGGCTTAATTCTGTCAAAATTCTCCTAGCACTACCACTAAGACTTCCAGCCAAATATAAGGATTTTTTATGATAGTTCCAGTTATTGATTTGTACAACAATTTCAAATTGAGACAAATACTCTCCAAACTCTTCATGTCCATTATACTGCTGGGGCTTGATTTTAACTTGTCCCTTACCACTGACAGGGATGGGGTTTTGAGGAAAAGAAAGTTCCATATGATTTTCGATTTTGTTTGAGTTTTGGATAGGTGAGCTAGTATTTCTATAATCCCCATGAGAAAATCTATTTCCAGTTCCTTCTTTAGAAATTTGTTTTTTCCAAAGTGTTTACATGATTTTTAAGAGAATTAAAATCTTCCCTTAGCTCCCTTACATTTTCATTCACTTCTTGTTTTGATGAATCTTTAATATCCAGTAAACTTCTCATGTTTTCTTGTCTAAAGAGATCTAGCTGCTCAGTAAATTTATTTAAGTTATGAATGATACTAAGAGCCATGTTTTGTATATTTTCAGATGGAGAATCAAAATGGTGCAAAACTGGAGTTTTCTCCTCCTGACTGTCTCCAGCACTAGACAGAAACTGATATATTT
Source organism: Potamilus streckersoni (assembly GCA_016746295.1). Lineage (NCBI taxonomy): Eukaryota > Metazoa > Mollusca > Bivalvia > Unionida > Unionidae > Potamilus > Potamilus streckersoni. The sequence continues at coordinate 698,153 of JAEAOA010000598.1, read as the reverse complement.
CTCTTGAAAAGAATATTTCAGAATCATCAATTTTTGATTTGTGATTGCTAATAAAAATTGTTCAATAAAATTCTGTTATTTTATTCCACTTGTTTTCTTTTACTAGATTTTTAAAAATAATCAAGTGTTATTTTGGTCCACTAGACACTGGGAAACATTTCTGGGAAATACAGAAAAATATGTTCCATTTATCCCACTTCTTGACACCAATGTAACGTTTTATTTTGCTACAAATAAGGGCAACGTTTTCATAAAAATAAAAGGTTCGTCCCAGCCTAGCACTTGACCAAAAGAAAACTAAGTCAAGTTAAGCAAAATATAGTATATTTATTTTATACAAACGTTGCAATCACACAGTACAGTCATATTACATATGCATATACATGTATATATATGGTTTACCTATCTCTGGGTATTGACTTGTACCTAATGCTGGAGAAATGTACAGGTTTACAATTACTCCACAATTTCTTAAATATCAAACATTTTATATTTTGTGGCTTAGTAAGGTTAGTAATTCCCTTGGGTGGTTTTAATCCAATTTCAGTGTTTCCTGAAGCATTGCCATATGCATGTTTTATGATTTTGTTTCTTTTATTACAACCACTCAAGTCGGTGTTTTGAAGTGTGAAAGTCTCTCTCGTCTGCCGATGCAGACGTATTTATAAACAAATACTCAGTCAACCATTGAAAACGCGTAACGCATCCCGCCTCGTGACGTAATTTCAATATCCTCTACACTGGAGAGTGTGCTACTGAACTGACATCGCGAGTCGTAATACAGCAGAGTTGAAAGAATTAAAGCATGTTAAATAAAGAATGATGACTTTCTTAGGAAATGGATACATCAGACTAAAACTTTGTTACAGTAGCCTAGTTCGTTGGTGTGGATAGTGAATGGGTGTATGGTTTTTCTTTTCTTCCTTCATTCGTGAGAATAGTGTATAATTTGTATTTTATGCTTGGTCGTTCGTTGGTGTGTTTTTTCTTCTCTTACGTTGGTGACAATGAGATATAATATGTGTTTTATGCTTGCTCATTCTTTGGTGTGGATAGTATGTGAGTGTGTTTTATGCTTGCTGCTTCGTTGATGTGAATAGTATATAATATGTGGGGTTTTCCTTCTCATCCGTTTGTCTGGATAGTACATAATATGTAAAGTTAGTTTAAGGGATGTTTACCTTCACATCCGTGCTTGAAGTAAATAAAAGTATAGCGATGGTCATTCGCGCCATTCTACACTGAATACAAGATGGATTTTTAAAAACTTAGCAAACAGTTGGTGGTAAATGATAGATTGAGTTCATGTTGTGGAAGGACTTCAAAAGGAGTGGAGGTTTGACGTTAGCCTACACTTTATGACAAGCATTAAAGCAACAAATTATGAACTACCAGGCGTGATAGTGGGGGAATTGGATAAGTTGAGAGGCTTTAACTATCCAAGTTATGTCAAAGTAGGCACATTGAAGCAAATCCTTGATGTTGTCATCAAAATAAAGTGTTTTTTGGAAGATCTTGACATGATGTGATATCATGGCATCAGAGACATGGGTGATGCTACTGATGTTAGAGAATAGATATATGTTTAATTCCATAGACGTTCGGGGATGGACAAACATGGATAACGCTAATCATGTTAGGGGATGCACATACTGGGATAACGCTATTTATGTTAGGGGATGCACAGACGGGGATAATGCTATTCATGTTAGGAGATGGACAGACGGGGATAACGCTATTCATGTTAGGGGATGGACAGACGGGGATAACGCAATTCATGTTAGGGGATGGACAGACGGGGATAACGCAATTCATGTTAGGAGATGGACAGACGGGGATAACGCTATTCATGTTAGGGGATACACTGACGGGGATAATGCTATTCATGTTAGGAGATGAACAGACGGGGATAACGCAATTCATGTTAGGAGATGGACAGACGGGGATAACGCTATTCATGTTAGGGGATACACAGACGGGGATAACGCAATTCATTTTAGGAGATGGACAGACTTCGAGAACGCTATTCATCTTAGGAGACAGACAAACATGGATAACGCTATTAATATTAGCGTATAGACAAAAATGGATAATGCTATTCGTTGATGGGATGGACAGACACAGATAATGCCTTTCATACTAGGGGAGAGACAGACATGGATAATGTTATTTATGTTAGGGTTTAAACAGACATACATGATCTTGTATACCTAACATATGAATGGGGGATATATATATATATATATATATATATATATATATATATATATATATATATATATATATATATATATATATATATATATATGTGTCTCACATACAAGAAACTGTGTCCTTTTGCAACCTGGACTTGTAATATGTTGGCCACCTGTGACCTTGATCTTGGATCTTTGACTATTATTATTAAAGCATGTTATGAATGCCATTCCGTCCTGTTGCGGACTACTGGGTGACATTTCAAAACAATACAGTCATTTTAAACAAATTATTTGATCAAAATAGTTGCAAAGGAACAAAGCTGACATCAAGTTCTGCTCCTATTATGCAACTATATGATTAGTTTACTTTCGCATTTTTCACTTGTTCATTCTGGCTAGCTAAACCATATATCAGGTACAAGTAAGTAAGATGAAATTCCATCCATTTCTGCGAGATGAAGCATTTTGTGACTCACAAATTAAATTTGGTAAAACGTGGTTTATATTTATGTGTCACATAAAATAGCGAATAGGACTTAGAAAAAGCTTTAGGTCATGCATTCTATTTTGTATCAAATTCTGACAACCACTTTTCGAAGGTCCTTTCTAACATTGACAAAACGCCAAGTTAAAAATAAACTTATAAGATACAACAATCTATTGTAGCAGAAGCACCTAGAAATATATCCAAACTGTATCAATTCAATGGAGCAGTTCTTTGTGAAACTGGAGCATAACTCCATACAATTGTCTGGAAATTAGTGAACAAAAATCTTGAACAAAGTCATCTTAACGTAAAGCTGCGAAATTTGTTGTTTTAATCCCTCAATTCCTGAAAAGTTATTGATCAGAAATATAATTGATGGTGAATAGGACAAAATGTAATACAACAGACGGTTATAAATAACATTATATGTCCGCTTATTTGGATATGTAACAAATAAATATCCTACAGGAATGTTTTGAGAATAACAATTTTCAACGTTTTCTGGGAAATATTTTTATATTTTCTGTAATTGAATCTCATACCTAACTTAAATATTTAAAATTCTGAATAATTTTAAAATCATTAGTTTGATGGGTAAGGCTCTGACGTTTGTACTTAATTAGGTATGGAGATAATTAGATGCTAAACAGATTTGGTCTGTTGCCAAACATTTTGATAAGAATATTTTGAGACCTCCTCACAGGCTTAGACTAGCCATGTGATAGAGCTTCATTATAATGTCAGACCTCTGGCAGCAATAAAGTTGTAGGTTTTCTACTTTCATGGAAATCTGGAACCTAAAAATGTATTAAATGTAAACTTTAAGAATGACTCATTGTGCATAGAATTAATTGCGTTATCAATTTTTATATAGACACAATGAACCACTTATAATTTGTGAAAGATACTGAAAATTGTTCCAGATTATGCCTGATATGAAATGGTGCCTTTAGGAATGTAGTCTATTTGCAACGGCAGAGGACCTCTTAAAAATTGTCTACCGTAAAATATAGCGATTTCTTTCCAAGGAGACTTGGAAATCCCAGGCTACCGTCAACCATCAAACTTGGGACTCGTAACTATGAATATTGTAGCTATGGCTGTTTTTACTGTGATGGCCAGTTCTTTTATAATCATCGTTGGCACTATACATAGTGAGCAATATGTATGACTGATCAGAACGTTCTGATTCTGGGAGACTCCAATGAAATTCTATCTGAAATCCAAATTGAATAGTAAATCTAGTAAGAGTTGATTTGGGGCACTCTTAACGAATTAAATTTATGTAAAAATGAATTCAGAAAATACAAATTGTATAATGAATCTATTTTCATCGCCCTATTTAATGCATGGAAAGAAAATATTTTTTTGCAATGTTGATATCTTTTTTGAAATGGCTTGTTAATATGTATGGAAAGTGACACATAGTAAGCAACACCGTTGGGTATGTGTAGCTCATGAATGAAGATATTGTACATTAAAATGTTAGCAGATTGTTGACCAAGACAGCTGTAAGTAGTGTTGCAACAGCATGCAAGTGTTGTAAACAAACCATTATTTTCTAAATTATCATCTTAGAATTAAAGTAATGACTTGAAAAGATATAAATATTCTATATCTAAAATCGTTCGTTTTAAAACTTTGCAATGGTCAAGTCATATAAAATAAACACTTAAAAATAGAAGCAAAATTTAAAACTATTACTATTCCAAATATATCCTAAGGCAGAATAAGATCTTTCAAATATAGGCTGGAGAGAAACACTTGAGCACATTTATCAGGTGCTTAATAATCTTCATTTTAGACAGAGCCATCATTTCTACAGTTATTGTCTAGAGATATTGTCATTTTATTTCTTGTAGACTTGTAAGAAATATTTCAGGTTACCTTTTGGGGTTTTCTAAAGGAAGTATTTTACTTCAGAGTTATGATTGATTGTGACATTTACGAAAAGCAGATGCTATAAATCCAGATATTAGTCTAGCATTGTTTTATGAGAAAGATTAGACAAGATTAAGTAGGACTAGTAAAATGTCTCAAAATACTAGTCTTTATTACTACAAGGACATTTTTTGTTGCCTGCTAAGCCTGACAGTTTTTAATTAAACTTACTACGAGGAAACCATTAATTTCTTGTTATACTTAAAATGACAGTAGACCATCACAATCTCTAGGTTTCTTTATTATCCTGAGTTCAAAGGTCAAGGAACTTAAATTAGAACAAAAGATTGTTCCCGTTGGACATGCCCATTGTCCAGGACTAAAATCATGTTATCAATAATCTTTTGTAAGGGATGATCATAGTGAAATGGATATTTCACTAAATCATTTTATTTGGTACTTATTTGGTCATAAATAAAAAAGGTACCAATCTGACATCCAACACTGAAACCATGGCAGCCATCTTAAAAATTTTCTCTCTAACTGGACGATCATAGTGTCGTGGGGTTTTCATTACAAGACTTCTTGAATATTTGTTTCCAAATAAAATTGGTGCCTCTAGTGGCCATATTAAAATTATTGTTGTTAGAACGCCTCCTGAAAATATGCTTATATCTCACTGATGATATCCCTACAAGAATTCTTATGATGTCAAGTTGTATTTAAAACAAGAATGGTGCTCTACAGACATCCAATATAGCACCCATTGTGTTCATTTTGCAAACTCTTATTACTACTCCTCCTATACAGATGTTAATCCATTCATCCATATGGATATCATGACAGACATGTTAGAAATTATTTTATTGCTCCTCTGCCAGAACACATGGTCGTATTGATTAGTACAGATGGTACCTATTAGTGTTACTCTGCCAGAATACATGGTCGTATTGATTAGTACAGATAGTACCTATTAAAGCTCCTCTGCCGCAATACATGGTCGTATTGATTAGTACATATAGTACCTATTAGTGTTACTCTGCCAGAATACATGGTCGTATTGATTAGTACAGATAGTACCTATTAGTGTTACTCTGCCAGAATACATGGTCGTATTGATTAGTACAGATAATACCTATTAGCGCTTCTCTGCCAGAATAAATGGTTGTAATTTTTTAGTACAGATAGTACCTATTAGTGTTACTCTGCCAGAATACATGGTCGTATTGATTAGTACAAATAGTACCTATTAGCGCTTCTCTGCCAGAATACATGGTAGTATTGATAAGTACAGATAGTACCTATTAGTGCTCCTCTGCCAGAATACAAGGTTGTATTGATTAATAGAGTTAGGACCTTTTAGTGCTACTCTGTCAGAATACATGGTCGTATTGATTAGTACAGATAGTACCTAGTAGTGTTCCTCTTCCAAAATACATGGTCGTATTGATTAGTACACATAGTACCTGTTAGTGCACCTCTTCCAAAATACATGGTCGTATTGATTAGTACAGATAGTATCTGCTAGTGCACCTCTTCCAAAATACATGGTCGTATTGATTAGTACAGTTAGTACATATTAGTGCTTTTCTGTCAGAATACATAGTCGTATTGATTAGTAAATCAGGTTCACTTGCTCAGACATGAATATGGTGCTTATCTACTAATATACTATAAAATCACGTAAATTCTACTCTTTCTGTACTGATGATCACGTCAAAACGTGGTGATAGGAAAAAGTCCTTTTAAATAACAATTAGTCATATAGTAAAACTCCACCCTTTAGATATTCGGTATCTTTACCACGGAATCTAGCCTGAAAAAAATCGTGTTATTGATACTTCAACTGACTGTCATATTGACATCGAGTTTCACTGAAATAATGATATTGATTCCTAATAAAATGGTGTAAATTTGACAACCAGTATAACTGCTATGAAATTCATTGCTGAACAATATTTAATTTTGAACATTCTATTTTAAAGACTTAAATTTCTACCCTTCCTAGACGCATAGTCGTAACGAAAGAGGATTTTCACTAAAATACCCTTAGAAAACCTATATAATGCATCTGAGACTTATTGCTAAGAATGCCTTTTTTGTTCAGATAACAAAAAATAGGGATATAACTGCATATTAATTCTAGAAGAATCTCTACTCAGAAACACGATCAGCTTTTTTAAAACTAACTAGATAGGAAAAAGGTTATCTGGATCGTTCAAGAATTTATGTCCTGAAGTCAGATCACATGATGTTTACTTTAAAAATAGTACAAATCATCATTCAATATAAGAAATAATTAAAAAACGTTAAATAAGTATGACCTCTTTTTTAAGCTCAGATCTACAATCATATATAATATAAATATTAAAAATGTTATTGAAACGTAACTCTTACACATTCATTTCATGAATATAATATACATAATATAGATATACAAAGCAAAGTCAAATTCAAGCTAGTGAATTTAAATGGGTGAGAACTCAATATTTGTTCAGAAATCATTTTTCGTCTCTCAATCACTATAACATTTTCAATATTTTGTTACTGATAAAAGGATATATATATGCAACATTTGCTTCAATTAAATGATGTATCTTGATATAGCACCATACATTATACACAACAATGGATCCTTCTGGACATCAGCCAGGGTGTTATATCATTGTGCATATATCCACGTGGAAAAAAATTTGTGGATTAGAGACGGGTTTAAAGTAACGTTGTTCTCTTTTTAATTTTAGCAAAATTCATGTTCACATATTTTATTCATAAAGCAAACATAATCTGTAAAAATTCTGAATGAATGAGTATATCCTACTTTTCATCTGATTAATTTCAGAAATAAAATTATGCTGTATTATTTTCTACCTATTCCAACGTTTGTATCACTGAAATGTTTTCTCTATAGCATCAAGAGGTTTTTGTTTATTGCTTCAAAAAGGTTTTCAAAACACTAATATAAAGACTAATATAATTATTAAGGTTAAAACCAATTTTGTTCATGCCTCCATTTTCATTGAGTGTTATGTTGCTTTAAAGTTACATCAGTACTCAAAACATGCCATTTTGACTTAAACCTGAGAAAAATTCTTCATTATGCATCAGTGCTGGATAGAAATATGTTATCCCCTTGGGCAGAATTGTGTCATACAGTCAGAGACATGGATTATAGTTTCCTATGTAGGATGTTTAATCAGCCTCACACCTGTGACGCATCTGATTGAAGTATCGTCACAGGTGCGGCGCTGATTTACAATCACAGGTGTGGGGCTGATTTATCGGTCTACTCCTGCATATGAAGGATTCTGAAAGTCCTCTGTATAACATATACCAGTATATCTTGAATAGCGGGCACTTGTGTTTTCCACAATGTAATTCTTTGAGAATTGTTTTTAAACTTGAACCTTGTGGCAACTGGTTAATGTTCTAGCTTCTATTTTCAATGTAATCTTAGTACAAACTGTGTTTAATTTGGTCATTGTCAAGGATACCCAGAAAATAGGATTCTGCATTGAAAATTATATTTTTTAAATTTAGGACAAGCTTGCAGCCCCTTAGTTTAAAATATACCAATCAACAGTTAG